>OZ038401.1:29820491-30317991 GCA_964036045.1 Eutreptiella sp. 'Long Island Sound 2002' | reverse complement strand
GGCCGGCCGACGACGCCGCCACCCACCCTGGGCGCCCCCCGGGGTCAGCGGTGCAGCCTGTGAGGGGCAGACGCACCACTGCCTCACCAAGTGTGCCTCGAGTGCGCGCGTCGACTGTCTAAGGTGAGACCCACCAGTTCCCAGAAAGCTGGGGCCTGTCGGCGGGACTGGTGTCTCTGAGCGTCCGCTCGCATGCCCGTGATGGGCCTAGCTTGGTCCGGGCACCTCTTTCCTTCGCGCCATGCATGGTGCTCTCGGCTCCCCCTCACCTGGGGCCCATTCCATCGTAGTGCGTGTGTGTGTGTGACGGCTAGACGTTCTGCCGATGGACGCCCACTGGGCGGACCAGCGAACGGCTCTAGCGCTCCATGACATGACATGACATGACATGATGTCATACCCCTTTTTTTTTTCGCCGTTTCGAGCCCTTTGGTCAGGTCCAATACCCCATGAGACCCACAAACACCTTTTTTCCTGAAATCTTCACCTGCTAAATAGGGGCGGGGGGCGTGGCAACCCCATCCTAAACCCCACCCGGTATGAGGGCGGCGGGGGGGGGGGGGCAAAACATATTCATGGCCAATAAGATAAGATGATTTCACTGACCCCTTGCAGTAGTGCCTGTCCAACAGCCAGCGCGCTGTGTCCTTTGGCAGTGACCTGGCAAGACCCCACCAGACGGTGGTGTTCTACATGGCGATGGGGCAACTGGAGGAGACTTGTGACAAGCTTTTGCAGTACGGAGTGCCTCCGACCCGACCCGCCGCCATTGTGTCCGGAGGAACGCTTACCAGTCAGAAGATTTATATAGCGGACGTCAGCACTTTGTATAAGGTACGTGGCGTGTGCCCATCACAACCCCAAGGCTGAGGACCGAGTACAGGGCTTCGGTGCCTGTTGCTGGCCGATGTGACAACTCATAGGGGAGGCGCAGCATCAGTCAGGACCCATCATAGACGAACCCCGCTCCATCGCGGAACCGAGCCACCACCAACTGCGGTTCCAGCTGAGGTGCCACAGATGCAGAAGTAGGTCCGGCACCAAACCACCGATGCCATTGACCTCCCCCTTTTTGGGAGGGGTTGGGGGATGCGGTTCCGTCGTCTGGCATTGTGCCGCATACGTTTGCCGTCGGTCTACCTTCCCGATGACAGTGCGGCAGACCTGCACCGCAGGCCCTTGTCTGAACTAGAGCCAAAGAAGAGCAACGCGGGGCACACCGCATGCCCCGCCAGCAGCTCATGCGGCGCAGCTTTGGGGGTTTCCCTCCACAACGGCAGGGGCCGCCGTCGTAACATGCGGAGCATACCTGTTCATTCATGAGCCGTTTGCGACTGGGTGTTTGTTCAATGTCAGGGTGTGGGAAGGCTTTGTGGGGCCCCCATCCCCATCACATGGAAGCGGCGGGGGGAAGTGTGAATGGCTGTGTGTGGGGCCTTTCACCACGTGGTGATGATGCGGTGTTGCCGAGACACCTGCCAAAATTTTTCATGACGTCTTCCGACACTCGCCAGCAATTGTCTTGACACCTGCCGACACCTGCCGAAAACTTTTCCTGACATTTGTGAGTGCCTGCTGGGGCGTGTGGTGTGTGCTGAGTTGCTGTGTGCGTGTCCATGTATGGGTGTCTCCACTTGCGTGTGGGTCTGTGTGTGTCTACGGCCAACCTGCCTGCCACCTGCCGACAGCTGCCGAAAAGTTTCGTGACACCTGCCGACACTTGCCTCGGCAGGTGCTATTAGCAAGTATGTGCGGGCCCCTTATCACTGCAGCATCTGCATTGCCCCTCTGCATGTCCGTAGGTGGCCACGCAGAACGATGTCAAGCCGCCCTCCATCATCATCATCGGCGACGTGGTCAGTGTGCGGCCGGACGACAAGGCCCATCTCCAGCGCATTGACTCTGCCAATGACATCGCGCACTCGTGACAGAGTTGTGGCCTAAGGTCCTCAGAAGCGGGGGCTGAAATCCCCAGCTTGATCCTCCTCCTCATCGTCTTCTTCGTCTTCCTCCTCGTCTTCCCCGTGGTCTTCTTTTAAGAGTCAGTTTAAGTCAGTTTAAGAGTCAGAGACTCTTTTGGCGTACGATGCTGAAGAGCGCCCGGGCAGGAAGCCAACTGGTTCAGGCCTCGCCCACGTCATGTGATCAATTGACGTCAGTTAGCGATTCACTGACGGCGGTTAGCAGTGAACCAACGCCAGTTAGCCAATGGTATTCGGCGGCCAGTTGTTGGCATCAGGGGATCGGAGGCCAGTGCTTTTTGGTCAACTGTACAGAATCCCCTGGTCGCCCTCCTCCTCCTCCTCCTCCTCCTCCTCCTCCCGGTCTTGGCTCTAACCCGTGGTGACTATTTTTTTTTGGGGGGGGTGCGAGGTCAATGCTGCGCAGTTGCGGTCCGCGTAGATCAGCTGGGCACACGGAGATCCGCAATCCCCGTGTTCTGTGGGCCCCGGACTTTCACAGGTCGGGACCGGGCCGTCTCGCTGCCTTACGGCCACGATGGCTTTGTCCGCACACGTGGCAGGGGTTCTGCTACTGGTTCCTCGCGTTGCCGGCCCTTGCGGACCTGCGTCCCTCGCTTTGTGGACTGCCACAGCGGTTTCAAGGGTGTACAGCCACGTGGCTGCCTAGGACCCCCCCCCCGTCTTGCAGTAGGGCATCCTTTTAGGGGATCTTATGGCAGCGCTACTCACTGCGTTTAATGCAGAGGCCGCAGTGAGTCCTGCTGACAGCCGGCGGATGACTGTACTTAGTGTACTGGCACTTAGTGTGAGCTCGCCAGCGCACACGCGCCCTCTGTGCGGCACGCGAAGTTTATTGCCGTCTGGGCGTGCTGCGTTTGTTTTCGCATTATGGGCAGTCCCCCAGCGGACAGGAATCAGAATTGCTACTCCGCCGGCAAGGCGCTGTCTATGAAGAGGGACCAATTCCAGGGAAGGTGCACAGATCGATCAGAAATGCTCAAACAACGGAATATATGTGTATGTTTGGTGACCAATCCAGGGCCTGTCTGCTGAATGGGGGATAGGGGTCAGTGGTGGGGTCTGGTCTGGATTGGTCGAGGTGTGGGTTCTTGGCGCCCTCACCCCCTCTCCTGCCCTTCCCAGCCTGGCCTGGCCTTTAACCCCGTGGCAGGGCATCCCAGGAAGCCGGCACTGCGGCTGCGCCCGACCGCCAGAAAAAGGGTGGCACATGCGTTGGGTGCAGTAGCACCTCTGCACCTTTGCACTTCCACCGAAGTTGCCTGGGGTGCCTCCCCCGCTCCTGATTGCGCCATGCGCATGATGTTGCCTCTTGACTCGCACGTGGATGGGATCCTCCCCTGAAAGCCCGTCGATGGGATCTGGATCCTTTCCTGAGCGCAGCGTGGAGGCCGGCACCGTCTCCATGGGCAGCTGATCCGCACTATCCTGAGCTTTTCCGTTTTCTGGAGCCTTTTGTTTCGTGTCTTTGATTTAACGGGCAGACGGTTCCTCGGATTTGTGGTGGCGGATCGGCACCTTATTTTTATCTTGTGGATGTGCGCTCAGTTCCAGGCCCATGCCATACAGAGTGGCAGGGGCCATGCACCTATACTTGTGGTTCGTATTCTGCGCCCCTGACCTTGACAGGCCTTGCTCTAAAGGATACCCCTGTTCCCACGATGGCCGATCCGTTGTCTCTGCTCCACTCCCCCCCGCAGCCCCTTCCCAATTTTCCATTGTGTGAGTTCCCGTGCTCTGAATTTCCCCCAACGGTCTGTCCTGCGATGCTGACCTTTGTTCCTTGGTCCCCTAAATGGAGGCATTTCGCCACTGCCTCCTTTTTGCGGTGGGTTTCGCCAGAGGAACTGGTTCGTTGTGCTGATGTGCTGTGGCAGCCATCTCCATGGTAGTAATTTCCGGCAGAGCATGAGAAGTGGGTGACGGATGGAGTTCCCTCTGGCGTTGCTTTCCAAGATATGGTAATTTGACGGACGCGGGAAATTGCTCCTCTTTGCACTAGAAATGTGGTTTCTGCCCTGCCATGCATCGTGCAGTGCCTCGTTTGCAGGTGGTGTTGTGCGGTGCGGAGTCGTGTGGTGAGTGTGGTGTGGTGCGGAGTCGTGTGGTGTGGAGTGGAGTGGTGTGCCCCCCCCATTATGACCCACCCCGCATTAATACCCCCCCCCCCCCCAATTAATACCACCCCCCTCAGTATGCTGGAAATTCCAGGTCATTAACCATCCTCCCGCTTGGCCTTGGATATACATGCACTGCACTAGTTCCGAATTGCTCCACCAGCTGACACACAGTCTGCAAGGTTGCTGAAAAGTAAATCCTCTCGAGAGGAAGAGCTGGAGCTGGCACCATCACAGGGCTGGAAAAAGGCAGCAATTGTCGCCTGCTTCATGCGCTTTGCTGGAGGCTCATTGCTGGGCTCCTCAATAGGCCATGGTGCCAAATCAATCAGATCAGCATCAGGACAATACTTATACTTCGGAGAACCCCTGAGAGAGATGCGAGACCCGTCATCGTTGGGCCACAGGTAGCCCAACTTGAGAATGATTTTGGCACATTTTGGCAACACAATATCTGCCATAGCGACTGCAATACACAGCAAACAGCAAGGGACCTTGACAATCCAACCCAGATACCCCCCCCCCCCCTATTAATAGGCCGCGCCTGAGAACCCCAGAAATTCTAGATCAACAATACCCCCCGCCCCCCCGGGGTACTAATAGGGGGGGGGCTGAGCACTAGGACGTGACAAGAAACACCACCACCCTTCACCACCGTTTACAGAATTCCAGGCAGTGGTACAGGGACTGGAGAGAGTTGGGGGGTCTGATGCTCCACTGCCAACAACTCAGTAAGTCGGAGAAGGGGTGGAAAAACACTGTGCACCCATCAAGAAATGGCCATGCAGCATTGAGATGGGAGCAAAGCAGAACTGAACCTGTGCATGTCAACAATTAGGGCCGACAAAACACGGCCAAACATGGATATGGGGCTGATGGATAAGCGGATGGTGAAGTGCACATAGAAGATGAGACAACCATCGTAGATGCTATGCCAGTGGAATGAACTGCCGAACATTGCCGCATATGCCTACCAGGACGTGCATGTGTGGAGCCTGTGTGCAGCCCCCCACTGCTACCACAGGCACTTGGTTGGTGGGGGCGGTTGATTGACCAATGCATGACAATGATGGAAGGCAAATGGGCCGGGGGTGCACAGTCGTAATGGGGGAGGGGAAGTTGCACTCAAAAATTTTTTGAAATAAGAGGAAGATGTCAAACACATGCACACAACATGCGATATGGACGCAGCCGAGATGTGGGGGTCCGGAATGGCACAAGGGGGCAGAAATCTTCTGGTGGGAGGTTGGACAGGGAGCCTGATAATCATAAGGGCGCTCAGAGACCTCCCAGGACATTCCCCTCACCTCAGCTCACCGCTGTTCTTCAGACACAGCTGCCATGGCATCATTGCGCCACTTGCTGGTGGTGTTGCTCAGTATTTTTGTGCCTCTGGCATGGGGCCGGGCCGCCCCTCCCACAACGGACGCTGGCTTCATGGCCCTCAAACAGTGGTGGTGGAATGACCCCGATGGGTTGTACCTGCGAGGCCTCCACAACGCAGCACCCAAGGTCTGTCTCTGACCGCGCCTCTGTGTCCGGTCCACCCAAGCAGTCGGATGTGGGCGTGTGCGTGGCAAGACCACGCACCAGGGATGTGCTTTGTGTTCGGCCTAGGGGAGGGGGGGGGGTGTTTTGGAAATTCTGGGTGGTAGGGTGTCCAACCCCCCCCCCCCCGTCCCGTGGAGTCAGGTCGGTGCACCAGGAAATCTGTGTGCGGTGTGTGCGGCATTTTTGCACACAAATTCCCTGGTGTACGGACCTGATAAGGGGGTGCGCGCACATTTTCCCTTGTGTACAGACGGGAAAAGGGGTGCGTGCGCACAGATTCTCTGGTACGCGTAAACTGCATCCTTGCGCACGCAATCCCTGGATAGCTGACCGGGAAGAGGGTGCATGCACACAACTTGTCACACATGCACTGCATGGGGGAGTGGGGGTTGGGTGATATCCATCGGTTGGGCGCAGAGCGACAAGGGTACAAACTACGGACCGGGAGATGGGGACGGCAAAGGGGTGGGGCATGCTGCTCTGACCTGATTCAGGGGATACGACGCAATGCAGACCAACTCAGGCGGTGTGTACACAGGGGGTCTGGGACGAACCCGCTACACTTCGACCTCCCCGTAATGGGGCCGGAGGATACCCGGTTTGCGTGTGCCCGTCATGAGGTCTGGTGCCGCCGCGCATTTGGCTCCAGTGCTCTCATATCCCTGACCAATTCTTGTTGGCTGCTGCCGTTCTGATCCATTGTGGTAGTGCCCCACACACCCTGTCCCTGTTGCCTTCGCATGGAGGAGGTCTTTGTCAACCAACCCTCCTTCCAGGACCTCATTCATTTCCCTGACCACGCGCATGGCCGACACGCGACAGAGTGCCCACAGCACCCTACAACCCCCCACAAGTCGACAGGGCTCCTCCTATCCGCTGCCCAGCGGCAGCAGGTGCACCAGAGGGGGAGCATCGACGCGGTGCGGTGCGGGAATTAGAGCGCAATGGACCCCAGACTGCCAGTGGTTTCAAGGATTTTTGCGCAGTGCAAATGCAGCTTTTTGAACAGCATGTGAGACTACTCGAGCTGATGGGACTTGTGGATGTCGCATTGAATGTCCCATACCAATGAGAACACAGCCACGTGCCTCCTCTCGGGTTTGGAGACCACAGTACGGCAGAGGCCCCGGCGCCATGTTGCTCCTCTCTACTCTGAAGAGCCCGGGGGCTCTTCTCCTGCAACGCGGGAAAATCTCGGTGAAATAGTCCGCAAGGGGCGCGCGCGGTGCGGGTGCAGCACCGATGCCCCCCAGACCACGTGCACTTTTGCCGCCGAGCTGCACTGAGTGGAATGTGGGCGCGCTTTCAGAGGAGGACGACCGTCGCCGAGCAATGCCCTGCAGCACTTCCGCCGCACCTCGGCCCATTGGAGCCTCGTCCGCCTTCGGCCGATGCTTGTGGCGGATTGTGCGATGGTTCAGCGCTGCACTACTCCTCGTGCCCCGTCCGCCCGGGCAGAGTGTCATCGGGGCATTGTGTGGGTTGGGGTTCATGGGATGCACCGACCCTCCCCCCCCGCGCGCGCAGGTCCAGGCGTTGAAGGCAGAGTTCGGCATGGACGACCGGCAGCTGTTGCAGTACGTGGCACAGGCCCAGCGCCACGCCCGCCACTACCGATGGGTGGAAGGGGGGATGCTGTACTCCTTCTGTCGGTATTACCAGAACGACCTGAAGCAGGTGCTCGGACAGGGGCTGTGGCATGGAGGCAGGGGCAGGGGTGCGGCATGCAGGCACGGGTGTGGGACCTCGAACAGGGAGGCAGGCACGGGCGTCGGAGCAGGGCGTCGGAGCAGGGATGGGGTGGGGCCTGGGACTTCGGCTGACACCCTCGCAATCCACGCCCGCAGTCTCAAGGGACTGTGCGTGGCGTAACCCAGAAGCTGCAGCCTTTGACCGGGTCCTTTCTGCAGTGGGGCCACAGGAACTGCTAACTTCCGCAGGTTCCCCATATGTCCCTGCAGCATTTTTGGGCCACAGTTCAATATGCCACAGCGATCAATGGAGTTTAGGTGCGCAGTGGTTGGTCAGGCGTGATCACATGGGGCTCGGTCCTCCTGAGTCAAACACGGGGCACAGCTGGTTCCCACCGAGCTTCGGGTGCGACAGCAGCGGACTGGCATATGGAACGGGGCTGATTCCCAACGACAACTCAGTTCTCCTGCCGGACACTTGGCATGATATGATGTGAGCCTCAGTACAACGACCCACATCGACCTAAACCTGTGTTTCAGACTGTGGTGGATGGCGTGCCTGGGGGATGGCAAGAGGGATTGCAGCAGTGACCTGCATACTTGAGATCATGCCTGAGGCTGCTATGGTTGGGCTGATAGCTCAAACATGTGGCATTGGTCGAATGGTTGGGAGTGGGTCAGCCCCGTTTTCCAACGCCCCCCCCCCCTCCCAGCACCAGCATGCAGGCAGCGGAGGAAATGCGACATCGGGTTCGGGCCAACAACGCGTCGAAAGCGTCGATATGCTCGCTTTCATGCGCATGTCATGCCAATGCACTTGCATATTGCCCTGTGGCACTGTGAGTGGTGAGTAGCGTTGCAGGCACATTCCCGCGCACAGTTGTGGTGCTCGTACCGGCGGGCTTCTTTGCCCACGTCCCCTGATACCAACACAAGGTTTCAAAAAAACTTTTAGTTTTTTTTAGTTTTGCCACCTCTTCCCCCACCTGAGTTGTCCTTCTTGTGTGTATTGTGTATTGGGGGCTGTGCAGGCCCTGGCGACGGCGAGCCAATGGCACCTTCCCCCACACATCAGTGAGACCTGATTTATGTTTGCCTAACGTGCAGGGTGGAGGCAGGGACAAGGGAAGGCCAGAGGCTGCAGAAGAGAACACCGTCAAAACTCTACACTGGCTCCCCCGTCCGGGGCTCTGCTAACGTCTGGTCCAATCGCTTGGCCGCAGGTCGTGGACCACTTGCGTTCCATTGTCAAGGCCTTGGACGTGCACGAGAAAGCCCGAGCGCAGGCGGAGCAGGAGCGGACCGCCAAAGCCGAGGCGGCCTCCCGTGCGGCGGCCTTCGACCGCATCGATGCCCTGGCAGAGGCCCGGGCAAAGGCCCGGCTGGAGGAGGAGGGCGCCGCCGAGGCTGAGCCCCAGGCCCCACCAGGACAGCGCTCTGTGGCCTGGGGGGAGGAGGAGGACGCAGCACATCGCAACGAGACGCAGTCTGGCGTTGGGCCAGACTGTCCTTTGGCAGTCCTGGAGGGCCAGTGCCCCGTCGTCTTCACCTACCGGCAGGGGGCGTTGTGACGTATTGTGGCCCCCTTTGAGACATTCCTGCATGACACACCGTCTGGTCAGTGACGTGACTCCGGCGGTTGAGAGGGCAGAGCACATCTCGCGTCCACATATCTTCCCGAGTTCGAATCTCGAGTTTCGGAGTAGCCACTACTCCGCACAAAGACAGTGCCTCCGAACACTTCCAAGAACCCCCAGATCAAGGGCTTGAACCTGGGGTGTACCACCGATGGTTGGAATCGCCCTGCGTCATGCGCCAGTGTGTCATGCGCCAGTGTGTCGGCGAGTGGTCCTCAGACGTGGGGCTCACACTCTGAAAGTGCCGCTTTGCTCGGTGCTTGATGCCGCCCTGACCAGTCCCCCGTTGCTTTTTTTGGCTTGTGCCCCTTTGGTTGCTGGTGCTGCTCCTACTTTCCTCCATTGCACTGTTGTGCCCTGGTGTTGTCAATGGGCCCTCAGTTAGGGTGCAGTGTTTGCACGTCTTTCGTCTGAGGACAGCAGTGCTAACTGCGGTTCGCCTGCCTGTCCCAGGAGGACCAGTGCTAGATCCCTCCGGGGCTCATGGATCCAAACGCTCCAGTGGACCCGCCAACTCAAAGCGCATTAAATAGTGCCCCAAGTCACATGCGGGAGCGGCTTTGTGAGGTGCATTCCATAGGGCACTGGGAGGGGTGTTCGCCCCCTTGGTAAGTCCTTCTTCCTGCAATGCCAAAGGAGGCATCCCAAGCTCCCAAAGATACGTACCTACCTACCTACATTGGGCATGGTCCTACACAAACTTTGTGCATAGCGTGCAATACGTCCCCCTAGAAACGCTGGCACCGAGCTTCTCATCCACAAGAGGCCAGGTCACACCGGGGCTCTCCTTAGGCACGGGCGCCCAGGTTTGCCCGGAGTTACTCCTTTGCTCTAGGTGGCTGTCCTGCCAAGGCTCCTGCATGGAAGCGTGTTCTCGACGGGCGTTGAGAAGCCTGCGCCCGAGGGGCAGGCCCCAATCCTGACACTGGGGGCTGCCTGCCACGCCATTCCACGCCATGCCACATCCTGAGAGGCCCCCTCGCCTCAGCTGTGTGCCCCCTGCGCCCGCATCGCACTGTACGCGGCAGGGCCCTATGAAGGGCTGGCGACATCGGGAAGGGACGCGCGTCCGCCATGTCAATGATTTGGACTCCGGAGAAGAGTGGAGGTGTTTCCAAGCAGGCATTCCAGGGCCAGGAATATGGAAGTGCACTGGCAAGTTGGAGAAAGATCGGAAGTATCTCATGCACATTTACACACAAGGTGTTGATATGATGCTGGCCATCGTTCAGGCATGGGTCAGGTCTCTGAAGCTAGCGGACATCAGCCAAAGTGTCACGCAGCGCTGCGTGCATTGCCAGGCCAACAAACCTCACAATGCAGTGCAAATTGATGGATATGTGCAAGAATATTGCTAATTGCCGTAAAATCTTCAAATTTCTCCCATAACATGTGCGCCGTGCGCACGCTGTGCGTGCTGCGCACGCGCTGTGCACAAATGCCCCCTAGTATTTGGGGCATTGGTGACGCCCACGCGCATCAGAACCATGGACTCTTGTGCATACCCCCTGGCGGGCTGTCAGGGGGATGTAGATGCCCAGAAATAATTCCAAATAAAATTGGTGCTGGTATGGGGTGGGTGGGGGGAGCGGCTGGTTCCTGTTGATATGCCCATGGTCTGGTGTCAATGCTTTCCCACAATTGCTTCTCATTTTGTGTGCCGGGAAAATGACAGACAACAGTGCCCTACATAACGATGAAGGGAGGAAGACTGGGGCACTGGCGAGCAAGGATTTCAGTCAGAGGGTACAAGTTCCTGTGATTCCTCCCTCCTGCATCTCCAGTAGCTCCTCAGGTCCAGCGGTGGCATCAGCAATAGCAGTGACACCGACAGTGATAGTGAGTGACATTGCCCCCAAGCAATTGCACCCGTAGCTCTGTGTGACAACGCTGATGTATCTGACCTACCGGATCATTCTTCTGCAGTTCACTGCCCTGTATCTCCTGTCTCCCAAACCTAACCACACAGCTGAAGTCTCAATTGTCACAGAGGCCATATCACGTTACTGTACATTATCTCAACCCTCTGCCTGTCCATATTTAGTGCGTGCCAATTTCCATATTCGAGTCTTTTTTATCGTTGTTTCACCCTCCCTTCACCCTCACTTTAATTAGCCCCCAACCCCCCCCCAGCCCCCATTTTACCCCAGGGATTCTGACCATACCCCAGCATGCGGTGTTGGTGTGGGAATCCTCACCTCTGGCTTTGCGTTCTTTTGGTTTCACCAAAATCTTACTTTTTAAATGGCCATCTGAGAACAAAAATCGTAATTTTTGACGTTTGTAAACATGCGAAGGATTTTTTTTTGAGATTTTTGGTTTTGTTGAAAGCCTTTTTTTTTTTAAGTAGAGAACCTTGCTTTTTCTAGCTGTTTTTGCTCTGTTTTTTTTTTATATTTTTGGTTTTGTTGCAATCTTATTTTTCAAGTTGAGAAATTTTTCCATATATGAAATCCTCTTTTTTCCGCTGTTTTTTGCTCATTTTTTTCTTAGATTGTTGGTTTTGTTGCAATCTTTTTTTTCAAGTAGGGAATTTTTTTATTTGTAAAAAATTTTACAGCCGGTTTTGCTCAGTTTTTAGCTTATTTGACTTAAACTTTAGCCTTTTCCTTAAATTTAGCGCATCTAAAAAGAAAGATTGCTCCAAGGTTTCGGGGTTGGGGCATTTCTTCAATGACAGAACGTAATTTATTGCCATTATGGATGACACTTTTGTTCTTTAAGACAAAAGACCCCAGCCTGTCACTGAGCTAGCCCCTCACGCAACCCCAAAGGGAAGCATGTCCAGCTCATCAAGATGGCCAAGAGATTCTATTTGGTCCCAATCAATCAGTGCCCACCTCTGACATGGTTTTATTTGGATCCATGCAATCCTCCACAGGCCGGCAAAGCAAAAGGTGGCACAAAGACAATGACATGGATTCATGCAATGTGGCAAAAGAATTCTCTGTAGGAAAACACCGTGCCAAAACAGATTGCCTAGCAAAACACACAACAAGCAAGGGCAATTTTGCACATGCAGGGCTGCAAACGGTAGCGGATCTGCCAAAAGCAATATGGTTCAGCAGATTGCAAAGGCCCGGAATCTCACAAAACCCCATTTGATAGCTGCTTTTGTTACCGAATTTCAGAGACATAGAGAATTGTAACATGCAGTGGAAAAAGACAACATGCATAAGCTTCATGTATGAGCTTCATCGTTTTCATGCTTAAATGGAAGCACAAACAAGCACATGGGGGCTACACCAAAGGCATCACCAGTGTGTTCAACTTTTTATTGCAAAGTGCGATAAACATGTTTACAGAAGTCGAAGCAAGACACCACACATCATATCATGTTCAAGGATAATGAGAAGAAAAGGTCACATGAGTTTATCGTGCTCTTTTCGGCTTTTCTTTTCATGTTGTCAAGCACCATAAAAGAAAAAGTGGGGTACATTGAAACAATTGTTGTTGTCCGTATTCTCTTCATGGCAAATGGGGGCTAGAACTGGCAAGTGAGCGGGAAAATGTTTCATCTTAATCAAAAACAATGCAAAAGTTGCTTGAATAAATTGTATACTATCCATGTTAACCAGAGACAAGTGTGCGGATGGAACAAAATTATAGACACAATGTCAAAAAGAAACAAAATGAAGAACTTATCATTTCTACCCACTAGGTTAGGTTTGACCAAGTCAGACTGCAATGAACCAAAAGCTGATCTTGATTATTGCTTATTATACTTTCTCCTTGCATGCTCAAAAATGCAGCATCTATCGACGAGCGTCAATAAATGAAATCACTTTGGTCTTTCCAAATGTGATGGTTTCAAAGCTGTGACTAAGACTCCCATACTCTACTGTTTCTTTCGTACACGTGCGGACTTGCTCAAGTAGGAGTATAAGCCGCCATTGAAGGAATGAATGAATGTACACCTGAATTTCGTACTTGGACTTTGCCAGTCTGAACTGCATCCCTTGCCTATCTACAACAAATGCTGAGTGCCAAAAAGTCAACATTGTAATGTGCAAAATGTCCAAAACGACCATAATTCACCAAAAAGGGTGTGGTACATCAATAGCCGCATCGAAACGGCCACTTTGAAGGGTTGTCTTCGTGATTTTTGAGTAGATGCTTTTCGAATCCAGCTTGTATGGTCTGTTCTATTAAAAACTACAAAATTCGTTGTTTTGAAAACTCATAATTGCCAAGAGCAGTTTTTTTTTTGCACACAATCACACGTTTTGAGTCCGGCTCGACTATTGCCAAGAGCAGTTGTTCTGACAACGGACAATCGCCAAAGGGAGTACTTCAAAACAAATTATCGAACAAACCGGCTGCTTTCAAAACTAGGACACCCCCCCAATGACATCAACCACCACCAACCCGTACAAAGCCAACACCCTTGGTGGTCATCATCTCGGATCTTGTTCAATACCCCCTTCCATAGGGGGCTTTTTATACGGAGGGCCGGGGAGAGAGGAACTGCTCCTTTTCCTATCATACATGGGACGTGTGACGACACAAGACATACCTACCGCCATACTTTCCTTTCAGAAGAACAAAATTGAGCAACTATTATAACTACTATTATAATTCCTTTGATTAATTCGTTCAAGGAATTTCAAAAATAGCCGGTTTTAACGTAATAGGTTTTGTTTAATAGGCCAGGAACCTTACCGCTGCACACTTCGTTTCAACTAGAATCTTGTAATTAGTAACATAACAAAACTCTGTTTTGACAATACATGTCCAAAAATAAAAATGCTGAAAGGTGAATTTTTCGGTGTGCGGGAGCACGTTTCAGCCCGGCGGGGGCGAGGTCATGGCCCGCCGGAGTGGCGCTATCACGCGGGTCCTGGCGGCTGGGTCGCCCCGGGTCTGTGCGCTACACCGGGGATCCCAACCCTGGGCGGGCAACCCTAGGGGGTGCCCGGCCGCGGGCTGAGCCAACGGACTTCCCCCCCGATGTAGGGTCGGGACTTGGGGGGGAGGGGGGGGGAGGAGGGAGGGGGAGGGGGGCGGGAGGCGACTAGCTCAGGAGGTACTCGTTGTCCTCATCAACGTTGAGCTCCGGGCCCAGGTCCGGGTCGCCCCTCCCCCGGCACGTCCCCCGGGGGCGCTGCCTCCACGGGGAAAAAGGCCTGCAAGGCCGCGAGAAGGCCGGGTGGCCCTGCACCCGCCGGGATTGCCAGCAGGGGTCCATTCCCGAGCGGCTAGAGGGTAAAGCCCCGGAACAGCGCCCGGCTAGTTTCAAGCGGGTCCAGGACCACCTCCGGGGTGGCACCTAGCAGGGACGGCGGGGTTTCTATGATGAGGACCACGTCCGGGCACGGCCCACATTCCGCCGGGTCCGGCACGGACGCAGGGACGGCGCGGCCGAACAGCACAGGGCGTGGCCCTGCCACCGCGCATGCGGATTTGCCCATGGCGTAGCGTAGCAGGGTGCCTGCAACAGCGAGGGGGCGGGATAGGCCCGCTGGCCACCCTCTCCTGCTGGCGCGCAACAGACGCGCCGGCCGGCTAGGCGGTGCAAGCACCACCAAGTGAGCTAAGGTAAAATGACCAGTTTTCAGTCCAGTGACCAGTTGTGGGTCCACTTGTCCCAATTTTCAAAATAGACAGAAAAACAACACAAAAACCTTGCCTTTTTGTTTGCAAAATGTTTCTTGGCCCTGCAAAATGTTTTCTTTCCATTTTCATACAAAAGCCTTGCTTTTTTTTGTTTTTGAAATATGTTTCTTGGCGCTGCATGATGTCTGCCTTGCCTTTCTTACCTTGCCCCGAAGCACCCACGCACTGACACAAGCTGCAAGGCTGCAAAACTGTGTCGCAGTTTTTTTTGTTTGTGTGGGACTGTCGTGTTGAGGAACACACTTCCCTTACACTTGTCCTTAAGAGCTTGAGCAATATGACACATAGACTGTGGGGACAAAGTCTTCATCGGAGTCGGAACTGTGTTCCACGTCCTGGGGGGCGGGGCTGGGGGTTTTGGGTCTGCGTGCGCCACTGCACTGTTGTCCGGGGGGGGGTCCTGCCGTGCCCTCTTTGCCCTTGGTTGTTGGTGCTGTGGCAGGGCCCGAGGCCTTACACATCCTGCTTGGCGCCTTGCTGCAGGCCTTTCCTTGTTCCTCTCCTGTTCTTTCTCATAATTGGCCGCTGCTTCTCTGAAAGACCCCGAAGTGACAAAACCACCAAGCCTCATGTTCCATGGGTCATGCTGAGTAGCCATGTTGATTGCTCGACTAGTGGCCTGGCACCAGAAATCTACCTTCTGAACTCTCTGGGAAGATGCTTCAAGTGAGGGTAGCACAGCTTCAGCAGCAGGCTCTGCAGCAGGTTCTGCAGCAGATGGAGGCGGTGCTTGATAGGCCAGACGACAGGGATCCAAGCTGGCAGGAAAATTTTCCGGGGAGAAAGGAGCGATGCCTGCCCTCCTGAACCCACGCATGATGACACTAGGGGTGACACACTGCATCCAAGACTCAGTGACAAATTTCACAAACAGAGAGGGTGTGATGCTCTTGCCTCTGTTTTTCGCGCGCCAGCGCGCTGTCTTTTTTTCAGCGCTGCCTTGAAAGGCTTAAAAACACTCAGGTCCAGAGGTTGGACCACATTCGTCAAGTGGCTGGGGAGTGCCACAAGGTGCACTCCTAACTTTACAGCCTCCTCAATGATGGCTCTTGTCAAATGGGTTTTGCTGCCATCCACAATGAGGACCGGAGCCTTATAGGGGTTTGCAGTTGGGCCGCTGAGGGAGGCAAACTCCCTCAGCCACTTGATAAAAACTTCCTCTGAGGACCAGCCTGTTTTGGTAGCTTTCACTGAGATAGGGCAAGCCTCATGCTGAAACAGGTCTCCTCTGGTCATCGCACTAGGCCACAACAGAGCAAGACGAACATAAAAGCCAGCAGCGCGTAGACATGCCACCAGGGTCACGTGGCGTCTGTCGTAGCCTCTCCTCCTGGCGCAAGTTTTAATACCTCTTGAGACATACACTTTAAGGCTGCCTGTATCGAAGTCAATGAACATGCCTGACTCGTCTTTATTGCACACATACTGCGGGTCGTACCCCACTTTGGCGAGCGCTGGACTCAGGGACTCATTAAACCAGGTCGTCCACTCATCCTTCGTCAGCTTCTTGTCCGGGCGCACACTCTCAGCATGCTGCGCAAGGCGACCAGACACCTCAGGGTGGCGACGAAGGAAGAGGCGCCACCACTTCTCCATGCTCTTGAGCGTCAGCGTCGTCGACGGCCTGTCATCTGTTCGCATGCTGTCATTGTACATCCTGGATGCCTCGCTGATGATGTTGTCCCTTGTGGGTGGCCTTCCTTGCTGGCGCTCTCGCTCCAACCATTCAACCAGAGCGCTCTCGTCCACCAAAGGCTTGGGCCCTCTGCGCTTGGGCTGCAAGGTGTCTCCCACACTGCAGAGACACAAGATGAAGATGGCAGACAGCAATGCAAAGTTAGATCCAGGGCAGAGACAAGTCCGTGCTCTGTGCTGTGGTGTACCTGTGGCAATCAACAGCGCGCTGTACATCTGAGCGGCTGACGGCGTGCTCCCTTGATGGTTGTCGCTGGCTCATCTGTCTAGCAATGGCAGCGGCGGCAGCCTTGGTAACCTCACACACGTCCTTGGGAAGCGGGTAGATGCAGCACGGGGCGGCCTTGGGGCGTGGCGGCTTCCTTTGCTTTGCTGAGGCCTTCGAGACCTCCTTCGCTCCCTTGAGGTGACCTCCATGAGCTAGGCCTTGGCACGACCCTTCGCCGCCCGCATCTAAATATTTAAATAAAAAGAATCCAAATTAAAAACAAACAAACAGGCACTAATTGTTAATGAAAGCGTGCAAATCAGCGTAATACACCTCTTCTTGCCTTGCTCTGCTTTGGTCACCACCCCAAATCCGGTGCGATTCCGGTGCCCGGCAGAGGTGAGATTTCCCCAGCCACTAATGAAATGCAAGTGAGGATGGATTTAAAATCAAAACTTTCATTGTTGATCTACTTACATGTCCAGATTTACCATCCAACAGTAATCGCAGCCGCCAGGCCCCACGCTAAATCTTTGGCCTCATAACTGGTCATTTTACCTTATTGCCCGCAGGCACCCCGCCATCAGGGCTACACGCTCGCGGGTAGGCCAGGGCTGCGGGGTTTTGGCCCATATGAGCCCGGACCACGCGATGGCCACGTCCCAGGCGGCGCCCTTGGACTGCATGACCACGTCCTCGTCTCGCACTAGCCTCCGATGTGAAGTGCGGCATGCCTTGTCGTAGACCGTAGCGCCCAGGGAGTCGCGCCCGCATACAACATACCCCCGGGACCACAGCAAAGCGCACGTGGCCCTGAAATCAGTCAAGGCCGCTGCGAGCACCACAGGGCAGGAAGGGACCATGTGATCCCGCCACCCTTTGCAGGCTGCAAGTAGTACACGCAGTGGAACGCCGCGTGCGCCGAGGTGTGGGTCGAGGGTGCCATGCGCACCCACGTTGCAAACCTGAGGCCCTCCATGGGCACCTCCCCGTCGGCCAAGAGCTGGGCCCAGGCCTGCAGAGCCTGGTCGTCCCCGGCCGGACCCCGGACGAAGGTTACGAGCTGGGCGTAGAGGCAGTCCATCTCCCGCGGGACCGCCGTCACCAGGCGGCTCGATGAGAACAGCTGGGCCGTCCCATCTAGTGCACTCGGGAGTGGGTACGTGCCCTGGCGCGCCATGCCTACCGCCGTCAGGTCTTGGAGGTCGGACAGAAGGCCGGACCACTGGGTGTTGTGCTGCGCTGGCACGTACAGGTCGAGCTGGCTGCACCCCAGGGCCTCGACGAAGGTGACCCGTACCCTGTCCTGCGAGGGGACTGGGAGGGCACGCCCCCGTCAGCGACGAGGGTGGCAGAGGTGCAGTTTGCCCCTACATACTGGACCACTGCGGGGGCGACACCCAGCGTCTCGGCGAGGCTAGCTTGCCTGCCCACTCTGCGGCCCATGGGCTGGAGGCCCGCGTCAAGACCCCTGAGGCGACGGTTGCAAAGACCCCTGCGGTGTCCGCCACAAGCACGCCCTAGCCCAGGGTGTCGCCGTTGGGCGTGACCTTCATTGCCCCATCTGCAGCCAGGAGGACCCCTCCGGACTCGTACGGTCGGTGCACCCGGGTGTCCATGGCCACTGGCTGCGCCGTTACAGCCGGGAAAACGTGCACCTCCAGGTGGGTCTCGGCCATGGTGTGGAGCAGGCGCTCATGGTCCGGGCCGTCCAAGCGCTGCCAGTGGTCCGGGTGGCGGAGGGCGCGGATGTTCTCGCGAACGAGTACGCTGCGCGAATCCATGGCCCTGAGAAACCCCTGAACATGCCGGAGGCGCATCCGGTTGTACAGGTGAGGGAGGCCGAAACCCCGACGGGCATCCATAGAAAGGCCTTGGGTACTTTCCTCGGCATCCGTAGCGCCCTAGTCAAGACTCTGTCCAATGCCCGCTGCGTGCGGCGCAGGCGCGTCGGGCACGGCGGCATGGCCTCGGAGACATAGTCCAGGGCCGAGACTACGTACAGGAGGACGATGCGGAGGACGAGCACGTAGGCCGGGGCGCAGGTGATAGAGCGCGCGCTCCATCTTCGCCAGGCTCGCCTCCGCCTTGGCAATCTGCGGGCCCGGGTGCTCGCCCATCACCAAGGGTACCCCGGTGAGCATGAAGCCCCCGGATTGCAGCGGGAGCGGGCCCAGGGTCGTGGGCAGTGTCCCCGGGGCATAGTGCAGTCGGCGGTTGCGCAGGACGAGGTGGTACACCTTCAGCTTTCCCACCTACACCGAGCCGCAGGCTGCCGCGCACATGACTGCGCAAATGCCCATCAGCCGGGCCAGGCCCCGGCCCGTGAGGGCAAAGTGGCGGCGGTCGTCGCTGAAAGCAACCGCGGGGAGGAAGTCGTGGGGGGCGGCGGGTTGCCGCGGGAAGTAGGCCGCCGGGTCTGGCGCGCCACGCCGCCGGTCCTTGCGGTAGAGGCCTTCGCGGACCGCATTGCAGAGGTACTCCGTCCGTTTCTCCGAGATCTTGGAGAAGTACCCCACGCCCTAGCTGTCGCCCTCGGCCCCGCCATGGCGCAACTTGTACAGGCCCACCAGGCCGTACGGGGAGGCTACCCACACGTCGAGCCCATCGTAGAAATTCTGAAGCCAGGGCGACAGGGACTCCTCGGGGGCCTCGTGATCCCACATCCCGGCCGCCTCGCAGTCTAGGTTGCAAAAAGCATTCGCCTCATCCCAATCGTCCGACCAGACCTTCCCGTGCTGGATTGCCCAGCCGGCCAACGGCCAACGGCCAGCAGCAGGCCAGCGCCAACGTCTGGCCCGACAATTGCCGCCGATAGGTGAAGTGTTCCGGGGGCACAGCACGCCTGAGCTCCCGGCGGGTTACCCGGCGGTCTTGCACGACGCCCTTCTCCAGCCGCCAGAGGTAGGGCTCCAGCATGACGGGCCGGCTGTTCCGCACCAGCCACGCCGGGAGCTTCTTAACAAGGCAGAGATGGAGGACCGCCAAGGGGTCCCTGATGCCAAGTCCTCCGGGACACCCACCGCAGGCCGAAGCCCGGCAGGGCGGACACCAGGGGCCACGGCAGCTCGTCCGGGGATGTGGCTGGGGACCCCTTTTTCACGGCCTGCTCCATGTCGTGGTACGTTGGCAGGGCCCCCGCGACCGGCGGTTCCGGTGGCCGGGGCAGCGCCGCGCGCATTCGCGAGATGAAATCTAGGTCGTCTGTGGGGTCGCCCGGATGCGCGGGGGCCTAGAGGCGCGAGAGGTCCAGGGGGAGGCCTGCATGGCCGCAGTGCAGCTCCTGCGCCTGGCGGAGTAGCTCCTCTTGGAAGGCCTCCGGCGTGCCCAGGAAGCGGACGCTGTCCGGGCTCACCTCGGTGAGGAGGCGGAACTTGGGCGGCCGGAGGCGCAGCACTCGCCCTCTCTTGGATGTCAGGGCCACCCCTGCCAGTTTGGCGTTCCTTGCCAGCAGGCCTAGACCGCGTCTGTTGTCGCCGATCCGACACCCGCATCTAGTTCCTGGGCCGCCCGCAGGACGTCACGGTCTGGGGGGCGCCACGAGTCCTTCTGGGAGGGCACCGGGCCATCCAGGGCGGCCCACACCGCTTGGACCGTCCATCTGGGGTCAGGCGGGCGTGGGCTGGCCACCACAGGGCCAGCGAGGCCGCTGCCGCCGCGGGCGCTTGCTGCTCTGGCCTGAGTTGGGACCAGCGAAAGCGGCGGCAGGAGGGGTCCGCCGCTGCGAAGACGCGCTCCGCAAACCCCAGGTCGCACTGCACCATCCGGTGGGTGCTGAGACCGGGGAGCAGGACCTTTTCAGTCCCCACGCACGGGGGGGGCTGGTCATCCTGGTACACGTCCGCCTGCTCAACGGGTCCCAAGTCCGCGAGCATGCTCAAGAGCACAGCCTCTACGTGCGTTTGGAGCGAGCCAGAGGTGCGGTGTTGGCGGCCATCAACATGCACCTACCGCCGGCCCTGCCCGCAGCTCCACGCCGGGCCGTCGTCGGCGACGCCTCCGCCTTCCTGCGCACGGCAAGGGCCAGCGTCAAGATCGTGGCCGGCGCCTTGAAACTTGGCTTCATGTGGCTGCGCGCCTTTCTGCAGGGTACAGCCACGGAACAGTGATCACACACACAATTGAAGCGAAACGAACAGGCAGACAAACAGAGGCAGACAAACAGAGCACTGCACTGGTCGCTAACTGATCACACACACACACACACACACACACACACACACACACACACACACACACACACACACACACACACACACACACACACACACACACACGGTCGACGCGACAAACAGGGCACTGCAAAAGGCGGACTGGGTGTACTAGATCTCGTCAGGTACAAAGCAGAACAAAAACAGAAGGATGTCCCACCTGCACTAGGCGCCTTTCTGCAGTGCGAAGGACAGACAAGGTGGTCAACATCCTGCATCCCAGCTGCATTCCGGTAGAGCCTTTGGCAGCGTTGCTGAACCAGAGGCCTGCAGGCAAAGAAAGCAAGCACAGCCATCAAAGGCTTGGATAGCAGGGAAAGTCAGGCCATCCCTACCCTGCCCAGCACTGTCTGAGGTGTCACATGGAGAGGGGACTACACAGGAACTTCAGGTTCGGGTACCAACCATCATCCCTCCCCATGTTCCTCCAAGTACCCGGACAAGTGACAAACCAGCACGGCAATCTCCAATTTTCGGATAACCTGAAACATGCAGAAAACGCCCCGTCACCAGGACGCAACACACACACAGTCACCAGGGAGGCCGTCAGGTCAGCTGCCACAGGCAAGAGAAATCTGTAACCCACACCCATGAGATTCCTTGCACAGCGAGGTCCCGGTTCAAGACCAGCTGCTATACGACTCCCGCCACCAGTAAGCATGTTTTTGTAACCACGCGGCCACCGCCCGAGCCGCATCCTCTCGAGTGAGGGGTAGCCTGTACGAAATGCTGTATATGGCTTTGACAGTGGCCTGCACATCGTGTGGCGCAGTTGCATACGCCCTGTGGATCCCCTTGTGCATGGTGCGCATTGCCTCTCCCCTCCCGAACCCAGACAGCATGCTAACCTGAAGCCATGCCAGCCCACTCATGATTTGTGAGGCCCACATGACAGTGAATGGGAGGGCGTTTTTCAGACCTCCGGTAAAAATGCTGCCCAGGTACCCCGGGTACTTCGAGTGAGGGCTGATAAGGGGAGGTCCCAGGCGTAAACCCCGCTGTCGGGTCACACATACACACGCACGCACGCACACACACTTCGTGAGGGAAACAAATGAACCAACGACCAATGACCCACACACACACACACACACACACACACACAAGCAGCTTGCTACTTAGTGACCTACCAGACAATCTCAGGCTGCTCCATATTGGACTTGGAACGTACAGAGAGGAAGCTTTGCATTGAAAAAACAAACACATGACACCAAGGCCAAGTTGTTGCACTGCGTGCGCACTGCGTGCACCTACTAGGAAACTCACCCAAGATCACCTGCCACCTATCTGCTAGCACAGCAAAGCAATAAAGCCCACAAGATAACAACCAACACATGAGGGGGGACATGGGGCCATACGGGGGGGGGGTTGCAAACCTGGAGCCGAATACAAAACTGGGTGAGGTACAACAGGATGCAAATAGATTTGTGAAGGGTAGTCCCATTGCCCTTCCAAATATTGCGATAGCCGTCGTACCCACGGGACCTTCACAGCGATGTACACCACTGAAATGAGTGCTAGGTCCGACAGTGCCGCAGCCCAACAACAAGAGCAACAAACAACATTTCTTACGTGCCTCGTCTTGCCCAATCTCGCGCGATTGTTCAATGGACAGCAACAAACGACATTTCTTACTCAAGAGTATCACGGGTTAGACGCAAAATCCCTAGACGGGGGGCCCCCACGGCAGTGTGGGTGCTTGGGTGGGCTAGAAGGCTGAATCTCCACGCCGCCCGCGCGCGCGCGCGCCGCATCAGGTGCCAAAATTAGGGTTCGGGTATTTGCCGACATACAAAACTTTGCACTGCGTGCACGGCATTCCCCAAGGATGGTGCAGTATTGATTCAATACTGCCGGCTGGTCAGCGAAAGATTGTACAAATTGTTTGATTAAGCGGTGTTGCAAACATGGATGCAGAAGAAGGGCACAGAAGACATGGTACTCCGGTACAATTTGCCACACAGCCATGAGGGTGCCTCAACGCACCGTGCGCGCACACTGCACACTGAGGCCCGCTTGTCATGTACTAGTTTACTGCACCCCTTTTTCAGGCAAAGGCAGGCTGGCAAGGAGACCAAAACAGCTCAGAATTATTGATCGATGGGTGCTTATGGTGCTTATGGAAATGTATTTGCTCATGTGTAGAAATACACAGGAAGTGATTCATTTTCATTCAATCAATGGTGCTGGAGACCCGAGGGCGGCGGTAGGCAGTGGGGACGGACCGTGGTCGGAAGCGGGAGAGTCCGCACGGACAATGGGGAAGGTGAGTCGCTCAACGGCGCAATCTCGGTAATATTGTGTTTGCCCTGAGTGCTCATAGCTGATGGCGATACACTCCAGGAAGGAAGAGAGGCCCACATCAGTGGCAGGCACACGTTCCCCTGTGGTGCCTCTCAGGTAAAAGACACTACTGCCGGGCGCCAAAAGGTCAGCATTCATTGCCACGTGTCCTGTGGAAAGCAAAGGAGACAAAACGCACATTTTCGAATCCACAATGTGCCCTACTGCCCAATCTTACACCCCAGCATTCTTGATTCCACCCAAACACAACAATTGGCCACCCATTTGTTATGCTAAGGCCCCTAAGACCGCTTTTGGGCAACATTCCATGGAACCACCATTCTGCGCAAACCGGGCCTCAGTCGCACCGCGCGCACCGCACGCGAGGCACCCTCCATGCAATGCAATTCTGGGAAGAGTGTGAGCCTCTAATTCCGTGCTTTGGCAAGCTGCACACACACACTCACGTACCCATACACGCGCGCACACACACACCAGCCCTGGGTTAGGCAAATCTGGAGGCCTATGGGGAACTGTGCGTCAAGGATTTTCGCCAGGGCAATCGCTAAACTGAGTAGGTCATGGGACCACCTGTGGGCACCCGCGAATCTGGGCAGGGCTTTGCAAAAAGGGATACGTACCTTGGCACACACACACACACACACACACACACACACACACACACGTCAGCTCCAAAGAGGCATGAGCGTTGGGGAGGCAGTGTCGCCGCCAAAAAGACCTTGACCCTGACCCTGAAGTACCAGTACCATCACTACCACATTGCCATCAAATGGCAAGGAGGGATGGGAACTTCTCCTACAGGGTACAGTGCAGTGCTTTCCATGCAAGGAATTTGAAGTGCGCAGCAATGCACCAACAACACGACCTTGTCCAATCAGCAAACACACAGGAGAACCTCAATATCCGACCTTCTCAGAAAATTTGGAAAATGGAAAGTGACGGTTCCCTCGACCCCCGCTTACTAGACAAGGGCGCTTACTGGACAAAGGGGGGTATACATGGGAGATGATCCGCAAGTGTACCTGGGGCGCCCCAGAAATGAACTTCGTGAGCAAAGCAAATCAGAAACGCATTTGTGCCCCCATTCCATTTTGTGGAAGCAACAAATGCCGGGACAAACTGAGATCCAAAGGAAATACCCCAGCAGGAGCCATTTCTTCCTGGGGCCCCTCCGGTCACAATGCTCCATGTCCTTCGTTATGTCATCTGCTGGTGCTCTTCTTGCTCTGGTATTTCTTTTTTTTTTTACCGACTCCAGAAGTTCAAAGAGTACTCAAGACTGTGCTTGGGAAAGTGGGCGTCTCCAGCATATGATACAGTGGATCCCCGCAAAGCGGGGCACATGGCAAAGACCCAGAGTTCACATGCGTATACCAGAGGGCTCTCTGATGCGGTAGGCAAAACCGCCACGCCATATGGCAACCCTATAATGTGTAAGATTTAAAGGGGTTAAACATGCTGGATCACGTGTGTGCCATTCCCCACAGGTCCTCAAGAGTGACAAGCTTTCGTCGCTTTGTAGGGGCCATGTCCGGTGGCGGGCGTTGGCCCAGGATGCCGGGCCTTGTGCGGCAGTGGCGTTTAGGCAGAGGGGGCTCCACCCGGTGGGTGCTCTTCTTGCTCTGGTATTTCATGCATCCATGCATGGGGTCAGACATCGCCATGGCACACACACATAGATATTTTTTTTTACTCAGACTCACAAGTTCATCGTAAGTGCTCGGCCAGACGGGCCGGATCAGTAATGACAGTGTAAGTACAACATATGTTGCCCCATGCGATTCCTGGGTCGCATACCACCAATGGTGGTGGGACGTATATTTGAAACTCATCTGTAGCCTGTCACTCACTCATGCAGTGTCAGAAACTGCCACGCCATTGAGGCATCGAAATGGGAAAAACGCTCCTATCTCTCATCCTCCATTTTTTCGAGGATGGACACGACGTTCACCCACAGGCGACATGATGTCCACCATTGGGCCACGTGTGCTCCACAAGTACAATGTGGTGTGATATTCTACAGCCTCGTTGGGCATGGTCTGCAATTGACTGGAATGGGATGGTTCTTTCATTGAATGGGGGGGAAGGGGTGAAATGGGTCGACAGCACTGAATCTGATTGAATGCGATGGGATGGAATGGGGTGTGTGAACATGATTGGTAACGGTCGTAAAGCATGGTGCGGCCATGTGCATGCTGGTGTGGCACAACAAAAAATGGAATGGTATTGTGGTTTGTATTTTGCGGCCACAGATTTCCACACATGTAGTGGATTTCTAGGGGCAAAAGTTAGCAGCACTGTTTCGGGCAAACGTTCTGGGGATCAAGGACAGAGCTGTCCAGACTACCATTCCCGCTACATCATACACTTCAGGGGTCAAGGATACATCAAAGATACACCGTCATTTCTACACACAGTGTGGCACCCAGTGAGGAGGTTCTGTGCAAATTTGGGACGTATGCTTGAAAACTGCCTCTGGGAGGAACGAGTTCACATGAAAAATTGTCAAACAAAATCTTTGCAACACCTTCTTGCGGGGATTGGGCGGTCACAGCAAGTTTGGCTGAAAAAAATCAAAACAGATAGAAGTGGGTTGCAATTTGAAAGACAATATCGTATGAGCAGAAAGAACTCTCAGAAAACAAAGCTTACAGGCAGGACCCAGCCTCTTCATTGCCACTACAAACAGCTCAACGCAACAGATCATCCCACATTCTTGGCCACTAAAATAGGGCGGAACAAATGTCAAGTGGGGTCCCTGCGCTCAAGGCTGCAATTCCTAAAACATATAGAGCAGAGATGCAGCATGCTGGACAGCAGGGGGCATTGTCTTGGCCAGCGTGGATATCTGTGTCATCAATTCTGATAGAGCCCAAGGTATCCTGTACACCTTGGCATCTCTGAGAAACAACTGGGAAAACATCCATTTGATTGATCTGGGTAGTGGAACAGACCATCAACCAGCCAGATTTCTGGACTGTAAGAGTGCTCAGGGGCATACATTCATGGTGATCCAGGCAGCAAAATTGCTTATCTGTGTGATCGAAATTTTGTCTTGTTGTGTGTGCAGAAATATCTCTAGGGGACAGCAGGCTTTGTGCCAACACGGAGCGTTCTCTAGGGTCGGTGCCAGTGTTGCCTGATTTGCGCCAACTGTGTGTCCCGTAGGGGGGGGTATGTGGGTTATATTCGGAAAACCCCTGAAAAGGGCTACTTGGAACACTCCAGGTCTGCATGCTGTACTGACAGTATGTTTGAGATTATCGTCCAGCACGGTAGAAACACTCCAGCACACACGCCTAGATATACGCATAGCATAAGATCCGTGCCACTCACCTTCATATGGGCCAGGTATGGCAGATACCCTCACAAAAGGCAAGAGACTACCTGGTGGCAGTGGGGGGGCAGAGCCCCGGGACAATGATGGCAACACATCGTGCCACGCACTACCCACGACATCTGACTGACCTGCAGGTTTGGAGCAGATGCACGGCAAAAGGACAAAGGGACAGGGCGCAAAGAATGTAGAAGCGGCTGGTGTAGACTCCCACACCGGCAGTGTTTTATGACCACGTGACTTTGATCTGCACAAAGTGTGAATGCGATGCGGTCATAATTCATGGTGTGCCGAAGTATCAGCAGCGCGCGCAGCGGGAATCCAATACCCCCCCCCCCCCCGCGCCTTGCGAGAGCAACACCAAAGATCCAAAATTTGATGGAACCGACACCTCTTGTTGCTCGGACAAGGGCGCTGTTTGTGCGCGCCGTGAGAAAAGGCAAGAGGTGACTGTTGCATCAGGAATGCACCAGTCGTCAGGTGATTCCCCAATCTCCACCTCCGAACGCCAAGAAGGGGTGTAAATGGGGGGCAGGGCAGCAACCAACAGCCCCAAAATACATTCCCAGCCTCACATTACCAAAAAAACGTGATCTTCATGGACCACCAGAAAATGGAACCGCCAAATCCCACGGTTCCAAAAGTTGCGGAAACAGGTCAGCCTATTTAGGTCCTGCACACTGTGCGTACACAGGTCAGCGCAGAAGCAGGACGTGGCAGAGCCACCGTGCCGCCCCCCAAGCCCCACCCTTAGTGTACACGGCGCGAGAGAAGGACCCGCGCCAAGGGCTCAGGTGACTTCACTGCTGGCCCGCCCATGCACCCTTCCCGGTGCCCTCCACCCATCCCTGCCCAGCTCCGCCGGTTCCGCCACCCCTGGGGGCGCCTCCACCGGTGCCCGCCCCCGCAGTGGGGGGCTGATGACCCATGCGCCCACTACGCCGTTCCCTTGTGTGGCAACTTGAGCATGGGGCGTGCACTGCCCCCATTCTGCGTGGGGAAGGGGTGATTGTGATCCCCCTCCCCCTAGCAAGGCAGCCCCTTGGCTGCGGTGGCTTGAGAGGCCGTCTGTCGCCCCGGATCCTGCACCCCTGGGTCTGCCTTCACGGGCACCCACCAACCCCGGTACTAGGCCGCCAACATAAGGCGTGCATCGGCCCCATCGGCCAGGGGGAGCCTTAAGCGCAGTGCGCGCGCAGTGCAACTATTTGGGCGCCTGGCTGTACTAGAGACCCATACTTTGAGATACTAGGGGCCCCTAGGGGCATCATGGTGACCCCTAGCGAAGGTTTTGACTTCTGATTTTGTCCCCCTTTGTTGGGGACCCCCGAGAATGCAGGGGTGGTAGACCTGAATGAAGTTCAGGTGGAGTTGTTCGCGAGTAAGGAGCAGCATATGATGCAGCTCTACTGTTCGCGATACCTCAATAACGCTAATCGCTTCTACTGGAGATCGATGGGGTTGTGCTATGCTAACCCTCCATTCTCCCAACTTGCTAAGGTGTTGACCAAGATCGCCCTTAAAGGAGCGAGAGTGGTACTATGTACCCTAGTTTGCAACTTTCTTGAGCTAGGGCAGTCTGGGTCACCTTATTCTAAGGGCGTTTCCAAGGGGTGTGCTTGGGGGCTCTTCGGGGGGAACATAGTCTAAAAGTAGCGCGTAGTGCGCGTGCAGTGCGCGCGCAGTGCAAAGATTCCCCCATCATGTTGTGCGGGGAGGGGGTGATTGTGATCCCCCTCCCCCCAGCAAAACAGTCCTTTGGCAGTGGCGGTCAGCGAAGCCGGCTGCCGCTCCTTGCGAGGCTCCTCCGACGGGCCAGCGGCTACGTTAGCCGGCCGGCCCCCGGGACGCCCCTAGATAGCGGGGTGCAACGCTGGCTGCACCCCCACATTTCCACTCTTCGTGCGCATGGCCCGCGGCCCCTGCAGCAGTGGCAGCCCTGGTGCACAGCCTCCCTCCCCTTGCCCTTGCGGTCTGGGCGGCAAAGGGACGGGGGCTGGACTCCCCTGTAGCAACACGGAGGCAGGGCGGCAGAACAGCGCAACCCTCTCCCCTCGAAAACTATTCGGCAGCAGTTCCAGCACTGCTTCTTGGAGCTGTGCAATGCACTGTCGGGTGCATTGCTCATCCTCGAAAAGTGCCGATGCCACAGCGGCCCTCTTGATGTTGAGGCCTGGATCGCCCTGTGCGGCCGGCTCATGGGGGGAATGTTTGTCCGGCGTGCGCCCGGCGCGCTACCTTTCTATTAACTATCCCGACTTCAGCCCCAGATTTACCCTCTGATGGAGAAGGCCCCCCAAAATGACCATGATGGACACCGCACCTTCCCTGCAAAGCACGTTGCAAAATAAAGCAATATCTGTGAATTCAGCAACTCCAACTAGCATCTGTATTGTACTTAACAAACAACATTGGTCCCACAAGTGTGGGTGTCAATACATTGAGTACAATAGTGCTCCTTACACTCATCACAAACGGCGACAGTGGAGCGCTTCTGGCAACACAACACACACACACACACACACACACACACATCTGCCTCATCCTCTGCCTCATCTTGCGTGCCACAACCGAGCAAACGGCTGCTCAATGCGTGCCCTATACCACCCGTGCACGTCATTATAACATTGTTGGCGGGCTGTCAAAGTGCCATTCTTTCTTCCTAAGAATGGCACAAAGACATGAATCCGGCCTTTATAAGCACCATCATGGCCCCCAACTTCGAAATCAAAGAAATCACCTTGGGTACGAGAAGGTCCATACCCATCCCAAATCAAAACATCTGCTGATGTCCCGGGGGCCAAGGGGCAAATCCATATAATGTTGCCCAACATATCAACGGCAACAGTCCACCGGTGGGGCACGGGTCACAAAAGATGCCCGGCGCGCGCCCGGCGCACGAACGTTCCCCCATGGGCCACCGAGAGCACCGCCTCGGCTGGAGAGCAGGTCGCCGCAATGCCCGCAAGGTCTTCGAAAGCATTCTCAGGTGCCTCTTGAGTGTTGGGCGCGCCCTGAGCCCGTAGTGCGCCCATCTTCTCAGCGTCCATGGCGCCCGGGGCGTCGGCAAAGCCCGAGGGGGCGCTGCACTGCCAGTGGCAGTGCTAGGCGGCCCCAATTGCCGCATCCTCAACCTCCATGATATCTGCCCAATGGGCAGATCGATCTGGCAGGGCCAGCTCAGGCCCACCGGAGACGGCAAACACACCGTCAGCATCAGTGGCCTTGTCGTCCAGGCCGCCCTGCTCACTGCAGGCCGGCATTGAGCAAGGCATGAGGTCGGCGGTGGTGGCGGTTTTCGCCGCGGCTGCGTCTATGGCGGCCTCATCGTCCTCAGCCCAGCACAATCAGGGCTCCAGAGAGCCGCATACGCTGCATGGGAGGGGCACGGGCTCCTCCACGCCCTAGCACTAGCACTCCCCCGGGAGCCCGTAGCAGTACGGGCACATCTCCGCGCAGCTGCAGGGCGCGCAGCTGCAGTACGCGCACTCCCCGATCAGCTTCCTCCTCTGGCGGCGTCCACGGTCCTGTGGGGCCGCGGCTGCGACGGCTGCTGCCGCCGGCGCGGGTAGGCGGGGCCAGTGCCCCTCGGACAGACTTCCCGTCGCTAGCCAGCTCGCAGCACGAGCGGGGGTGGGGGTGGGGGCCCGCTCGGCGACATCATCCTCAGAGGACGGGCCTCGGCGTCGCCCACGCCGCCAGCGCGTCGGCGGCGGTTGCCCCACAGCCAACAAAGGGGCATGGGTATGGGGGGGGCAGGCCACCCTTGCTCCGGGCAGCTCCCCCCAACACGGCCATGGTTATGGCTTGGCTCAGGCAGCCTCACCACGTGCAGGTGCACAACAAGACGCCTCCAAAAGTTGCGGAAACAACACCTGCTGTTGCTCTGGCAAGCGTGTTGCTCTCGCAAGGAGGGGGGGGGTACTTGCTGTCGGCCATGGGTGTGAGGTGGTGTGCCAGCTCCTTTATGTGCTGGATGCCTGGAAGTGCTGCCCTGAAAACCTGCAAATACACTCCTTAAAAGGCATGCATGCCCAGATATGATTCCGCTAACAAAGCGCACTGGCTGTTTGTTGGCTGATACGGGCTACCCAACAAAAAAGCATCAACACATGAATGAACGATTCCATTTTACCACTAGACTTTGTTTGTACAGGGCGGGGGGAAACTTCGTCTCGGGACAATTTTGGGGTGGAAAATTGCGTGAGGGGAAAATTTCGACACACCTCCAATTTTGGTGCAGGGCCATCAGACAGGGTAAACATCGACACTGCCAACAACCTTTGGTTCCTTGTGGACAATCCGTCGTGTGAAACTTCGGCAGGCCCAAATTTTGAACAACACCAAATCATCAGAGATGAAAATAAAAGAGCAAGGCCCCCTGAGGATGCACAAAGAGAGGGAAGTGCCCCAAATTGCACAAAAAAATTCCGTGGGAAAAAATTCGGCACCAAACTGAAAAACGAGAAACAAAAAAACGAAAACCCTAACGAAGGTTTCCCCCTCCTCTAGTCAGGTGGTGCACTGATCTGGACAGGGGCAAGCAGGGCAGCATCTGGACAGGCTGAAGGTGAAGCAAAATGGGTCACCAAATACTTCCGGTTTCACGCACTTGTTCCAGTTCTATGGAGGGAACCCTCCTACCGGTGGATGGCTGATGCTGAGCAGCGCAGTGTGTGGGCTGCTCGCTGTGCATCTGATATTAGCTGCGTTGCTCTTCTGTTGGGTCGACGTCCTTCAGCCCTCCTCCGCATCAAAGCGCGAAGAACATTCCGTGTTCAGTTAACAGGCCTATTTGCGTTCTTTGCGTGCTATTTGTGAGGGGGTCATGCACAAAGAAAGCCTCTTTTGGACAATTGGCATTTTGGGGGCCGCAGTAGGCCAGGCAAATTGACCAATCTGCTGACGGCAGCATGTATACCAACAGTAGCTCAACAGATTGTAGGCCTTTTTTTTCCAGCTTTCAGTAGACATAACATATCGGCACCACATCTGAGTGTTTTTTTCTTGGACCACCTGACTTGGTAGTCATGCAGTCCGCACGCGATGCGCTGCCTGCAATGCGGCCATATTTCAGCGTGCGCCGAGGCATCAGTGGCACGCACAGCAGTATTCAGGAAACTTGACACGGTGGGAACCGTGCGACGCCGAGCCCCAGGGACATAAACCGGGGTCCTAGAGCAGGGGAAGGGGAGAAGAGGGGGCTTTCGTATGTGCACACATTGCACACGTGTAGCATCCTGCAGCACACCAGCGGCAGAGCAGAAGCAACAGCGCCTCCATGGCGGATGCTGAGGAGTGCAGCGTGGCGTCCTTCAGCCCTCCTCCACATCACAGCATGAAAAACATTCGGTCTTCATTTCACAGGGCCCATTGGTGTTCCTTGGGTGCCATTAGTGAAGGGGTCATGCACAAACAAAAACCTCTTTTGGACAATCGGCATTTGGGGGCCGCAGTAGGCCAGGCAAATTGACCAATCATGTGTGTACCAACAGTAGCTCAACAGATTGTTCAGCAATTCTTTTTTTCTTTTAGCTTTCAGTAGACATAACATATCGGCACCACATCTGAGTGTTTTTTCCTTGGACCACCTGACTTAGTAGTCATGCAGTCCGCACGCGATGCGCTGCCTGCAATGCGGCCATATTTCAGCGTGCGCCGAGGCATCAGCGGCACGCAAAGCAGTATTCAGGAAACTTGACACGGTGGGAACCGTGCGACGCCGAGCCCCAGGGACATAAACCGGGGTCTTGGGAGAATGGGAGAAGAGGAAACCCTCGTATGTGCAGCATCCTGCAGCACGCCAGCGGCAGAGCAGAAGCAACAGCGCCTCCATGGCGGATGCTGAGGAGTGCAGCGTGGCGTCCTTCAGCCCTCCTCCACATCACAGCATGAAAAACATTCGGTCTTCATTTCACAGGGCCCATTGGTGTTCCTTGGGTGCCATTAGTGAAGGGGTCATGCACAAACAAAAACCTCTTTTGGACAATCGGCATTTGGGGGCCGCAGTAGGCCAGGCAAATTGACCAATCATGTGTGTACCAACAGTAGCTCAACAGATTGTTCAGCAATTCTTTTTTTCTTTTAGCTTTCAGTAGACATAACATATCGGCACCACATCTGAGTGTTTTTTTCTTGGACCACCTGACTTAGTAGTCATGCAGTCCGCACGCGATGCGCTGCCTGCAATGCGGCCATATTTCAGCGTGCGCCGAGGCATCAGTGGCACGCAAAGCAGTATTCAGGAAACTTGACACGGTGGGAACCGTGCGACGCCGAGCCCCAGGGACATAAACGGGGGTCTTGGGAGAATGGGAGAAGAGGAAACCCTCGTATGTGCAGCATCCTGCAGCACGCCAGCGCCAGAGCAGAAGCAACGGCACCTCCATGGCGCTGGGTGTGTACTCTTGGGCTGAGGGAATGGTGGGGGCTGCAGGCCATGGCAAGTTGGCGAAGCCCTCTCACCAGATTGCACTTGAGGAAACTCTCGGAATCAAGAATCAGAGCTGTCCGATGCTACGATGGTCCCACAAAGCAATGTGGAGCGGACATAACACGTGGTGAGGATGGGCTACACCTGATACGAGGTACTGCCACGCCCGTAGGCATCCCAGTGTGCTCTTGGAGCACACGAAAGGCCGAAGGCTGAGGTGTGCGATGCACAGAGACAACATCACCTAAAGAGAAACCGATACGCTAGTGGAAATGGTCACTGGGGGTTTGGTACCACTGCCATCGCGCCGTCAAGGCGGGGGATACTCTGTGATATCTCTTGGGAACCCGAGAAAGGTTTCGGTGTGGAGCGTTTGGGCTCGACACACCAGCCCCAGATACGCTGGCAAAGCAATTCTCAGCGTCGATTCCGCACAATTCAATTCCCGTCCAGTCTGTCCTGAACAAGCAGGCTCTCCCCAACAGCATTCGTGTCAAGCATCTACAACCTCGAGCGGCGTTTCTGCTCGGTCCGAATCCTTCCTCAACAATAGACGAATCCAGCGAAACTTTTTCATCAGCGACGAGTTGGTCTTCTCGAGTTCTTCGCCATCTTCTGCATCACTTGGGGTCTGTCGTGCAGGGCTCTTTCCAAAAGCGTGGCAGGGGTGGAACTCGGGGCTTGGAGGGAAAGTGAACTCAGTCAACGTGTCATACAGGGCTGGCTCCAACGGGGTGGGAGATGGCATTCCCTCTGTGTAGTCATCGTCATCTTCGGCGCCACTTTGGGTCCCTCGTGGTGTCTCCTCCTCCTCGTCGTCAGAATTGACATCAGAAATCCCCAATGACGATGAACGTGATCTTATGTCCGGCCAGCCGCGGAACCTTTGATTTGCAGAGCCGTTACATGGATCGGGGTCATCACGGGACAACTCGACGGTCTCCATTTCATCCAGAGCAGGCGCTGGTTCGGCGGGTCGCAGGGATGGGGATGGGGTTGGTGCAACAGAGGACCGCAATGGGCATTGCGATAGGGCAGGAGGCGTAGATGGGGCTGGGGAGGCCGATGGGGACTCCGATCGGGCAGGCGTTGGAGACGGGGATTTGAGTGGCCGCAGAGACGCCGCAACGGAGGGCCATGGGGATGGGGATGAAGACGAAGCTGGTTCACAGGAATGGAACAAGCCAGACCCCAAGGGAACGCCCTCACTGGAGCCCTTTGAGCATTTGGCCAGCCGGTTTCTGTATCCTGCCTTGGGGCCAGGGGTCTGCAAAGCATGTCCAGTGGAACGCAGCGTTGACATGTGTGGAGAGCCGCATTGCTCATGCCGGCCTCTGCTTTTCAGCTTCAGCATCAAGCTCCGCACTGTAGCAACACGCACATCTGCTGATGGTGGCAAAAGCTTGGAGTGGCATTCGTGGATCATTCGTGCATGCATGATTGAGGCTGAATAGGCACCTGGAACATGAAGCAAAAAATAGGCAAGGGATGCACATGGATTCCCCCCCCTGTCGCCCCCTGAAGCCAAGCACAACTCGTGACTGAAAGTACACTCAAGGCTCATGCAAAAACATAAAAAAATGCTAAGCAGGAAATCAGTTGCAATCGGGGGGGGGGGATTTCCTACCGTGAATCCCTGAGTTTGTAACCCCCCCCCCCCCTTGTCTAAGCTACGGAAAAGTCCCAAATTAATACAGTCCCTACGGACAAGGCCATAGCTTGTGCGTACCACATACAACTACCAACATGGTGAGCTGGTGCAAGAATTTTTTTTTTCAACTCGTGACCGAAGTTCCACCAAGTGTCCATCAAGAGTACACATGGCAGGTCATGGGTCAGTGAAAGGGCCGGTTTCGGCTGGGGGTTGGGTATGACCGACCTATCCCTACCGACTGAGCTGGTGCAAGCATGGGGAACACAATGCCCAAATATCCCCAAAATCAGAGCTATGTGGGTTCAAGTGGGCAAACACTCACAAAGATTGTGTCCATGACTCTATGTAACTGGCAAATTTGTCACCAAACCCATGTCTTATGTGGCTGCACTACAATTGGTACCGAATCAAATTAGGTCCCAAATTAATAGGTCCCTACGCCCGCTGTAGCTTGGACAAGACCGTAGCTAAGACAGGCCATGAGGCAACGGATACTGGGCTCGCATACGCCCCCGTGTCACAGGCGCATGGTCATCACCACATAGTTCAGTGTGTTTTCCTTGTTGCACTGCAGCTAAGACAGGGGGGGGGGGGTGTACAGCTGCCCTCTCCATTGTTTCTTTATTTGCAGCCTGGCGCACCATGTGTCCTGGTGTACGCTCAAGAATCTCTCAGCTCTAAGGGTTGTATGTCCTGTCATGGCAGCTCCCCAATGCTGTCACCATGATTCCAGACCAAGGGACTGGAGGGTGAAGCTCACCGATGGCATTTCTTCATTCCTTTGGATATGGACCCTTAAGGAACCACCCTGAATGCTAACGAAGATATGTGTTCCACAAACTGAACATAGGGGGGGCACCTGGTGCAGCGCGCAGTGCGGCTCTTTGGCAACGGCCATGGGTAAGGTGTCGTGTTGATGCATGCGATGATTTATGGGGCCAAACCCCATTTGGGTTCAAGGCCCAAATGACATTGCATTCTCCTTCTTCCCAACATAAAGCTCACTTGGAGATTAGGTAGGGAACAGTGGGAAGGGGGGGTATTTTGGCCCAAAACTGTTCTATGTCAATCGTTCCACAAAAGGGGGGTCTTATTCCCATGAACGGTTCCGTTCCATTCCGCAAAGGTTTGCCTGTGAGGACCAAAATTTGTTCCAGCAAGTTTCATGGCTCCATGTTGTTGCACAGCCGCCAAGGGTGGTACTGTAGTCTGTAAAAAGACTGTAATATGGAATAATTCTGTTCCTTACTGTACTGATGCCCAGGACAGTACTGCTCTGGCTGATAAAAGTCACTAGGTATCAGTCACTGAGTATCTGTAAGTAAGTAAGAATCTTTACATTCTGGTGCACCATATGTCCAAGTGTGCTCTGGAGACAAACCCGGAGAGTGTGCAAATCTGATGGTGAGGGGCCCATGTTGTGAGCATGTTCCAGTCCCATGGAAAGGGCTAGGTTCATTGATGTTATCTTGTCTATCCCCTACATATGCACTCCAAGGGTACCAAGCCTATCAGCACTTACGAGTCATCCAATGCTCGAAGTATTTGTGGTTTACATTCATTATGAGTACTTCACCTGAGATCGCAAGCCACGGTTTGGACTAATGCTGATCCCGGCCCCACACACACACGGTACGGCAGGCCGGCTAGCCACGCGGCAGCAAAGTGCGTGCCCGCCTCCTGTAGGTGGGCGACGTCGGGCTCCGCACAGGCGAGGTACGCAATGAGGCGCGGGACCTTCCGAGGGTCCAACCCTAGGTCGCCGCAATTGGCCGTGACGACGCGGAGTCTGCCCACGTTGGGGGGGCTGCGCTGCAGGTGCCCTAGGGGGTCGTGCGGCAGGCGAAGCGTGTACGAGGCATACTCCTCGGGCGGGCCCGGGTCCGGGGGCGGCGGCTCACACCTGGTGCCTTGCAGTTGGCCCACCGGGACCGCCCCGGGCTGGGCCATTTCCCCGAGCTCTACGACGGCCCGCGACGCCATCTCCACAGTGACTGGCGTGGCGGAGTCGAGGCGTATACAGAACAGCCCCTGCTGCGGGGCCCTTGGGGGCGGGGCGGAGGCCGCACTCACCCGGGCCGCGCGGAGTTTCCTGCAGCTGGAACAATGAAGCCCCACGGCATACGAGGGCTGCGGGAGGGCCGGGGGCTCGCCCCCGGGGCTCAGGCGGCCGTGGTCTCTGGCGTCGTAGCGCCATCCCGCTAGGCTGTCAAGCAGGGGGCTTGAGTCGGCCGGGTGCTCGGCGTAGAGGACCACGCGACAATCACGGGAAAGGGGCGCTGGTACCGAGCCTGTGCGTGGAGCGGCCCAGCACCTGCACCCAGGGCCGGAGGATGCCGAGCAGGGCATGGAGGACGGGGGGGGGGTTTGGTTTGGTTTGGTTTGGATCTCGGCTTGCGCCAAAGGTGGTGACCCACGGCCAGTGTGCCCGTACCTCACCGGCTCGACTGGGTACCCCCCCTGGTTGTCTGGTCTCACAGCCGTCCAGACTGCTGACGATCCCCGAACCTCGTCAAGGCGCTGGCGAGAGGGAGATACCGCCGTGCCTGTATGTGTAGGCGCGCGTGCCGTGGGGGGTCCTTGGGGGGGGGGGGGGGCTTTCAAGGCAGGGGCACACCTTTTGTCGTTCTCCTGCGGGTCGTGGTTGGCGCGTGTGGGGGGTTGTGTGTGCCCGGTGCTCCGGGCCCCAGCAGCGGGGCATGGGTGCCCTACCACGAGGCTGCTGAGGGAGTCTGTGGGTCGGGTGACCTGCAGCTTCCTCCCGCCCACGACTGAACCCCAGAGGGGTGCACGGGGCGTGTGGTCTGTGGTGCTCCTTGATTGACCCAGAGGGTCACAGGCAGCGTTGCACAGAGTGCCAGACCGGCTGGGAGCGTCCCAATAGAAGGAAGGTCCTGGGGCGTGCTGAGCACTTCCCTGCCCCAGGAGCACTCTAGGGAGCGGAGCTCCCAGTGAGCCTGCTGCGCCCTGGTCACCTCTGACGAGGCGGGACCCTGAGGGTGACACCGCTCGCCACCCCTCCTGGTAGGACGGGGGGGGGGGGGGGGTGAGGCCGAGGACTCCAACGGCCGGTAGGCGGGACAGGGCGAGGTCGCTAAACGCTCGGTACCACGCGCACAGTTGGTCTCCCACCGCGGGGAGGTGCAGTGCCTCTCGGGAGCCACAAGCGGGGCAGCCCGCGGGCTCGCCTTCCGCCGGGCGCCGGTACCACGCGGCACAGCGGAGGCAGACGGGGTCCAGCCCCGCTGGGCCCAACCCATGGTGTCGGGGACTGGCGGGTGCGGGGGGGGGGGGGGGAACATCCTGGAAGAGGTTGTTGATGACGTTGGCCAGAGCGCGCACCTGGGGAGGGGCGGGGTGGGGTAGCAGGGCCACCACCAAAGCCTTGAGCGGGCCGGGGCAGCGGACCCCCTGGGGGAGGTGGAGGGGCAGTCAGTACCCCCCCGCTCGGCCCCTTGGTGCCCCGGGCGCGTGGGTTGCAGCCCCTTGGGGAGGCCACACCGCTGGAGCCGTCAGGAGCATGGTCGGGTGCGGGGCGGGCTACTGAGCCGGGGGCCAGGGCGAGGCCTGGGGGGAGCCTTGGGGCGGAAGGGTCGGCGGCGGCGGGAAAGCCGCAGGTGGAGGGGGAACAATGGTCAGGTGAAGCCGCAGGTGGAGGTGACATGGCCGCTGGGGCGGCGGTGGTGGCTGCACTTTCACTTTCTTCTTGGGGGGCTGGCCTTGCTCGGGCGGTGGGGAGAAGAGGGAGCCATCGGCACAGTGTGACCGCAGCGTCGCGGGCACGTACCCTGCCGCCGTCATCACCGACATCAGGGCGCGGGCCTGGTCCCCCGCGAACGCGCGCCACGCTGCCTCGAAGCACGGGACATACTCGTACCCGCGCTGGAGGCTATGCTGCGGGACGGACTTGGTGGATTGCAGCGGTCGTCATGGTCTCCGGACTGAGACCGGAGACCTCGATGATCAATTGGCGGGAGACGGGGGAGCCCATCCGTGCCTCGGGGGGGGGGGGGGGGTATGCCGCCTGCCAGGGGGCGGCTGCGACTGGGGACTGGGGCGGGTGCGCCCAAGGGGCCGGCTGTGGGGCCTCGGCGGGGGTAGTCGGCGAGGTCCAAGGGGCTGGAGCCGGGGCCGTCGGCCAAGGCATAGGGAACGACGCTAGGTGGGGGGTATGGCCGGGCGCATATTGGGGGATTGGCGGGGCCGCCGGCTGGGGTGTTGCTGGCATGGTTGCCGCCCCCGGTATCCGCGCTGAGGCCTCCAGCGCCCAGGCTGGGCGCGGGGCCACGGGAGGGGGCGCCACTGCACCCGGCACGTGCTGGGTGGCCGCCTTGGCCCAGGCGGGCAGCGATGACATGCCCCCGTGGTCCTTGACCGCCGTCTCGATCGCCTAGAGGTCCTCCGGGCGGGCGGCGGCGGTCGCTACCGCCCCTACCAGGGCTGTCCAGAAGGTGCCCCGGTCCGTGGTCAGTACAAGGGCCGCGCGGATGTCGGGCGGGACATCGGCCGTGCACGCAATGGCGGTGGCTACCGCGGCGAAGGGCGTGGTTTCCGGGAGGGCCGCCACGGACTGCCATAGCCGCTCGGCGCACCGGTGGCGAGTCTCATCTGCCAGGGTGAGATATTCGCCGGCCTCCAGGTACGCAACGCAGTCGGCTAGCGCCGCCGCCACCGCCGGACCCTCCGCCCCCCAGCGCGCAGTGTTGGCTACGAGGACATTCGCGACCTGGTCGCCCGTTTGAGCGGCGCAGAAGGCCGACAGGATGCCGAGGGCGGATGGGGAGGCGGCCATGAGGAGGTACAGGTCGTCCTTGGCTGTGGATAGGCGGGCGGGGGCTATCAGCCTGGACGCTTCGGCCGCCCGCTGCGTGCCACGGTGGACCACAGCGTGGCCCTCGTAGGGGGACCGGGCAAACGTGTGGTGGGCCGGCTCGGGGTGCGGGGAATACGGGGTGCAGGGGGGCGGCTGGTGTGCCACCGGAGAGTAGTGCGACAAGGGTGGCTGGCGGTAGGGAGCCGCTGGTGCTCGCGCTGCCCCTATGGGCAGCGCTTGGGGGTAGTGCATCGGTAGCTGGGGGAGGGGCGGTGCAGGGCTCTGGCCATGTGCACCCCCCGCGGATGGTGGGTCGGGTAGGCAACGCATGCCTTCCGCAATAGCCGTGGCATCACGGACGAGGGCGAACAGCGGTCCCCCCGGTGAGCGGCCCAGCGGCGGGCCTTGGTCGTGCAGCGGGTCAACCGCCGCCTAGGGGCCCAGGGCCGGTGTGGCCGCCTGGGCCCCCTGGCGCGCCTGAGGGGGTGAGCAGCCATCCCCGGTTGCTGTGGCGGCGCTGCGCCAGCGTGCGCTGCGGGGGGCGCACCCGGATGGGCCGGCTCGGGGAGCGCCGGGCTGGCCTTCACCACGCGCAGGGAGCCAGAGATCAGGCCTGTCAGGTGTGGCGGGGCGACTGGGCAGTCGGCGGGGTATCCGTTGGCATCAGAGACCCCGGCCCAGACCGGCTCCCGGGAGCTCCGGGCGGCCCACACGGCCGTTAGGGCGATCCAGAGCCATAGCCACCGGGCCACCGGTGGGCCCGCGGGGTTGACAGACTGGTTGAGGAGGCGCCAGAGGTGGTAGGCGGCCGGTTCAGCTTGTCCCTGCACCGCTGCTGCGATGTACCCCACCGGATGTGGCCCAGGAATGACCCCGCGCATTGGAGCTCATGGTCACCGCCAGTTCCGAAACGGCCACACGAGCATATAAGGCCCTATCCTATGAACATGCAGTAAGCATAGTAAAGTTTGCATGGTGCACCGCAGGCTTGGCGCAGCACAATGCACCGGACCAAAAAGCATCTGGGTTGCTCATGTGTAACCAAACATTTGCTGCATGTATTTGCTGCATGTGTCACAGCACAGTGCACAATATGCGCTAGCCATGGGGTCTTGGGACCTTAAAAAGAGGCCGTTGTTGTTTTCTTATGTGCTCTGCGGCTCCTAAATCTGCAGTGCAAAGTTTAAGTGACGGCACTCGGGCGGCAGAATACTAGTTGCAAACAAAAAACAATGTCATTTGATTATAGGGTGGTCATTAGGGGGAGTATTTGCGCAGAGCATATGCACCATGCATGACTTTTGCGCCAAGTACACCCGGACCAGCCTAATTTTTATCCACTCTCAAAATGGATCCTTAGGAGAGCAAACCCATTGGCCAAAAGAATTGCTTAAGCATTCCTTTTCCCCACAAACATTGCACAATCAAGCAGAGAGGGCATATTAAGATGCATCAAAGGCGGCACACCACATTGCAAACTGACACATGCCCCCAAATAGCACTGACATGTTCAACAAATAAAATCAGAAGTGGCTACAGGCTAAACTATGGGTGCTTGGTCACACCAGATGGCTAAATATCCGCACCGCACCACGTGCCCCCCTCTCAAACAATGATACAGGTGACTATGCGCTGTTTGACCAGGCGGTGGTCGGTGTACAAAGTGGTTGTTGCACAAATGTGGGCAATGCATTTGGTCTCTGCCATGAGGTGTGCTTGACTATGGTATTCATGCATTAATTTTAGATTCATCTGCACTAACTCTTTGAAAGAGATTGGTGACAACAGTGAATCAAAGGCTGCAGCCCGTTTGCCTGAGATCAGTCAGTTTTTTTCCGATGCCTCAGCACTGTCTCCTCAAATATCATACACGGCATATTTGATAATGACAGGTGCGAAGAAAACTGAAATGAAATACCTTGTTTCTTAGGCAGCCAAAAGTGGTACGCTTTTGTACCAGAGCCTTAAAGAAAAAATGGAGTAAGACATGGTGGGTAAAATGGGCAAATTACCCTATTTCTTTCGTCAACAATTTTTGGAACGGGTAAATCAGTGAAAACACCCTTGTTTTTCTTCATTGAAGGGCATTATGGTAACAAATATGACCTTCTATTACATGACTACGAAGCCTCGCAATCCATCATGACATTTACGGTACTTTGGCCAAATTAACCACATAATTGACTGGGAGGCCTCGCAGTACGGCTAGAGAACGTCCAATTTTTGCTCTTGAATGTGTCCCGTGGATTGTGAACATCAGGGAAATTGTTGGTGTTTGTAGACTTGTCATCTCAAAAAATCAGGTAAAATGGCTTGCTTACCCATTTGGGAATGAGAGGCCTCGCATTCCGAATCAAAATGTAGGCAAAGTAAGTCAATTATCCTGGTTTTTATTTTGCATTGCGAAGCCTCGCAATACGAGTGGGAAAATGAGATGATTCATCCACAACTCAGTTAGACAAGCTGAAAAAACTACAAAAAAGAGCATCCAGAAAAAAATTGTAAAAGGCAAAACACAAAAACAAAGGTAGTGAACGCAAAATACGCCTGAAATTAGGCCTGTAAAACGAAAATGTATGTAATTTGCCCGTACTATCACACGCTTTTTGGTGCAAAAACACGCATTTTTGGAGGTAAATGGACCAAGAAGCTCAGTGCTCGAATTTTGCCTTAGCAAAATGTAGGTAATTGAGACAAATTACCTGGTCCAAAATGGCCGGCACCTGGTACAAAAGTGTACCACTTTCGGCCGCCTAAGTGTTCGGCCTGTCATAGATTGTTGTATGCCGTCAATAAAGTCTATGTCCATGAGCCCGCCAGATCCATTTGCAGACCGAATTCGAGTTATCATGGGTAAACATGAAAAAGAGCATCACAGATGTTGTGGGGACGGTTACATTGTTTTTGAAAGTTGACTTTGTTTTTTTTTACCCGGGTTTGTGGAGTAAAAGATGTATGTATGTGGTAGCATTGCTCATGTAATGTATATTTGTTATTCGTCCGTGCGTTTGTTGTGCGGCACATTGAACAGCTGCTTTGGGAAGTCCGCATGTATTCGTAAAGAAGCCAGAGAGCACCGTAGTTGGGTGTAGATGTATCACAGAACCCTATCTCAAAATTTTGGATTGGAAGGGAATGATATGCTATGGGAAGGTAGCACCGAACCTACAACCTGAACCACCTTGAGACTAGACAGCAGAATGCCATCAGAGCGTTGAACCTGATGGGATGGAGCGGGGGTTGGAAAAGGTTATGGTCAGATGCACTGGAGACGGCCGCAGGAAAGGGAAATTTCGGACTTAAACCCAAAGTGCTGTTTCACACTCTCGCAGAGGCGGGTAGACTGGGTTTCATGAATCGCTTCATGAAGTACTTTTTGCCATGAACCTCCGTTCATTGCTAAGAAAACCCCTATCCTGCAGGCCATCCACTCGACGGCTCATTACAGAAACATGCATTCCTACCTCCTACACCCCATTGGTGGGTGCCAGTGTGAGTAGTGAATGGGACCGTGGGCGGCAGACAACAAAAACTTCCCCCATGCAGAAAAAATACGACCCCCGGTACTGCAGTCCAAAACGAGTACTGCGGTTGAGTGCATTTGGGCCCGAAAAAATACAGTGCAAGGCAGCCAGTATACAAGAACTGCCATTTCATCATAGAATGCCCTGAAACAACCGCCAACTGCCAACGACTGTCAAGTGGTCATCGGTTGACCATCAAGTGTTGGCGGTTGGCAATAAATCGCCAGCGGCGGTCTCAGACCTTCCTGTCCCTTAACTAAACCACCGGTGGAAAATGCTCTCTGGACAGCCATGGCAATTGGACTGGCGGCCTCTTCAGTTCAAGAGTCTGCCTATTGTTTGCCACAATGGACCCCATTGGTTGCGATCAGGGGAAGGGAGGGATTCTGGGAAATTGGATAGAATGAAAAAACCACTGAAAAACCATCGCCAGACCAAAATTACGAAAGGGGGGGTTTTGAGGCGCTTTTTCGCTGCAAGGGGGTATCGGCGGGGGTTGAAGTAAGAACTGAACGTCGTCGTACACCAACGTGACAGCAAGGCAAATTTGGCCCTACGGTTTGCCCCTGGGGTTAGGAAGGAATCCCCATACATGTCGGCACATGTGAGCGTGCGAAACCAGAAAGTGGCAGGCACCTCTGAACAGTTCGGTATGCGGCCGAGGTGTCCCTGTCTTGGGAGAACCCAAAGCAGGGAGAAAGCTGAAGTGGCTGCATAACCCGTGCCGTCTTGCGGGCCCCAAAAGTGGGAGGGAATCAGAAATGGCTATCAGGGGACTCCAAAGCAGGCAGGACCCTGGAATGGCTTCATAAGCCCTGCCATCTTGCAATACCCTAATCAGGGATCAAAACCTTTGTCATCATGGACAATTTTCGGAAAAAAGGGGGTTCGCGGCGTGAAAAGCCCTTTACCCCCCCCCCTCCCCATGATATCCGGTTTCTCAGGACCCCCCCCCTTTTGCGATTATCTGCCAAAAGCCCCCGCCCCCTCTATTTGGGAGGGCCAGGTGCCTCCATGATGCCTGTGTAACGGCCAAAAGGCGGAAAGCAGCCTCTGTTGGAACAAAGGCAGCTGCCACCCTCCATTGGAACGGGGGTCCGCCATGCCCTGAAAGGCTCCCAATGAAGGTGATGCCTTTGGTGCCCCCCCTGCGCACCACCCAGCAATGTTTCACCATTTGACCAGCGGGTGGTCATTGGCCCAGGGACGGGGGGGGGACGGGACAAAATTGACAACGGAGGCCACCACTGCTAGCCACGGGCCAGGGGTGGGGGGCCCATGAAAGCCGGTGGGTTAACGTGTAGTACAAATGGTGTCCAGTGCCATGTCTGTGTGTATGACCTGCTTGTTGAAATGTTTGGGGGAGGGGGGGGTGGCAGCAGCGTCGGCAAGAGGGGAATGTGTGTCACACTGCTCGCAACGCGTCCACTCCCCTGCCAGCGTTGACAGGCGGCATACTCAGTCGTTTCCGGACCATGAAGCGTGGAGGGCGTTCTCCACCACATCGGATGGGGAATGGGAAAATTGCAGCACAGGGCCGGGGGGGTGCAAGATACCAAGTGCCACACATCGGTGGTGTGCGGCAATTCCAGGCATTGCGCCCGCAGTGCTGAAGCGGAATGTATACCATAGGTCAGGCGGTTCCCGATGGTTCTGTTTCAAGGCTCAAGGTCTGTGGACCCTGGAGCCCCAGTGCAGAGGAGCCTGAGGTGACGGGTGCTGGGGACCGGGGGGGGGGGGATGCAGCAGCAATGGCAGTCCGATTCCCCGGCTGTGTGCATGGCTCCGCAGCAGCCTGTGCCCATAACCTGTACCTACCCCCCCCCCCCCTTGTGTCTTGACAGCTCACCCCCAACGGGGGAGGGGGGATTGCACCACCAAACCGTAACACTTCAAAACTGCAGCTGTGCATGCACAACACCGGTAGTGTGACTTGCATTGAAACATGATGTTACTTCTGTGCGCATGCCCTTTCCACAGGCACTTTACGACTCCAAACAACCTTGAACCCCTGGACATGCTCAGTGGGCAATTCAGGTATAGGCTGAGGATTGGAAGACGAGGTAGGCTGTGCAGCTCGGTTTCCAGCCTTTTTGGAGAGCACAGTACAACCAACAGTTTCCAGAAGAAATGTCAAAGTGACGTTCCGGGGGGGATTGCAAGTGGGAGGGCGAATTACCCACTGGTCCACCCCGAACGCCGGGGGGGGTTGGGGCAGGGGGCAGGGGGGGGGGGCTGGGACTCCGGTGGCTAGTGAGGCGTGGTGTGCAGCAGTCAGTACAACGGGAAATACATGCCCCCAAAGGGAGGTCCGTGGCATTGCCGGCCTCTGTGCGCGTGTGCGCACCTGCCCAGGATGCTATTGGTTTGAGCAGCTACGATGTGCCTGCACCCAGAGAGAGGGGAGCTGGAGCAGACCTTCTTCATCTTCTGAGACAAGCAGTGCTGTGCTCTCAAATCTGCAATCGTACCCCAGTGGGCAGGGGAAGGGGGTCAACAAGATTCGCAGGGTTCGCAATCAGAGGATGTATCGGTCTCACTGGTCAAAGACATACAATCAACAGTGCGACATTTGGACAGTGTTGCGGTGGTCAAAAATTTACAGCGAATAATGTATGATGTAAAAATCGATGGAGGAGACTGTACAGTGGTCTGGGGATTTCATTTGGGGAAAAGAAAACGAAATTCAAGAGGCGGCACTGCGTTACTGCCAATGGCGTCAAGGCAAGACGAAGAGACCGGGGCCATGTTGAACCAAAGCAAAACCCAATCACGGATGTCTTCACCCTAAAGCCTTGGCAGTGACGCATACTCGCTACACCACCCCCCTCTCCCCTGCGGGCCCAGGGCCATGGTGCCCCCCCTTTGAGACAGTGGTTCACGTGAGCCGGGACGTGCATCCCGGGTCATTGTTATGCCACCTCCCCTCCAAAAGAGGAGAGATGTTCCACGGGCATGGAACCAACAGTCCTCCGGCACTGCCCCTCGATACAGTGACGGCCGTTTGAGGAGCGACTGCTGTCGGCGAACTTCCCCCAAACCCCCCATTTCTGACTCGCAAATTAAAGCGGCAGAAGCCGCGGTCCGACTCGTGCCGGATCTGTGGTGACGAGTCCCGCTACGTGCGCGCCGTGCGCACTTTCCCTCATCATCTGGGCTTGACAGGGGCCGCAATAAGCCCACAACTATTAACAAACGGGGTCCCTGCCGACACCCACCAACAGAGCAGCCACAACAGGGGTGCCAGGCAGGACGCGCTTAAGCTCGACTGTCAGGGGCATCCCTTGGTATTCATGGCAACGCCTTCTGCTCGTTTGTGGATCGGCGAGGAAAGCACATGCATTCGCAGCATACTGCTGCGATGCCAGTCTGAGGATGCTACAACACTGAGGGAGGGGGACATGCAAAGCCAACAGGAGAGACGGGCTTGGGCTGCGGTCGAAGCGCGAACCTGCATTCGCGCTTTCAGAATCAGAACGCCTTGATAGACTCTCGTAGATGATCAGGGCCGGGTAGGAGCTCTAAGGAGCCTTGCACATCAAAACGTTGGCATTGACGAGCACAATAGGAGCCCCAGAAGCTTGAGCATGTTCCAGCAGAAGCAGGAGGGCTGGCACTCATCAGCTGGGGACAGTACGACACCAGCAACACCAGTGAGCAACTGCCACGTCATAAAGGCACAGCAGTGGGCCTACAGGGTTGTTCTAAACCAGACTAGCGGTGTCTGACGATGCATTACACAATGGCGAACCGAACTTGACAGGGATCAATCCACAAAGACGTGCACTGCCATCAGCTCATCGCAAGAAGCTTGTAGAGCTTCCTGTGCCCACAAAGGCGTGATACTGGCACTTGATGTGAGTGCAGAAGTGGACAGAGGCACACAGTTCTGGCACAGTCAGCAACACGGAAATGCGTGGCCACACAGAAAAGAGTCGTCGAACGGGGCTATGGCTGGGAGGCGCAGAGCAATAGAAAAAGGAACAGCACGTCCCAGGGGCGCTGCTTCACCGGGTCTTGTATGCCTTGTTCATGGCTGACAGACCTTCCACAAAGGCTTGGTGTTCCTTCATGAAATTCCTCTTTGCCCGGGCCTCTCGCGCCTCTTTCAGACGCTCCTGCGTCACCGGCGCAAGCCGCATATCCAGCTTCGAGTTTCCCTCCGGTGTGAGATACTTGGGCAACGATCCATGCATTTCATACCGCCACTGCATCTCCTGCGTGTCGATGCAGAGAATGCCTGACATCTCTTTGCCATAGCTGGTGCTCGTGAATGACACCACAAACTGGGACCCCTTGGGCTCTGGGACACCGCTGGATAGCACCGGCTGTGCCCTCTTGTCCCGCTGCACGCCCATCAGCATCCCCTTCGTGGGCATCACCGTGAACTCTGCGGGGGTCTCGGGGGTGAAGTACGCAGTAAAGGGGTCGTTCGTGGGGAAGATGTTGGTCAAATGGAAAGAGATGGACTCGGTGCGCCCCAACGGCGACTCGATGTGAATCACGTCATCCGGATCCGGGGGCAAGGCCTCCAGATGGACATCGTACCGCCACACGCCCCCGGTCTCTTTCCGGACCACCAGCTCCACCGTCGCGCTGAAGGGCCGCAGCGGCAGGAAAGCGACCCGGTAGAACAAGTGCCGCCTGGCCATTTCCGGGTCCTGCGGCTTCGGTGACGGACCGATGTTCATGTACGTCTGGTAGTCCTGGAACGCAACCCTCTCGATGGTGAGGGCCCGCTCGATGGAGGTTTTGTACGGATGGTCCTGCGGCACCACCATTTCCAGGGAAAAGGTCTCTGCGTCGATGGGCTGGTCCAGCTGCTCCAAATGCAGCGGCAGCACCTGCGTCGCCTCTTTCCGGGACGCGCACCCGAACTTGTACGCCGCCTTGACGACGGACGCCTCCGCGATGCCCAGAATCGGAAACTCCCACTCCAGGGCCTCCTTCTGCCCCAGCAGCTGGACGCTGACCACTGCACTGTGCTCCGCGATCACCTTCGGTGAGTAACTGACGGACGCCTGCATGAAACTGAATGGCTCGACGGTGTAGGTGGCCCGCCTCCCCACCAACGCAAAGGTCGAGGGCCCGGGCTGCGCGCCCCGCAGCTTGGCCACGAAGCGCATGGTCGTCGCGAACGGGTTGCGGAACACCACGTTCCCGGTGCCGGACCACCCGACGGGGGCGTTGATGACCACCTCGTCCATCGTCGTGGGCGGGTGCCCCTGGCCCGCCACGTGGAACGCCCAGCTGCCCACCCGCGAGCTCAGGAACGTGATCTGCGCCGACTGGCGCTCGCCCATGCTGCTGGGCTGGTACGTGATGGTGGGGTGCGCGTCCCCGAACGGCTTCAGCAGCAGCGGCACCGGGCTGACCACGAAGTTGATGGGGTTTGTGTTCAGCACCGTCAGGTTCAGCTCCTCGTCGACGGGGTTCTGCAGCAGCACCTGCACCGCCGCGCTCTTGCCGAGGTCAGCGCGCAGGTCCTCCAGGACGACGGGCTCCGGCTCGTGCGCTTCAAGCAAGACTTTGTACCAGTACTCGCCCACCGTTTCGCTGTAGAATGCAAGCGAGCCCTCCCAAATGCCCGCGTGGAGCGGCGCAAACACGAGCTCGTAGTCCCTCGACTGATATGGCTCCAGCGTAATGTAGTCCTCTCCGAGGAGCCCGTCGCCGTTCTTGCGGACCTCAAACACCTGCTCCTCTCCCGTCGGGTTCGCGATGCCAATCTCAGCGACGACGGCCTTGCGCATCTCCGACGAGATCGGGATCTCGAACTCCGGCGGGGGGCGGGTCACGTTGATGGTGATGACGTACCACAGGTACTGCTGATTCGGGGCCGTGAAGGTGACGCTCCCGGTGTACGTGCCCCCCAGCGCCGGGGACAAGGTGATCTCATACTTGCTGGTCTCCATTCGGGGGACGGGGATCTCCGCGTCGCCGGACAGGAACGGCAGGTCGGACTCCACCGTGTACACCGTGTCATCGTGTTGGATGTTTGGGACGTTCAGCTTGATCTTCAGCTGCTCCCGCGCCCGACACTCCACAGAGATGTGGTTCTCGGCCAGCGGCTCCTCGCCCCGGCCCTTCAGCGTGTAGATGTACTTCTCCAGCGTGTCGTTGTTCTTCAGCGTCAGCACCCCCTTGACCTCGCAGACCCACATCGGGGCGAAGATCAAAGGGTAGTTCTTGGTCCGGCCTGCCGGAACGCGCACCTCCCGCGGGGCGCTGAAGTGCTCCCCCGACAGGGCCGACGAGATGACCCAGTCGTTTTCGGACTTGTTCGTGATGGGGATGTCCTGCGTGATCTGCTGCCGGGCCGGGCAGATGAACTCCAGCTCGGCCTTCGTGCCGGGGGACCGGCACCGGCCCTCCAACTCCAACACCCGGACGTCGTAGGACGACGCAAACACGAGCTTCGCGGGGTACAGCCCCGGGCCTTTGGGGTTGAACGCCAGGGAGAACCCGACGGCGTCCTTGCGGGGCTTGTCCTTGCCCTTGGCGGCGCGGGCCTTCTCCTCCTCGCCCCCCTCCTTTGCCGCCTCCTCCTTCTTGTCCTTCTTGTCCCCCCCGCCCGACCCGCCGTGGGACAGCTCCCGGGGCCCGGACCAGAAGGGGGACCCGTAGGCGATCGCATACCGATGGCCCTCCTCCCCCATCCCGGCGGTCGTGGACTTCTTGTCGCGGGACTTGAACTGCTTGAACCGCTCGGAGACGAAGTTGAGGCCCCGCTCGAGGGCGGCGTTCTTGAACGGGAACACCACCTCCTTCATCGTTTGGGTGTGGGACTCGGTCTGCACGAACAACTTCTCGAACGGCGCGGTCGCCAGGGCCTTGCCGTGGAAGTGCACGGCGAACTCGCCCACCTTGTCGTCCGAGAAGACCACGAGGCAGCGGTAGTCGCCGCGGACGAAGGGCAGGAACTGCACCAGCATCTTCCCTTTGTCTTCCTTCTTGACGTTGATCATGTCGGTGGCAGTCCAAAAAGCCTCGGGGAACAGGTGCAGGGACTCCTCCTCCGGGTACACCTCCGCGCTCGGCCCCTTCACCCGCTCCTGGTAATACCGGACGTTGAACTGCGCGTTCTGGCGGAAAGGATTCGCCACCTCCAGTTCGTAGTTCAGGGGATCGTACAGCGACGTCTCCACCGGGACGACTTTGGCGCTCCCCTCGTAGCTGACGTCTGTCTCCAGGTTGAACACCATTGAGGCCGACAGGGGGCCGAAGCGCTGCGACAAGAAGGTCAGCCTCGCACGCACAGGTCGTTTGAAGTGCGGACTGATTGCGACAGTGAAGTATGCCACGGCCTGGGGCTCGATCCGGACGCGGCTTTCCTTGATCTTGAACTCATCGGAGCCCCAGAGGTGCACGTCGTAGTCGACCACGTGCTTGGACGGGTTCTTCAGCTCGATGGTCTTGGTGATTTCCTGGTGCAGGTGGCCCTTGAACTTGACCGTGGTCTTTGGGATGAACGCGGGCAGGTTCATGTACAAGTTCATGACGAAGAGCAGCATGTCCCGCTGGTTGAACTCCAGCATGTCTCTCGGGGTGAAGGGGGTGTTGAGCCCGATGGCCTTCATGGCGTTGAGCACGATCGACAGGTTGTGCTCGTAGTCCTCGCGCTCCTCCGGGTGCAGCCGGAACCCCCCCTCCACCGTGTGGTCGAACCGGCGCTCGAGGGGCGGTGCAAAACACTGCAGCGCCGCGGCCAACGCCTTGCCGTCCATCAGGTCGGCGCCAAAATTGAGGATACGCGTGTCAGGGCCCGCCTTGCCAGGGGGCAGGAGGTCGTCCACCGGGTCGTAGATCGCCTGCCGGTGCACTGTGAGCCACTTGAGCAGCAGCGACTCCCCAACCGAATACACGTTGGATCCGACTGTGGAAGGGTGCTGCTTCATGTTGCTCCAGTCCTCCGTGTCAGCGACCTGCTTCATTTGAGGCGTCAAGGCCTGTGACGAGAAATGCCTCCACTGAATCTTCGCCAAACCAAAGATGCGTATGATCTGGAAGATGAGGGTCATCCACGCGTGTGTGGCTCGGTACATGAACTTACGTTCCGTCAGGTGCTTGCCTTTGGCGGAAGGGCTGCCCGTGGTATTGGACACACTGGACCCCACCGTCCCCCGGCGCTCCGCCGCCGACCCCTGGGCCCCTGCCGGTTGCTCCAGTCTACAGTACGCCTCGTACTGCAGCAAGTACTCTGCTCTGATCCCGGCCAACAGACCTCCGTAGCTCTTGACAAAGGCGATGATCTCCTCGTACTGGTTCAGGACCTGTGCGGCCGCGTCCGCTTTGATGGGGGACAGCTTGTCCATGTTGACGCGCCCCGGGGGTGGTCGCCCGAACATGGTCTCGATCAGCTCGATCAAAGGCCTGCCGCATTGCATCGACATGCCCAGCACAAGATCGTCGATGGGGTCCTGCAGGACGTTCATGTTCAGCCACACGCGCAGGCGTTCCGAGTGCTTCTTGGAGTACACCTTCCGCAGCATGCGCTCGTACCCGGACGCCGGGTGGTCCTCCGTGCCGCTGGACCACATCGAGGACCGCATGCTGCGGTACTGCGAGTGGGAGCGGGGGGTGTCGCTGCCTTTGTCCAGCGAATCCAAGGCGTTCGGGACCGTCGAGGCCGTCAGCCCCTCGTCCCTATCGACCAACACGATGGGTCTGTTGGCCCCGTCGGTCTCCAACGCGTAACCCTTGCCTTTTTTGGAGAAGATGTAGCTGAACGTGGTCAGCGTGCAGTTGTCCGCGCAGCCGGTGACCGGGATCGAGAACTTGGTGCCCTCCTCGTCGAAGAAGTCCAGATTGGCGGTGAACGAGATCGGCTTCTTGCTCGAGAACGCGATCTCCACCGGGATGCTGCTGTTGGTCTGGGTCAGCCGTTGGCCTTCGGGAAAGGTCACGGTGAGGGGGAGTTTGCTGGTGTCCGCGAACGGCACTTTGCACCGCACGTCGAACGCCTCGTAGCCGTCATTGCACAGAAAGATCAAGGCCTTGGAAGGGACGTCAAGGGGCACCACCGGCAGCACCACCTCGGGTCTGTCGAAGAGGATGTGGGGGTTGCTGCCGATGCCCCGCAGGGTCAGCTCTGTGTACTTCGTGGTTTGGCTGCGGCCCAGGTACACCGGGATGACCATTTCGTACGGCTTGACGGCCGTGGGCGTGAACGCGACCTGCACTTGGGTGCTGTGCCCCGGCTGGAGCTTGCCCATCGATGGCTCGATCCGGAAAATCTCGCGGTTGGCGGACGCGGCATCCACCGCGAGCTGCCACTCCAGGTCCTGGTCGTCCTCGTTCGACAGGTTCAGCAGAATGCGGTTCGGCACTTTGCTCGTTCCCTCCCGCATCACCACTTTGCTCTGGAAATCGACCACCGTTTGCGACATGACCAGCCGGGGCTTGAGCGACTTGGCCATCACAACGCGCTGCAGGTCCCGCTCCGACAGGTCCACGCCGGCCAACGAGATGTTCAGGCGGAAGGAGTAGCTGTCCACGACCGCGGGCATGAAGCCCAGGCAGAACGACAGGGTCCCGTTGGCCGGGACCGCGATGCGGTACCGCAGCCCTTTGTCCTGTGCGTTGGCGCCGGCGCGCTGCCGCGGGCTGGCCTCGCTGCCGCCCTCGTCGTCGGTGCCCGCGCTGTCGCTTCCGGCGTCGGAGGCCTCGGAGTCGTCGTCGTGGAGGGGCTTGACGATGGAGATGCCGCCGGGGCCCGAGATGTCCTCCTCCAGCCCCGTCGCGGTGGTGCTGATCAGGTGCTTGTCCTGGTCGGCCAAGACAAAGTCCGGGCAGTCGGACAGGTCCAGCGTGAGTATGGCCGGGATGTTGCCGCTGTTCACGAGGTGCAGGGGCTTGAACGTGCCGCTGCCGACGAAGCTGTCCTCAAATTTGATGGAATCCGCATCGTCGTCGCACCGCAGCGTCACCTGCGGGACCTTGGCCTCGGCGCGCACCGGGAGCCTCAGGGTCTTGCCGCCCCTGACATTGACCATCAGACTCGTCTGGTACAGTTGGGCGTCCATCGGCCGGAACGCCAGCCGCAGCTCCTGCGTGGAGCCGGTCAGAATGCGCCCGCGCGTCGGTGTGCAGGTGATGCCCGGGACCAGCGGCTCGATGTTGAAGATCGCGGTGTGGCCCCCGACGTTTTTGATCGCGGCGGTCTTGGTCTTGACGCATCCGACCGGGATGGCGCCGCAGTCGACCTTCTTCTCCAGCATCACGCACTTGGCCTCGCTCACGCTCCCGTTGCACACCAGCCGCCGGCTGGGCCCGTTCTCGACCTTGAGTATCAACGCCACAATGCTCTCGTTGTTCGCGCCGGGATCGTACGTGACTTCGGCGTGGACGCTGCCATGGGCGGGGATGGTGCCACTCACGCGCGACACCGTAAATGGCTTGTGGTCCGATTGGTCGGGGGCTTCCTCTTCCCACTGAAACTTGGCGTCCGCATTCCCGTTGTTGCTGATGGTGACGGGCTGGGTCAGCGTGGAATCCAACACAAACTCATTGAACCTGAACAGCATTTCGTCTTGGGAGAGGCTGAGATCGATCGGCACCACTTCGGCGAAGACGACGAATTTCAGTTTGTGGTGGTCGTTGAGCGTGAAGTAAAGTGCCTGCTGGAACGTCTGCACACTGTGGGACTGGAAGACGATGTCGAACCCTGCGGTCGCACCCGGGGGGACCACTTGTGAGCTCGGGAACGACTGCTTGAGTTCTTCGCGAATGTTCAAAGGGATTGTGACCAAGACATGCGTCTTGACATCGTTGGACACGAAGAACGACTTGACGTTCCGGCTCCCGACACTCACGGGGCCGAAGTCAAGCACTTTCGGCCCAATGACCACCTCTGAGACTTCCTTCGGAGACAACACCATTTTGCACTCCCGCTGCTCGTTCAGCGTTGCCGGCTGGATCTTGAACTTCTTTTTGATGGTGCGATTCTCATCGAATTTATGTCGCTTCCGCGGCCGGAGCTGGTCATCGTCGTCTTTCGCGCTCCCCGAGCCCGACTCCAGCCACAGCGGCTCTTCAATGCGTGGTGCCACCGGCTCCGGAGGCTTCAGCCCTTCCGCCGGAGCCATCCCAAGATCCACAGCTTTGAGGTCCCACACTTCCCGGTGTCGGAGTTTCTTAATCAGCGCGGAGTTCGCCTTCATGTTCTCAAGGAACTGGTTGTACAGTCGGTTGTGGGCTCGCTTCAACTCGAACTCCGTCATGTACAATGCATCCTCTGCTGTACAGCCCTCCTCCTCCCCTCCATCTGCGGGCTGGCCCTGCGGGGGCAAGGGCAGTAATGATCGCTCTGCAGCTGGGATCTGTTTGAGAATCTCCTCAAAAGCATCCCCCGTGATGAGCGCGTTTTGTTGCTTTGAGGATCGCCGATGAGGCTGGGCGCTCACGAGCTTCGGCTTTGACTCGAAGTCAGCCCCAACCTTGTCGATGCCGCCGATTCGCTGCTTCTTGTTAAAGACCCCCGTGGAGGAGCCCTGCACGGCCAACGGCATCTGCTTGATCCCAGACAACGTGCAGGTCAGGTTGTTCAGGAAGGTGCCGAGCTGGTTGGGTTGGAACGTGATGCGGATGTTTGCGTCTCTGTGCGGCGCGAGAATCCCTTTGGTCGGGACCGCGTGGAAGTGCGCAACGCGGTTGATATGGAACTCCACGGGGAGCTCCGCGGAATCGTTCGTCAGCTGGAAGACGATGTCTCGGTGGTCGTTGACGCCGCACTCTCCGAATTTGAACACGGTCTCCGAGAAAGCGACGTCTGGCTGCACTGCCTTCCCTGAAAGTGCGAGCTCCAGCCTCTGCTCTGTCTCCAGAATGTCCACGACGTATGTGTTCTTCCATTCCCCCGTCAGTTCCGCCGCTTTCTTTGCGGTGCGGGCAAACCCCTTGCGACGCTCGCGGAACGTAGGGCTGAACTGGAACTCCAAAATGGAGCTGCCATGAGCCCCAAGGCGGCCCTCGCTGGGCACACAGGCGATGGGGAGGGACTCACCGCCGTCTTCGTCGGAGCTGATGGCGTCGCTCAGATCAGGGCTGTTCAAGTGCCAGGAGACGAGGAACGGGCTCTGGTTGACGAGCTTGACCCTCTGGGTCCGTGTCTGGCCGAAATAGCACGTGCCGAACCGGATGGCGCCGATGCTGGCCCCCGGCTGCTCATCGATGCCGATCACGTCCACTCGGCTTTCCACGACTTTGCAAGTGACGTCCAGTCGCCGTGTGGGCTGGCCCTCGATCTCCACGTTGACCATGAAGTCGAAGTTCCCCTGCTCCGATCCAAAATAGTCCACGTGGATCTCAGTCTTCTCATTGGGCTGGATGCACCCCTGCTTCGGGGTGACGGACAGGCCGAGGCTCTGGTCGTAGCTGAGCTTGAACTTGCCGGCTCGATTGCCATAGTTCTTCATGGGCAGCATCTTGGACACGTTCTGCTGCACCAGCGTGGTCCCAAGAGAGAGGTAGCCGTCGAACTGAATGTTGGGGCACGGGAACCACGCCTGGAGCGGGATCGTGATCTGCCCGTCGTCCGTGATCAGCGACCACTCATCCGCGTAGTCCTTCTCTACGTTCGTCGAGAACTCCACTTCAACGATTTGTGACAGCCCCGGCGCAATGTTTTGCGGCACATGATTCAGCTGGAAGGGGCCGGTTCGCGGGGGGATAAACCGGATCCTCTTCATTTTGTTCGAAGTGTTATGAATCGTGAAGGGTACGACATACGTTAGCGACAGCTCCACGTCGTTGAAGTCACCGCGCGCGGGCTCCACTCGGACACTGGAGGTGTTTTGCATGCCTGCCATGTTACGGTCACCGACCTTCTGGTCGTGTTGGTATCCGCCAGGGCGCAACATACGTACAGTGCTGTTTGGCACTCTGTCACCCCATCAACACTCCACACTCGGACATTGAATGGCCATACGGCAACAAACGCCTTTCGAAAAAATAGGCACTCAGAAAATGTGTTTGAACACGAAACAACATAATCTGCCCATGCGTTGTGCATACATAGACATACATCGACTTAATCCCCAGCACCTGTGCAACAAATAACTCATATTCGGGCAGCCGTACCTTGCACACACATTCCTCCAATTCGTTCCATGTCGGAATCGTACCTCCTACAGTGCCACCAGCTTAGGTCCCATAACTCCTGCTGCAGACCCGCCCATCTCATTCCCGACAAGTGTGGTCCCCACTATACCTTCCCAGCAGGGTTACAGTCGATGTCACAGTCATGCGGATGCGCATCTCCGTGGAGCCATCTCCCATGGAGGGTGTTTCTGGGGGGCTGGTTGGGGGCGTCCATCACCCAATCCCCACTTCGGTAGACGCACCCGAACCGAATACATCATTGTAGATGCATCCCCCGACCACGTCCCATCTGAGACGTTGGCGAATTTGCCGCATCCCAGCGCTTTGCCGGCGTACCCCCACGCCGCCCGCTTTTCCCAGATGTCGCGCCTTGTGCCTCGGTCTTTGTTCCCACAACTCCCTCCGAGGCCTTGGGCGAGGCGCTGGTTGATGACACGCTGGTGCCCAGCCCGCCCCCAGTTTACGAACCACCCCTCATGGCACCACAGGCTTTGTTGGGCACCGGGGAACCTGTTTTGGTCGCCGGAGGCGACGGGGGTGGAGGATTGGAGGAAGTCAGCCACTATGGAGGAGCAGTTGGTGTGCGCCTTGCTGAGGTATTCAAAAGGTGCTTGCATTTTTGGTATTGCACTGTGCAACCGAGGAAATGGCTGTTGAGTGCGAGGCACCCACCCAACCGTTGAAGAAAGCAAAAGAAGCATGATCTGAAATATATGTGATATAATGCACCCCATGCAATGCGGTGACCGCTTGTCTGCAACCCTCCCCCACACGCACACACCACCCCTGGTGCAACGGCCACGTTGTGCAGCGATCTCCACTGCCCTTCGTCAAACGGCGCTCAACGCAACGCTATATTTTTTCAAAGAAGCCAAACATGACATCTCTAGGACTGAATTTCCCAGCAGTCTGATGATTTCTCCGCCAATGGGGCTTAGCCCATGTTTTCAATCACAGGGTGTACTTTGCACGCAACATCATGGATGATGAGGCAGCCCCTCGCCACTCCAAGGTGTTGGAGTCCAGCGGAAGCGTAATCCAAGCCAATGCACCACCAAAGCTAAGGGCAAGGCAGCTGCTAAGCCCCAGGCAATGGCAGCTACCCCAAGAAGGAGCACAAGCATTCAGGACGGCATATCACAGAAGGAAGATCTTCCATTGAAAGGCATTCAGGAGTGCGGCATTTTTGCACATTTGAATGTGCTTGCGCGTGTTGGCATGTGTCTGCAAAGTCTTTGGCAGGTGCCTCATGTGTGATGCACACCACAGATATGAGTTTGGGCACGGGCTCTTCAGGAGTGGTGCTTTCAAGTTGGGCTCTTGTACCACAATGTTTCCACAGCCGCGAAGTTTTTAGTCTGGTCTGGCTCCATCTCATTTTCTACCTGTTTTTCTTGTGCATCTTTGCCAGAAGACCTTGGTACGAAGCAACTGGGTGCTTGTAAGCACAAGATGTACATCGACTAGCACTGAGGGGCTGGGTGGCTGGCGTAAACAACACGTGGGACAATTGTTAGCTCTCTTCCCAACCTCCGGAGCCCCTTGTCCAATGACACACAAAATGCTTGGCCAAACCCTAAGGGGGCGTTGTTGCACAGCGTGCGCAGAGCGCCAATTCTTGCGGTGTTTTCCCGGGAACACCCCTGAAAACCACCCACCTACAGAAGTGTGCATGATCAATTCAAAAAAAAAATCCCTGGTGTACCAGCAGGGGCTGCAGGGCGCGGAATTCAGGACCCTGGGGCTGGGGCTGGGGCTGGGGCTGGGGCTGGGGCTGCCGGTGATGGAAAACAGCCGACTTTTCGCACAGCGCGCGCACAGCGCACGGTGCGCCCCCTAAAGACGCGGTTCAACGAGGTCCCAATTATTGAACAAGCTCGTTGCAGTGTGTGGCTCACGCGCATGGGGTCGCCAGATGCAGGGTGCACAGAAAGACTGCAAGCAGGATCAACTCCAAATTCTCATCAGTATCAGTATCTCTTGAATGTGTGTGAAATTTTGCTACAGGTGATGCTTGATATTTGTGGCACAATGGCTGGCGATTTGGACTGGAGAGCTCCTCTGTCGTTGTTGAGCTCTGCTTTTTCTCTGGCGCTGAAAAGCTTGATCTGAGCAGACAAGCAGTACTGGTGGACAAAGGGGGGGGGGGTTTCATACAATACACAGGCGTCAGGGCACGGCTCACATTGGTTTGCATATGTTCAGGCACTCAGGAAGCCACAATTGGTTGTCTAAATGTCTTGTGGGTGATGCACCAAGTGCATCCTCGATACCCCTGACCACCACAACCCCGCCTACACACACGGGTAGGTAAGATGGAAAACGTGGTCCATGACAAGCCTGCACGTGAAGACTGACAGCATAAATCAATGCAGCTCATGAACTTCTCCCCATCCCTTTTGCGCAAGCATGCCCCCGGTAGGGAAGCACAATGACCAGATAGGGATCCTGTGCTCAGGAGCCAGTGCCTGCCCTGCGCATGCCCTACGCGCCCCTTTTCAACAAATATTACAGCAATAATCCCCAAAAAGAAGCCAACTAGGCCTGAACAGGTTGACCTGCCCAATTCACCATGGGGACACCCCTGCACTTGCAACAATACTGTACATTCAGAACCTAAGCACCAACCCCAATACGGTCAGGAAAGGTCCCCAAAGGGGGAAGGTACTGTGACTGCAGTATTGGTGTCCCCAACGTGGGGGAGAGATGTGGCTATGAGGGCAACTGGGGGTAGGAGTGGAAAGAGCATCGTGGCAAGGGTGAGACCCCTCGACCAGTAATACCATTATGTTGCAAGAAGAAGGACTCCCTTTCTGACCTATTGTATTACACAAAATGTGCTTCTGTGCTATGTGGTGCAGTGCTTGCGCAATGAAAGGAGGGGAGTACACTGGGAACTACAGTGCATGGCAGTCATGTGGCCGCAGCAGAATTTCAGAAAAACTCCGCACACGCAATGACGTGTAACGGATGAATCCTCCTGCTTGACTTGTTCCACCCCAGTGATTCAATGGTGTGTGTATTCATGGGGTGTTCAGGGCTGTGCAAAATGGCGCGAGGCTTGCATATCATTCTGTGAGGTGGTGCGCGTTGTACACGTGAGCCAGGACCCGTACACGTCACTGAAATGACCTCCCCGACGGTTCGGAGTCATGTTGGGGGATGCGGGTGAAACGTGGTTCCAGGTTAGGTCCGAAATTGAAGCCAATTATCACCCAAAAGACGCAGGCTTTCACACGAATTCTCCAACAAAAGCTTTGCGAGTACTAAGATGGGGCGATTTGGGGGTCAGGAGGGGTATTGGTGGTGGGGGGCAGGCAAAGGGTGGAGGATAAAGAGAATGAGGTGCACAGTGCGCTCTCGTCTCGAGCCCCGGGACTTGAGTGCTGAAAATTCTGAGAGTTGTAGACGGAGATCGTCGTAGTGGATGTGCCGTATGACCACGCGTGCGCCTTCCTATGCGCCCCTATACCCCAACTGTTGCACAGGGCGCACACCCGGCGTGGGACCCCCTCCTGGGACCCCCCCCTTTACGCATCTCAGCTCATTGTCACTCACCAACGGATCTATGCCCCCACAAGATCACACGACGACCAAACGTCGGGTCACAAATCGTCACCATGGCCACAGGATTACTTCTACGGTACTCCCTGCGCATGTCCAATCCACACCAACACCGACCGCGTGACCAACCGCCTGAGGACAAACGTCTACCAACAACCGTGTTCCTCAGGGGTGTGCCCTCGAAAAGGGATGCAACGTGCAGATTCAAAAAGTTTCTGGCACTCCTTGAAAGCGGGGGGCAAAACTTAAGTAAGGCGGGCTAAGCCGGAAGGGGGTACAGGGCTACAAGGCTGCAGTCCTTTACAGGGACCAAATTCATTCAAACTGACAAACCCGGGACGACCTCAAGGCGACACCGAAAGTGGGGCCTCTCAGGTCGTGTGGTTTGCGTCCCTGCCTCTACTCCCGTGCACGCGAAAGTGCACGTGAAAGTAGTCAGGGAGCAAAACCACGGGAACGAACCCGAAAGCAGGTGCCGAAGGTTTGAATCGTCTGCAAAAGACAGGCTCTGCACTTTGCTGACGACAAAACCCTCGGAACATGGACCGCGGTAGCCTGATGGCGTTTGGCGGTCATCATATCCTCAAGCAAAGCCCATCACTCGCACTTGGGCATAACTTCTCTTGATGTCACACGTCATGGATCAGGCCACCGAGGCAGGGGGGGTCCAGCGAGACGCCTCTAACACGGACACGGACACGACCAGTTGAGTGAAATTGGAGACCAAAATGGTCTTGAGGGGTGGGCTTGCCGGGGGAGGCAGGCCCACCCGGCGGAACACTGCGGGAAACAAACAGGTTTTGCAGCGAGAGTTTTTCCCGCGACGACCCCGAAAATTCGGAAATTTGCCGAGGGAGGATTCGAGGGTCCATCTCTGCAGCAGCGCCCGCGGGAAGGGGATCCTGAGCCTCGCACGCGGTCCTCAGAACTGATGTTTGCTCATGTACAGACCCATGTGTGGACTAAACAGACGCTGGGTTACGGGGCAGAGAATGTATGTGTTGGCGGCAGGAAAGCTGCTGCACGTGCACTTCTGACCTGTGCACGAGCCCGATCTTCATAAGCGCCATATTTGTACCGTCCATTTGTTCAATTAAACTGGTGCTTGGTTACACAGCAGGCGATGTAATTTGTACACCATCAGCCTAACAATTGGAGATTTTGCATTAAATGCACGAAATAAACAGTTTCTGTACGTCAACACTAAATATCCGAGTCCCGGGAATGGCTGCCCTTTGTTGAAGAATGCAGTCACACTATCACATCCCTGTGAACAGGCGATCCAGCCAACTGCCGATCATTGACTGGTTCGGTTGATTACCCAACTCAATGCGAATCAACTAACACACCCCAACACAGGAATGCGTGCTGTAGGTGCCCAGCCAAATTGCGGACGGGCGCAGCAACTCGGTCATGTTTTCGCCTACTGACGTCAATGGCGCGCTGACCGCAGTCGGTCACGTTTTAATCGCCTCAGCTACACACCCCGTCCGTCGCTGCTACCTTGCTTAATGTACATTTACTTACATACACTCCAACGGTTCGCCGCACGCTGCTTGTGCACACTATGGGGATCCTTGAAAGTAGCATGGAGTCCCTAAGAGCTTTTCATGAGACTATGATTGTTCGTTCTCACTGTTCCTCTGCACCCCGATTGCCGGGGGTTTATCAGAGACAGTAAAAGGCAGGAGGTAGATATAAAGCCGAGTTTGAGAAGCAGCACGTGAGACTGAATGAACAGGACACGAGGCAATGTGCCCCGCAGCTGCCCCCATCATAATCCTCACATTGACAGGTTGTACCCACTGTGGGTACTAGTGGTAAAGGCGCGATCGGCAGCACGAGCCTGTGGATGGAGGGCACAGAGTGCTCTTCCTAAGTCCAATCGTCCTGCCGCACCGCCCGCCTCTCTCCGTGCCTCCCTCCCACACACGCTGCCTCACACTGAACCCCCTTCCTCCCCTCCTCCCACACCCTCACCCTCCATCCCTCCCTCCCTCCCTCCTTCCCGTCCACATTTCCTCCCTCTCTACTTCCTCCTGTTCCAGCTCATGACTTGAGGGACTGGGTGTAGCTTGGGGTGCTACTGCGGCTTGTGTGGCTGGGACAGGCGCTGCCCCGACAAGCACTGCCCATTACGTGCTAACAGGTAGTGCCCATAGCTCTGGGACACCCGCTTTTGAAAGTGCAAAAACAGGCAGTACCCACAGCTTGTAGACACTCAATGCTCATAGCCAGGACATGTGCCGACACTTCCCGCAAACCTTATGCGGACGAATGGTACGAAGAGGTGTAATAGTCGTCGCCGCCCACGAGGATCATCTCGTCCTCGTCGCGGCCCTCCTTGTGCACCTTGTGCCACACGTACGCGGACAGCGCCACAATGGCGACGAGCCAGAGCCCCAGGCGAGTGGTCTGGGAGTGGGTGCTGGAACCTTGCGCGAGTGACAACGCTGGGTCCAGTTCGGGGGTGTCCGGGGGGGAGTCCGGAGCCGGAGCCGGGGGAACGTCGGCCTTGGGGTCGAGGAGTCCCTGCGGATCACGGAGCACTGGATTCCCAATGGGCACTGGGTCCGGGAGCGGCTTCCCAGTGGAAGAGAGGCCCGGGGCTGGACCGGGCTGCGTCAAGGGGGTGTTGGTGGTGGAGTAGTGCGGGAGCTCCGGGTCCGGCGGGTTCTGGGCGAGCGCGGGGCCCGAGGTGGTGTAGCGGTTGCGGGACGGGCCGGAAAGGCCGGGCCCGGCGGCCGCGGGCGGCGGGCTGGGGTAGACCTGTGCCGGGACAGTGACGGGAACGGGGGGTGCTTCTGTCGGGACTGGGAAGCGGGCGGGTCGCAGGGATTCCACGGGTTCGGGGATGGGGGGGTCGGGCTTCATGGGGTTGGGGCGCGTGGCGACCCACCACATGGCGTTGGACCGTGTCATGCCCTCGTCAGAGCGCACGGTGCAGGCCATCAGATTCCGCCAGGCCGCCTTGGGGCTGATCACTGCCTGGGCCATGTACACAACCACTTTCCAATCAGAAGAGTACGTGCCTTCGTTCAACGCCTGCGGAAAGGGACGCGAAATGGCTTTGGCATCCTCTTCAAATGGTGGGTGGGTAAAGGATCAGTAAGTCTGGCTGTTGTTACTTCCCAGTGTGCACGCTGGCTTGAGCTTTGGGGAGGAAGTTGTCTACATTGTTTGTCCACAGATGGTGGGAAGACATTTTGTTGGTTGGCGAGATTGGGACTGCTGCCCCTCTGCTCACAAGCGCTGCTTCCGCCCCTTTGCGTCCCATGTGGGCACCAGCATGCGCACAAGAAGACTTTCACAAGACAACGAAGACAGGAAGGTGCCCACCACCACTGACATGGGACACCTAACACACGGCCAGGGGCTCCGGAGTGTTATACATCAGCGGTGCGCAGCATTTCCAGGCATTTTGGGGAGTGAACCGTCAAAGGTGCAAGGTTTGACGCAATGGCACTTCCGGTTTCATGCACTCGGTTGTGTTTTGTAGAGGCGTACCTCCGCGCTGTTGCTGAGGGGGAAGGGGGTCAATCAGAATGATGTGGGTGGTGATGGTGGTGGTGACGGTCTGCAGGACTTGCACCTGCAGACCTTAGTGTGGCCTGCAGATCTGGCTCAGGGCCACCCATCGCACAGTCGACCACCAGCGTCGTGGGTGGCGTGGGAACTGGGCATTCACTTTTCCCCACCGGCCAAGGCAGTTCGTGAAGAAAGTGAACAGTTCCTGATGACAGGAGGCTCAGAGCGCGTGTCTCCTCAGGTCGTGCACGGGCTCCGGAGGTCTTAGCGCGTCTTGCAAGGCCCACAGCGAACTGAGTTGCCCTCTTGTCACCGCACGGAACCCGATCTCAACCCGAGGGGGGGGGGGAGCGGCGTCGCACAGCCGGTCTTGTGACTCCTGCAGGTCAGGGTGCGCCCAAAGAACTGAGGGGGAGAGCCGCGCTGCAGTCAGTCCCGTGGCTCCCGTAGGTCAGGGTGCACCCAAAGACAGCAAGCACAAAGCAAGCGCTGTGAGTGAGAGTCGCCCCATGGCGAGTCCAAGGAGCCCCAAGGGGCAAACTCCACCTCTGATCGCGGGGGCAGGAAGGCAAACGTGCCAAAAAAGAAAAGCAAACCTGTAATAAACACCGGAGAAACAGGGGTCGTCTTTTTCTTGTGACATTATGGGGCGGTGGTTGCGTGGCCCTGTTCTTACACCCCTGCCCCTATCTGCTCCTACAGCGGCCTAAGGGATGAGCTTGTGGCCGGAGGTGAGCCACAAGCTCATAAAGGACATGCCCGTTACAACCCGTACCCTGCAGTGCCCGCGTGTCCCCTGGTGGGGACTATCCGTGCCTACTGTTGGAGTGCCTGGAGGGTAAAAATGTGTGTGTGGGGGGGGGGGGGGCTGGGGGGGTTGTAGTCGTGCAGTTTTGTGAGTGCAAGTGGAATGTCTGCCCCACTGGTCACATCTGCAGCTACTGCCCTCTGGCGTCCACTCGCCGCCACCGATGACAGGCTTCGTATTCCATCACTCCCAGACCGTGAGTATAGGAGGGTGCTCTCCACCAATGATGTAGGAAGTTGTAACAGAGAGGGGGGGCGGCGGGTGCACCAAAGGTGGAGTAGGCCGGTTGGTACTCGCAGTCTGACGCGCGCGCGCGCACCCCCCCCTGCAACAGCCTGAGGGCGACGCCGACCTTTTCAAGGATGGGTAACGCCTCCTTTACCCACTCCTTCCGCAAGTAGAACTGCGACAGCGGCGTGTACGGCATCATGTTGATGGCCAGCGCATACACGGGCCCCGCGCCGAACCACGTCTCCAACGCCACCTTGTCCTCCCAGATCATGCCCACGCCTTTGTGCTTCGCGAACTCTGGGGGGTACACAGAGAAGGACTGCGTGGACCGCCAGTAGACGCGTCCGGCCTCCATTTCATGGGCCAGCAGCATTCGCGCAGTGCGGACCATGTTGTCGTCCCCGATGGCACTGCCGTACAGCTGCAGGGAGTACCAGGCGTTCACGGCCTCGGATATGGACTCCTGAGGGCATGGAGAGACAGTAGCAGTGCGGGGCAGCAGAGCTGAGGGGGCATCCCCTGGTTGCACGGCTACACGGCGTCGCGCAGGCACGGCCGGGCGCTCACTGTTGTACAGCTGTGCACAGCAGCAGTCTGCTAGCCGGGGCTGTCCCTAGGTACGCCTACTCAACTTTTGGGGGGGGGGTCTCCCACGCCGCACTGATCATTCTGTATCATGGGGCCGCTGTGCAACAAACTTTCAAGCCACCGCCAGCCTTTAGGGCTACCCTTCTACACGGGCTCTGCCACGAGAGCCCCTCTGTGGACCCCCAGATTTTCGGCTCGAACAAACCAGCCTCCCCCCACACCCCAAATGATCTTTGAGGTACACCGGTCAGGCACAGCTGCACCCTCAGTGTCATACCGGGCAAACCGCGAACTTCTGTAGAACTTGAATTTTGCGTTTAGAGATCGGAATTAATATTTAGCAAAAATTTTGTTTTTGTCCAAAAAAACGGAAAGGATATTTTTTTTTGCGATTTTTTTCATAAATAGGCATTTTGTGGCACCCAATTTAACCCTAGCAAAGGCTATATTTAATTGAATTTCTGCGATTTATTTGGCCAGATTTTTCTTTTTGCGTCAAACGTTTTGGACCCGCCATTTGTCAACTCACACAAAGCCACCTGCAAGATGATGAGTGCACACAGGACAAATCACAGGACACACAGGACATATCAGAACTGCAGCAACGAAACACAGGTGCATGGGTTTGGTGCTGCCTTGGGTGCTGGGCTTGCAGCAGATTTCAGGACCTTGGCAGTCCGTGTGGCGTCATCAGGACGCCTCCCTTGCTGCAGAAGTGCTGCAGCATGGCCTGCCAAGATCCCCATCTTAACCAATTCACCCTTAGTGGTCGCTCGCAGTTCTTGCAAGCCTGTTACTCCTGCCCTCTCAAGCAGCAGGCCATAGTCGTTGTACCCCAAGTTCTCAAGTAAAGCCTTCATTCATTTACTTAATTTCCTTTAAATCTGCGTACATTTCTTCAAGAATGTGCTGCCGAATGCCATAATTATTTGATTTTTTTGCGTTAATTTTTTTTTTTGCGGACACACTGAAATCACCAGAATCCAGGCTGTGAATTAAATATTTTGCCAAAAATTCAAAGTTTGCCCGGTATCAGGCCCATTCTTCATTCAGAAGTGCATGCACCATCAAACGACGGTCAGGCGGGTGGTTGGTGGGGGTTGCCACAAAAGTCCGGAGCGGGTACGGTCGGTTATACAGGCCGTTGGGGTTTGTGTCTCAGGGGAGAGTCAATCGAGCCAGTGCGAACATGTCCGCAAGGCAGGCAAACCTGATTCCTGCCGCTGGTGAACTGCATCAGCCCAGCTGCCCAAGAGTGCCCGGCGTAAAAGTCGAAGTAGCGGTGCACCGGGAAATGCGTGTCCGCCGGGGATGGATTGGCGATGTCCCTGGCCAAGGCCGTGAAAAAGCCGCGGCTCTGCCTCCCCCACTCGCGGTCGTGCCGGGCCAGCACGGCCGCGGCGTACAGCCAGTACCCGTAGTGGAAGTGGTGGTCGTTGTAGTAGCCGGCCCCGAAGTCTGCGTCCGCGAACTTGAGGCCGTTCTCCGGCACGACGCCGCTCCACGTGGTATCGAACAGCATCTCGTCTACCCCGCCGGCACCTGCAGCGCCGAGGGGGGGGGCGGGGGGCAGGGGGGAAAGGGGGGCGGTCGGCACTACCCCGCACGAATTGGAGCGCCCCACCAGCCCAACAACACGAGACATCAGCCTGACTGCTCGGTTGAAAGGGATGGGGCTGGAACTATGACTTGGTTGCCATGAAGGCTGAGTCAGTGTGCCGCTTGGTGCTTCTGGGTGTACGTGGTCTACTTTGTACAGGGGGTTGGGGGGCAGCACGCAGTCCCGTTTCCCGAAACCCGCCGCCTGCCCTTCCCATCCACCGACAGGGCCCGCACGGGAGGTGGGGGGTCGCTAAGTCATCAAGCCGGTTCGTACTTCCGGATGCACGCACCGATTCAAGTTTTTTCCGGGGGGATGGGCGGGGGGGGGGGCGGGGGCTGATATGAGTCAATGATCATGTTGCGGTATGGAACACCGGGGGGAACTGTGTGGCCAAGCCACTGCTGGTCATCAGACTTTCCGTTTTTAAAGGGCCGACGCAAATCGCAAGCCCTCGACTCCGCCCGGGTCCCTTGCACCCTAACATCCCCGGCCCAAACCCGGAGGATTGCTGTCAGTTGTGAGCGTTGCGTGCACGCTCCAGCCCGTCTTTCCTTGCGTTTCCAGACAATGGGCCCAATCTTATTACTTTCCCTTGTGGACCACAAAAATCATGGATTAGTGATGGTCACACAAAAGCACACTGCCCTACCACTGCCGACACACCCAAACAGGCGCACCCCTAACAATTGAGTGAGCGCTCATAAATCAGCGCAGGGGGCATTACACCCCCTCGGATCTCTGGGGGTGCACGAACAGTATATATCACCCTCCGCTCAAACGATGTAGAGCACCCTCTTTTTTGGCCTCCAATCCCCCCCGCCCTCGAAGCAATAGCCTGCTTCGAACCAACCGCCGCGCAGCCTAAGCTACGTCACCCGTTGTTCCACCGCCCCCTCCCCATGGGACGAGGAATTTTCGGGTCGCCCCGTCGCTACAGATCGATATGGGCGCAGCGACGGGGGCGGCCATTACAAGGCACAAGCCACACCTGCCGCCCCCATGCCCGGGGGACCTCCGGGGCCCCAACCACCAGGAGGACCTTCGGGGACTGTGGCAGGCTCCTGCGGCAAGGGGTCCGGCTTCAGTCCGGTGTACCCCGCGAATGCACTTTTGAGGATGTGGTCCGCGGACTGCATGAGCTTCTCCTGCCCCAGGGCCTCTGCGATCAGTGAGGCCCGGGCGAAGCGGCAGACTTGCTTGCCTGATGACGCGCGGTGGCGGTAGGGCGTGCTGCACGTGTACAGGGGGCGACTCAGTCGACGACCCCAGCAGCAGTGGGGCTTGCTGTTGGGGTGAGGGTGTGGGAGCGGGCAGCAGTCAGATCCCGTTCTGAAGTGGTGTTGGCTTTGTCCCCGCCATGCCACGGTTTGCCACACCGGTGGTTTTGCCCGAGCCAAAACCACCCTGAAAAAAATCATTTGACTGAAAGTAGTTGGCCGGTCACTGACTGCAACCAGCCATTGACTTGTTGAGGGGGTTGGGGGGATAGACAAAATTCTGCAGCAGCTTATTCTAACGCGACAAATTCTGTGCCGATGATTACAAAAGGGTTATCAACTTATGCACGGCAATGCCCAACCAGGGAGTGCGTGAATGGAGGCCAGGCCTCCGCTATTGCCACGTTGTTGACAGGCTCGTGACTGAATTTTGTACACATTTGTTCACATGTCCGTTACATGTTGTATTGGCCTTTTCAGCTCAACCCCAGCCTGAGGCGTTCCCGGCACGAACGGTTCGGAGGCACCAACCAACACATGTCAGTACGCGTGGAGTGAAGCAGAGAATATGCGGGAATCTGCCACACAAATCCGCAAAATTCGCAAAATTGTGCACAAAATTTTGTCCCCCTCAGAAGTCATCCCCCTACCCTCACGTTCAAGGGTCGTGGCAAATGTGCATGCGGCCCTAACGCGACTGCGGAGGGCAGAATCCAAAGTTGACCTGCCGAAATGTATTGTCAAAACAAAGATAACCTTCAAAATTGAAATCTTGGGGGCAAGTGCAAGACCACGCACAAATGCGTAAGACATGACATGCATCCGTAAGCGAAGACTAGGGACTAATATGTGTGGCATGTAAACGGAACACTGCCAGACGGTGCATTGTGCATGTGCACAGGGGCGGGCGCTGGGCGAGCACCGAAGGAGTAGGGCTCCGGGGCGAACCCCACGCTTACAATATCCTCTTTGAGCTGGGCAATGATCTGCGCGTGCTTGTCCTTCTCAATGGGCTCCGGAGCCTGCCAGGACACGTCAATCAGCGGCATCTGATACGTCCACGCCTCCCCGGCAATGCCCACCATTGGGCCCAGCAGCCCGTCGTACTTCAAATCCGTGAAGTAGTGCGTCTTCTTGCTGATGACGCCCTGTTGATGCGGCAGCGCCAGGATCAGAGGGGCGCAGCCTTTGCCGCTCAGCGTCGAGGCCTTCCACCGCAGCTGCGTCACGGCGTCGGACTCCGCCACATCCGCCTCCGCCGTTCCCCCTGTCGGGACACAGTCCGCGTACCTGTCCAGGACTTTCCGCGCGGTGACGATCTCAACTCCGAAATCCACGGCGGCCAGTCTGTGTGCACGGATAGAGCGCGCTTGGAAGGGTGGGCACATCCAACTGGAAAAGGGGAGAGGGGGCTCCGAGGGCTTGGGCAAAAGACGGGAGGTGGGCCTCGGATGGCGGTTTCCGAACGGTCCAGTCTGAAAGACGTGGCCCACTGTGGTGTACCACTTTTCTGGGACATGGTCACTCGATCGCACTCACAGAACACCCATCGACACACGCACAAAAGTACCTCTGCAAACAGGCAGGGTGCCCCAGTCCTCCTCACAGTGCGCATCCGTGCCGGCATTTTACGGATTTACGGGTTACGCACACACGCACGCACTGGACACCACCGTCAGAACTCCAACCCATAAAACACGCGTTCAAAAATAGCACACAGAGAAACAGCAGCAGCAGCAGCTACAGCTGCAGCGGCAGCCCCAGCCCCAGCATCAGCAGTACCACTACGACGGCGATGGCACCACCACATCATCCACAACAAGAACAAATACGCATGTTCACGCATTGGGGGGATGGGGGGTGGCTGAGTAAGTATGCCAGTTAGTACTTGCGGGTGTACGCACTGGTTTGAATCTTCAGAAATACATTACACTGGGAAAAGTATTTTGCGTACGTGAGAGTGGGACAGTTGTCCCTCTGCTCACAAGTGGTGCTTCTGCCCCTTGACGTGCCACCCACGCCGGCGCCGGCATGCTTCACAGGGGGGGTGCAGGCAGACGCACCGCAGTGTCCAGTCGACCCTCGGAAGCGCCATGCCTCGGAAGGAGATCGCATCCCATTTGAACGACATCTCATGTTCGGTGTAGAGCACCCACGTCTGCAGCGTCCCGTTCAACGTAAGAACAAACTGCGTTCCCGTCACTACCCCCGGCGTCGATTTCTTGTTGTCTGCGTTGCCCGTGGCCCCGGTCAAATAGGCGTGCGGGAACGTAAGAGAGGGCAGCACGCCTGCCTTGAAATGCGCCGTCAGGTACGGTGCCCCGCGCACAAGCGGGAAGGTCACGAATGGGGTTTTGGTCTTGAAATCGTGGTACCGCGCGGTGACCGAGAGCGCGTCGTAGGCAGTAATCTCGTGGCCAACAGTGTGGAGCGGGCCAACAGAGATCTTCACACCCCAGTTCCAGACCTACAAAATGGAAACAGGGGAGGGACAACGGGAGCAATCGCACGGTACAGCGGCCAAAGACACTTACCACACCAGCCACCTTTAGCACACCACCCTCACCACGAAGAACTACCCTCACCCACACCAACCACCTTCATCCACACAGATCACCCTCACCACGCCGACCACCCTCACCCACACTACCCAACGCCATGTACATGAAGCCTCCTCCACTGCAACGACAAAAAATCTACCTCACGACACCAGCCACCTGCACCACCAAAAAGCGCCCTCACTGGAACTACCGCCTTCTCCACACCAACCACCATCACCAAACTAACCATGCAGACCTTCAAAATATACATTGTGTTGGGGGCTACTTCCTTCCGATTAAGAGCGACCATTACTCCATCCTGCTGGAGCCAAACAGTGTAAGGCTCTGGTGTAATTCCTGTGCTGCCATCCCCGAGCACCGCATCGATCCACCAGGTGTTGGTGGGGTAGGGTGGCCTCAGATTCGGCGACCACAGTGAGGAGGGCTGCAAGGGGTGAGGGGTCTTGCGCAGCACAGGCTGTGTTTCGGCAAAGGGCCCGAGAGGAGCACCCAGGCACAGCGGCTGCCAGAGTAGGACCAGTAGAAGTGACCACATGGTGGATAACATTGTCTGGGAAAGCAACAGCAGGTCGGGCCGCAACATTGAATCGCAACCATATACCGCTGCGGGCAGCTGTGCTCCGTCCCCCCCCTTGCACAAGCACGGACGAAGGCAGGGAAAGCTACGGTCAGACAGGGATCCCGTGCTTAGACAGGGCTGGGCCTTTGCACAACCCATATACAAGCGGTTCTGTGGGGTATGGGACTCCTGTTCAAACTCGCCAAAAATCGCATCAAAAGAATGGAAGTGGGCTGCAGTCCCAAGCAGAAGAACGCCGACAAAATCAAAAACACGGAAACCCGAAGGAAAAAAAAGGACCTGAATATTTTGGGTCTTGAATGGAATTGATATCCAGTAATCCTTTTCTTTGCCCATACAAACTTGGTAAGATAGTGTTTTCTGTGTTTCTTTTCCAATTCCAATGTGAGCATCCTTCGATTTGAGGCTCAGAAAATATGTTGACGTTGAAGAGAATGTTGTTGTCAGCATCCCAGGCATGAATCAGCACATTTTCCCCACTACAAGTGGCTGACAACCCTATCATCTTGCCTGGACCACAAAAGTGTCGTCAGATAATGATTCCACAAAAACCAGGGGTCCCCGATCTCCAAACAATGGCTGCCGTCATGTTCAGCCAAGACAAAGCTGCACAGCTATAACAGTGCTGGTTTCAGGGTGGTCTTCGTGGCAAACAACACTCTGGCATCCATTCTTTGGAGCTCGGCAGCTGCAGTGTAACCCATGGCCCTTAAAAGGGGCCGCATGGCAGGTGCAGGGCAAGAAAGGAGACGGGAATCTGCTTGCCAACAACTGTCAACCATCCCTCCATGAGCAACCCTTGCAAACCCTCAACAACCCTCCACAAATTTGTATGGCTGCTCACATTGACGCCAGATCCCTTATACGAATTCTCCTTCTTGTATGCCCTTGCTTGTGTAGACACCATTTCTGAGTTGCCCTTGTGTTCGCAACTGCAAATGTGCACGAAACAACATTTCCTTCCCCAGTACATAGGTGTCATGATCTCCCCATCCTGACACCCTGTATCCTTCCGTTCACTGCTGGTGAGATCCTGTTGGCATGGCTACCACCGTTAGGCTCACTAGGTCCTCCATGCCTAATATGGTCAAATGCATTTTAAGGAGCATAGCCCTTCGTTGTTTAGTACCAACCAAATACGAAAAATTTTAAATATGAATTTTTTGCGAAGCTGAAAAACAATTAATATTTAGCAAAAATGTGTTTTTGCCCCCCCCAAAAGTGGAAAAAAAAATTTTTTGCGATTCTTTTTGCGAATGACGCGTTTTGCGTGATGAAACCATCGTGTACAGCCAGAAATGTTGTATGTTTTCTTATTTATTTTTTGCAAAAACAAATTTTTGCGTGAGGCTTTTTTACCTGCAGTGCCTGCATATTGGTGCTCTCTAGATGGATGTTGGCAATTCTTGGTGCACACTGGATGTCAGGTAACTCCTTTCCCAATGCATTGCAACATTTGTCAACACAAAGTTGATATCATTAGACCGCTTCATAACATCACACAGAGTATGACATAGGAAGCAAAGAGGGCCACAAACAGTGATCAAGTGATCAGGCAGAATGCAAACTGGTAAGACTCCCGTGGTCCTACTCATAGCCGTAATTAATTAATTAATTGTCTAATATTGCGAAATTTCAGCCCTTTTTGTGGCTTGTGGGTGGAAATTTAATTTTTTTGTTTTAATTTTGTTTTTCGTTTGAACAAAATTTCACCCTAATCGCGCCGTGAATTAAATATGTTGGCAAAACCTTCGTATTTGGTTAGTAGTGATGGTCAGGGGCATTTCGGCTGAAAAAGAGGCCGACGTTCCCCCTAGGGTGTGGTTTGGTGCCTCGTCCCCGACCTCGTAGTGGGGCATCATGTCTTGGACTATGCACCAGTGCCTATATGACATAGAAGATGGAGTGGATGAGGTTGATGTTTGTGCATTGTGATCCCAGAAGCACAACACCACACTTTGTGGTGAATGTATTGTGTTGTTGTATTGTATTGTATTATCAATAAACAGGTTTGTCTACACTTGTGTGTGGGTCAATACAATGAGCGTTGAATTCACAGCTTTTTGGTCTTATGTTGTGTGCTGTGTAGGGAAGCGTTTGAGGTGATTCTGGTCTGCTTGTGGGGCGTCTCTGGGGTAGGGTAAAGCTGGGGCTACATTCGGGATACTTGGTACAAAAGTAGCACGCCGGGCATGTGCTAGGCAAACACTCCCCAAGGGGGTGACAACAGTTGCTTGGTAGGTTGTGAAGCTGTTGAGGCTTACTAGAAGCTTTCACACTCAACTTCGGTGTGTGTGGGGGGGTGCCTCGTGGGTTGATGTCGCCGATCCCTCACCCTCACGAAAAATAAAAGTGAGACAACCCTACGATGCACATATCCCAAGTAGCGCATGCATAGCATACATGGCAACAAGTACTAGCAATCCATTCAACAGTGTTTGATGGAGTCTGTCACAGTTTCGTCACCACAAATGCAAAGTGTCCCCATGACCAGAAAATGTGTCCCCATAGCAATTCAAAGTGTCTCCCTTGCGACATCAAGTGCCCCAATACAAAAAAACATCTGTTGGTCTTCTCTTTTTCAGGCAGTTTTCGCACCTGTGTTGTTGTGTAGCGGGCCACTGGAAGGCAACAAAGATCTCCCCCAATGTAGCACACAGCACACAGCGGGTTTTGATCCCTCTCAATCTGCTACTTGCTGTGACAGTGATTGGGACACTGTACCACTTCGGGAATAGGGACCAGACTGCTGTTTTTTTTTGTTTTTTTTTTTCAGGCTCAACAAGTTCGATGATTGCAAACGAAAAATGCAATTTGCCCTTCGGCAAGCGGTGTCAAATGACTATATTGCTGCCGGCGCCACCGGCTGCAAAGCTCAAGTCACCAGTTGAGTTGAGTTGATACCAGTTGAGTCCAGGCACCCTGGGCCAACTACATTAAGAAATAATGTTTGAGCACACCCATATGAGGTGTTTATCATAATTGCAAACAGCAAATGCAATTTGCCCTTTGGCCCTTGGCAAGCAGTATACAATGATTTTTTTGTTGCCGGCGCCACAGCTGTGCACGCGCATTGGTGGACGATCATCATCACTTGTGGTGGGTGAGAAGAGGCAAAAGAGTGGCGTCAACATTGCCCTTCACTGACTGCCCCGCTGGTGGCACGTCCTTGGAGTTGGAGGCTGGGGAGGCAAGAGATTCTCTAGCTTTCAGCTCCAAGGAGGAGGTAGCAATATTGTACTCGGGTTGTGAAAGAGGATTCTGTTCATCAAACAGCAGGGGCGAAGTAGATAAGGGGGGGGGGGGCTCGAAGTTGGAGACTGGGGCAGGAGGAGATTCTCCGGCCTTCCAGCAAGTCACTTCGTAGTCCCATCCATTCTCTGGGATGGTGCCAGGGACTCGAACAGAGCGATCTGCATTGACAATGCGCAATGCTTCAAGGATGAATCCTTTCGGCAAAGTCGTCAGAATAACATCAATATCCTCCGGGCTTCCCTGATGGCCAACCAACTCGTCTCAAAGATGCAACGATTCATAGCCACATGACCAACCATCCTTTTGAAAACCCAAAGCCCGAGCATGTGTGGAAACACCATTTTGTTGGAGGCGTTCCAACATTGGCCGGATCAAGCAGGTACCACATAGTGGCACCCAAATCTAGACTTTGAAGGCCCATACTTGCACCCTGCGGTCCATGGCACAAACAAACCAGTGGAGCTCTTCTTTATTGTCACTATTCACAATAAATATGTGCCACCGCCTCCAAGCCAAACCACCACAGGTCGACTAACTGTCTTCCGTACTTCTTCATTTTACCTAGACGGGATGTCAGACTGCAATATTTAAAAGGAACCGACCCTGCATTTTGGCGCTGCTGCAGAGGGCAATGGCGGTTCATCATCCTCTGCTCCCAGGGCGCCTGCCCAAGCTGCACAAAAGCAGTATGAGTCCCTGGATTAAGGGGATTCACATATTGTGGGCATTGAGGGGATTAACATGTCATCTGCGTTGAGAGGATTCACTGTGGTGTGCATTGGGGCAATCATTGTGGTATGCATTGGGGCGCTTCACTGTGCTATGCATTGAGGGGATTCAGTGTGGTGTGCATTGCGGTGATTCACTGTGGTGTGGAGTGTGGACTGGGGTGAGTCGCTGTGGTGTGCATTGAGGGGACTCACCGTGGTGTGGATTTGGGGGATTTCCTGTAGTGTGGATTGGGGCAATTCACTGTGGTGTCGATTGAGGGCATTCACTGTGGTGTGCATTGATGGCATTCACTGTGGTGTGCATTGACGGGATTCACTGTGGTGTGCATTGAGGGGCTGCACTGCGGTGTGCATTGCGGCGATTGACTGTGGTGTGGATTGGGGCGAGTCACTGAGGTTTGCATTTAGGGGATTCACTGTGGTATGCATTGAGGAGATTCACTGTGTTGTGCATTGAGGGGATTCACTGTGTTGTGGATTGAGGGGATTCACTGTGTTGTGGATTGGTGGGATTCACTGTGGTGTGGATTGAGGGGATTCGCCGTGGTATGCATTGAGGGGATTTGCTGTGGTATGCACTGAGCGGATTCACTGTGGTATGCCTTGAGGGGATTCAATGTGGTGTGCATTGGTGGGATTCACTGTGATGTGCATTGAGAGGATTCACTGTGGTATGCATTGAGGGGATGAACTGTGGTGTGCATTGAGGGGATGAACTGTGGTGTGCATTGGTGGGATTCACTGTGGTGTGGATTGAGGGGATTCACGGTGGTGTGCATACAGGGGATTCACTGTGGTGTTCATTGCAGCTAGTCACTGTGGTGTGCATAGAGGGGGTTCACTGTGGTGTGGATTGCTGGGATTCACTGTGATGTGCATTGAGAGGATTCACTGTGGTATGCATTGAGGGGATTAACTGTGGTGTGCATTGAGGGGATTCACTGTGGTGTGCATTGCGGCGATTCACTGTGGTGTGGAGTGTGCATTCGGGCGAGGCACTGCGGTGTGCATTGAGGGGACTCACCGTGGTGTGGATTCGGGGATTTCCTGTGGTGTGGATTGAGGCGATTCACTGTGGTGGGCATTGCGGTGAGTCACTGTGGTGTGCATTGACGGCATTCACTGTGGTGCGGATTGAGGGGATTCAGTGTGGTGTGGACTGAGGGTATTCACTGTAGTGTGGATTGAAGGGATTCGCTGTGGGGTTGATTCAGGGGATTGACTGTGGTTTGGATTGAGGGGGTTCACTTGCAGTGTGGATTGAGGGGGATTCACTGCGGTATGCATTGAGAGGACTCACTGTGGTGTTGATTGAGGGGATTCACTGTGGTGTGCATTGGGGGTGTTAACTGTGGTATGCATTGTGCGATTCATTGTGGTGTGCTATGGGGTGATTCACTATGGTGTGGATTGCGGGGATTCACTATGGTATGCATTGCGGATATTCACTGTGGTGTGCATTGACGGGATTCACTGTGGGGTTGATTCAGGGTATTCAGTGTGGTGTGCATTGGGGGTGTTAACTGTGGTATGCATTGTGCGATTCACTGTGGTGTGCTGTGGGGTGATTCACTGTGGTGTGGATTGCGGAGATTCACTGTGGTGTGCATCCAGGGGATTCACTGTGGTGTGCATTGACGGGATTCACTATGGTATGTATTGAGGGGATTCACTGTGGTGTGCATGGAGGGGATTCACTGTGGTGTGCATTGAGGGGATTCACTGTGGTGTGCATTGAGGAGATTCACTGTGGTGTGCATGGAGGGGATTCACTGTGGTGTGCATTGAGGGGATTTACTGTGGTGTGGATCGAGGGGATTTACTGTGGTGTGCATGGAGGGGATTCACTGTTGTGTGCATTGCTGGGATTCATTGTGGTGTGCATTGAGGGCTTCACTGTGGTCTGCATTAAGGGGATTCACTGTGGTATGCATTGAGGGGATTCACTGTGGTGTGCATTGAGGAGATTCACTTGCAGTGTGTATTGAGGGGATTTCCTGTGGTGTGGATTGCGGCGGTTCACTGTGGTGTGTCTTGAGGGCCTTCACTGTGGTGTCCATTGAGGGTATTCACTGTGGTGTGCAAGGAGGGGATTCACTGTGGTGTGCATTGGGGGTGTTAACTGTGGTATGCGTGTGCTATGGGGTGATTCACCATGGTGTGGATTGCGGGGATTCACTATGGTATGCATTGCGCTGATTCACTGTGGTGTGCATTGACGGGATTCACTGTGGGGTTGATTCAGGGTATTCAGTGTGGTGTGCATTGGGGGTGTTAACTGTGGTATGCATTGTGCGATTCACTGTGGTGTGTTGTGGGGTGATTCACTGTGGTGTGGATTGCGGAGATTCACTGTGGTGTGCATTGAGGGGATTCACTGTGGTGTGCATTGACGGGATTCACTATGGTATGTATTGCACCCGTTTGCGCCCGTCCTGCCCCTCTTGGCCCTCTAACAACTGTGGTGTGCATCCAGGGGATTCACTGTGGTGTGCATTGAGGGGATTCACTGTGGTGTGCATGGAGGGGATTCACTGTGGTGTGCATTGAGGAGATTCACTGTGGTGTGGATTCAGGGGATTCACTGTGGTGTGCATGGAGGGGATTCACTGTTGTGTGCATTGCTGGGATTCACTGTGGTATGCATTGTGGGGATTCATTGTGGTGTGCATGGAGGGCTTCATTGTGGTCTGCATTAAGGGGATTCACTGTGGTGTGCATTGCGGGGATTCACTGTGGTGTGCATTGAGGGGATTCACTTGCAGTGTGGATTGAGGGGATTTCCTGTGGTGTGGATTGCGGCGGTTCACTGTTGCGTGTCTTGAGGGCCTTCACTGTGGTGTCCATTGAGGGGATTCACTGTGGTATGCAAGGAGGAGATTCACTGTGGTGTGGATCGAGGGGATTCACTGTGGTGTGCATTGAGGGGATTCACTGTGGTGTGCATTGAGGAGATTCACTGTGGTGTGGATGGAGGAGATTCACTGTGGTGTGCATTGAGGGGATTCACTTGCAGTGTGGATTGAGGGGATTTCCTGTGGTGTGGATTGCGGCAGTTCACTGTTGTGTGTCTTGAGGGGATGCAGTGTGGTGTGCAAGGAGGGCCTTCACTGTGGTTGGCATTGAGCGGATTCACTGTGGTGTGCATGGAGGGGATTCACTGTGGTGTGCATTGAGGAGTTTCACTGTGGTGTGGATGGAGGAGATTCACTGTGGTGTGGATTGAGGGGATTCACTGTGGGATGCATTGAGGGGATTAACTGTGGTGTGCATTGAGGGGATTTACTGTGGTGTGCATTGAGGGGATTCACTTGCAGTGTGGATTGAGGGGATTTCTTGTGGTGTGGATTGCGGCAGTTCACTGTTGTGTGTCTTGAGGGGATTCAGTGTGGTGTGCAAGAAGGGGATTCACTGTGGGATGCATTGAGGAGATTCACTGTGGTGTGCATTGAGGGGATTCACTGTGGTGTGCATTGAGGGGATTCACTGTGGTGTGCATTGAGGAGATTCACTGTGGTGTGCATTGAGGGGATTCACTGTGGTGTGCATGGAGGGGATTCACTGTGGTGTGCATTGAGGGGATTCACTGTGGTGTGCATTGAGGAGATTCACTGTGGTGTGCATTGAGGGGTTCAATCCTACTTGCTCTCTTCCACTTGTCACTCGTGACTCTTCAACCAAAAAGCTCCAATGGCAATGGCAGTGCGGGCACGCAGTGCAATCAAAGCATTGAAGGTGGAATAACAATGCCTGTGTAGCAGGAAACAAAGAAACAGTATGGTTGGACCACTGCACCAGTGCTTGTCGATTGGGAAAGTTGCAATATCGATGTAGAAACAAATTGCGGATAAAATTAGCGAAGACAAATTATTGTTGAACCACAGGTGAAAGAGGTGCAATTTCAGAAGGTAATTAGACTGCATGGGAGATCGGGATGCGGGATTGTTACAGGCGGGTGCAGATCCGGTCGCGCGCGCGATTCTTGCTGTTGGGTCTGTACCAATAGTGCCAGGAGTGTTGTGAGTGCAATGTATGAATTTGGATTTGTCCTAAGTGTATGAGTTGTCCAGTGAAGTTATTGGTGGTGGTGCATGTGTGTGGCAGTGAAATTTTCAGTGCCGGTGTGGTGTTGGTCTGGAAATTGGTAGGTGCAGGGTCCATGAGCCGTGTAGGTCGGGCATTTTTTCGAGCACAGGGGGCGTATCGGACAGGTTGGACGTACCGTCCCAGTGCTCGAACAAAATGCACGGGCTACACAGCCCCCGAGGGGGCAGGTGTTTGGTGGCAAAGTTGTGTTTCGTCACGATGACTGCAGTTCAGGGATGGGGGCCTCTGACCTGACGCGGGGAGCAAAACTGGTCGTTGCCGGCTGGTATGCAAGGCATAGTTGCAGCCAACACCTCCGGGTGCGCCCCCCAGCGGGTGAGGCGGTCCCTGAGTGTAGGTACCCACCAGGAGCGCGGATACCCTTTCGCCTGCATTGAGGCAGTCACATGGGAGACATTGAAAAGGACGTCATCATGGGAGGAGCGATAATACATGCAGTTTCGGGCCATGGACGGTATGACACTCTGTACAACACGCCGTGCACTGGGTTTGTAGGTTTCAGGAAACCGTCGTTTCACCTTCTCAATGGGGAGGTCCGTACCACGTTTGTCTGCATATCTGACACGCACGTATGGGTGGTTCTGGGTTGGGTGGCGGGAGATTTGGAGTTCGGCCTCAAGTGAGATGAGACAGTCTCCTTCAGCCTCGGGTTGGAGGCGGAGGCCATACAAGTGTTCAAAATTTTCTTGGATTGCCTGCAGGGGGGTGTGTTTCCGCTTTACGCCCACAATGTTGTCAACATAGCGGAAGGGGTGGACGGGGAGGTCAGCGGGGTGTAAGTGGTGTACATCTGTGGGGACAGGGGTATAGGCAGGGTATCCGCGGAGTTCACACATAAAAAGGTTTGCAATTGCCATTTGTGCACTACCCGTACCCCCGATTGCAATTCCTCGCTTTTGGCGGTAAACTGCCGAGCCTACAGTGAACATGTCATTATGAAAGACATCGAACTGGCAAAATTTGATCACGTCCTCAAACTGGAGGTTGTGGAAGTAACGGGAGTACCCTGTGCCTATCCGGTCGAGGTGATTGTCTTGCTTATTGATAGCAAATCTGAGGCTGAGACCTCTGGCATTTCTGGCTTTGACAACCGCTTCATGTAGGTCCCGGATGGCTTGGACAGTGGCCTTACGGTCAAGGCTGGGAAACATTTCGCAGACATCAAGTTCAAATGGGGTGAGGTCAGGGACTTAGGCGTCACAAGTTGCCCACCCCCCACCTGGCGCTATGGCCCACGGAAGTCCATGTTGTAATGAGGGGGAAAGTATGTGAAAAGGGGTGTTATTTTTTGGGTACCCAAACCCCCCTGGTGGCAACATGCAAAAGCAAGGTGTGTATTTCAAATATATGCCATTATTTGCATTTCTGGAAACACACAGATTTTCAAAATAAAGACATTCAATCACCAAAATATAGTGTTGTTTTACATTTAGACCACTGCATTCGAGTGTGGGGGGGGGGGGGGGGGCTGCCTATTTTTCTCTCCCCTTTGTTCGAGGTTGATCACAGAACCCCCCTATACACCACAGATGAGGGAACCCCAAACATACCTTTCATTAAAGCACACAAAAAACTATCCCAAAGCATGTACTTGTATTTCCTATTTTAACCAACCTGGCCGAAATTTCGGCCAGCTCTTCGAAAAATGTCCAAACACATGGTCCTATTTGACAGACAGGCCTAAGCTGGCCGAAATTTCGGCCAGGTCCATCGAAACTCCGAATATGATCACTGAAATGGGTACCTAAGACAGTAGACATGAGCAAGGAACACAGGAGCAGTGACATTTGAACAGGGTGTGCAACATAATATACTCAATTACAAGCAAATACTTGCCACCTGACGAATCAAAGCAGACTTTTGCAGTGCCTATGGGGAAACACAATAATAAAAGGCTGAAGAGGCTGAGGACTGCATGCTGGCCGAAATTTCGGCCAGACTTCATGCTGACAGGCAATATAAGCAGCAGGACTGGCATTAGCGCTTGCGCAGACCAGATGCACGGGGCTTCTTAGCACCTGTGTTAGCAGGCTGCTTGGCAGGGGCTGCAGCACCAGACTTGGCAGTGGCAGAGTTCTGTGACTGTGTGTTTCCACCCTGGGATGGTGAAAAATGATTCACAAAAGTATTCATACCTTTGCCAGTAGGGGCAACAGTGCCTGAGGAGGAAGCTGGGGTGGCCTGAGCGCACTGCGTGCCACTGGGTGAGGGGGCAGGGGCAGTTTTGGGTTTCTTCTTTGGAGTCTGTGTCTCTGGTTGCGACTCTGCCTCCCCATCTTGCTCCTCAGGATCCTCATCTACATACCTAACCCCAGAACAATCCACAGGAAAACCTGCCCCCAAGTCGTGGTGCACATCCTCCCATGACTTGGGGGGGCACGTGTCGGCGTTGGTGATACCTGCTCTGATGAGCTGAACAAAGTCATCGGGCACAACAGTCTCCTCACCCAAAAGGGCACACACAACATTACAGTCCTTGGAAAACCTGGTAGACATCATGCTTGCAAAATACACAGACAGAGTCCCCAGCAAAAACCAGTTGCCTGCCCGTTCTGGGACCGGAACCGGGCTCAAAAGAAATGAGAATATTTCAACAGGCATCACAGACGACATGGGTCCTTCAGTAAAAGCCACGTAACGGGGAAGCCTGTTATCAAAGGCAGTGGCAGAACAAATGGAAACCACATGGGACGTAGAAGTGTACAGCGGGGTCTTGCTTGACAAATTGTAAAGTGCAACATCACACTGATACATATCCTCAGCCACAGTGGCCTTCAAAGCAGCAACAGTGGCTTTCACATCAGCAGACTCACCCGCAATGAACACAGGCACACCGGACAAAAGCAGCTGCGCAACCAGGTTATGCAAACCAGCTGTATAGAGGCGGGGCACCTCAATGATACAAGCAGCAAAGGGCAGTGAACTAATGATACTGGGAACAGGGACTCCACAACGCATTGCCATCAGTTCCACACGGCCTGACTCTGCAATGAGTTTGCCTGTGCTTGACTCAACGAGGGACTCCCTAGCACACTGGATACTGACCAGACCAGTATCACATTTTTCACAAACAGGCTTAGCAACAGGCTTCTGCAACAATCCCCGCAACCCCTCATATTTGGGTTCCTTCCAAAGAGGGGCCTTAATTACTGCTGACCACGGGGGCCAGGGGTTTTCTTCCGTCCAGGTCCAACTGCCATAGGCTACCTTCAGGTGTGATGCAATAGCGCACTGCCTTTTGGCCATCTCGATAGTACCAAGTGTAGCTGCAGACAGGTGGTAGCACAGGGTGGGCCCCTATTGTGCATTAATTGAACGACACACAAGCTGGCCGAAATTTCGGCCAGGTCGGTCGATTTGTTCGAATACAAACCCCTGTTTGACCAAAACATACCTCTGGTGTTGTTCACAAGCCCATTGGTAGCCGCTTCGGGATGAAGAATGTGCCAGGACCACATCTGGGCCTTTTTAACATCTTTTATAATTTTTTTGAGACCAGGTAGGGTACTTTTTGTCCCATCCATGTAACCTACGATCTCGCGAAGTCGGTCAGGCGTGATGCCTTCCACTTCCTTGAACGTACCCAGTGCGGGATGTAGTCCACGCTTTTCCATGGCTGCCATGGCGTCTACTGAAGGAAGACCCACAAATTTCACCAAACGCCCAACGCCACCCCATCGTTTGGCAACAGCACTCTGCACAGGAGAACATGTGGAAGACAGAAGCTGGCCGAAATTTCGGCCAGGTCGATCGACAAAACCGAATTAATAAATGAAACACACCACAGTGCCTTCCTCGGCAGTAACACCACACTCTTCAAGCATAACAGTAATGTGATGGTACAGGGTGTACTCATTGGCATCCTCATCCTCAAGCCTATCCAGGAGTAGGGACATTCGCTCCGATGTGGTGGATGCTGAGCCAGCAGTGGTCTGGATTTGATGTAAGCCTGCAAGCCGGCGCCTAGTCCGCAGGGGGCAGTCCTGTTTGACTTCATAACCACCAAATACCAGGGTCCAATCCGGAGTCTCCATATTTTTCATCTCAAATTCGGTCTTGTGTTTTTGGGCAGCAGTGTAAACATGCTGACCCCCCAACAGAACCCAGCGAGTGGCTGTGCAACAGGGATATTCGTAACAGCAGGGTCGAAAATTCAGACGCGAAAACGGTACTATCGAGAAGAATACCACAACACACATACGAGTGACTTTATAAAAAAGAAGATCCTGGATGTAATCCACAGGCGGGGCTGCCTTCAGATCGTCGTAGCGGCGTTGCACGCGATCATCCGAAATCCTACGGACCTGCCCAAATTTTCGGTCGTGGTCGATAATAATCTGATCCCACCGAACCTTTATTTTCGTCGTTGACGTAACCCAGTCGGATAACTTGATGGAGGATGATGAATTTTTCTTTGGTGCGGCCTTAGGCTTCTTTTGAAGTCCCTCTGTGCTCGCCTGGTCCTCTTGAGACTGGGATTGCACTTGAGATTGCCCATTGTCTGCTGCAGGCTCACCATCTGGCGAAACAGCCATGTCCTGCGATACCCCTCCAGGCTCAGTCATAAAATAAAGGGCTACAGGGCAACATTTCATGAAGGGGAGAGTTCCCAGATAGCAAATAACAAGCACAGATCAACCAAAAAAGGACCAAAACGGACTGCCTCACAGGAAATTCGGAAAACCTGGCCGAAATTTCGGCCAGCACTGCTCTGCATGTCAAACCACTGTGTACAAATACCATTCTGAGAGGCTGGCCGAAATTTCGGCCAGAACCTTAAGTCATTTGTGTTCTGGGGGTAGCCATATGACAAAACAACAAGTCTGGCCGAAATTTCGGCCAGAAAAACATGAAACAGCAAATAGACACACCAAAATCACTGGCAATGCGTGGCAGAACCCATACCACAGTGACAAACACAGCTGCAAACAGAAATCAGTCCCAATCCTGGGTATACACACCGATGTGTTCCGCCTCATCTAGGGCTTCAAAGGAGGCAACGCTGTCTGCATCACAATCAATATCCTGGTCACTATCACAAGAGTCGACAGCAATGGAATCATCAAGGGCGGGGGGGGGTACTGGGTGGGGGGGGGCCGGGGGGGGTACTGGGGGGCCTCTGGCTCGGGGCTTCGGGGGTGGCTTTGGGGGCAAGGCAATTCCACCAGGAGCAGCAGCAGCAGCAGCAGCAGGCGGTGCACGGTTGGCAGCGCGAATAGAAGCATGTGCAGTACGCAACACCCCTTGCTCGGCAGCAGTGCGGGCAGGTGCATTTGTCTGTAAAAAATCCTCAACACCCTCAGGAACCCTGGTACGCGCAACCAGATTTTGCATTGCATGCAACAGAACCACTTTTAAACGGTCTGGGGTGATTCGTGTCCTAGACATGGTACCGGGGAACGTCAAATCCTCAACTGCATCCAGTCTTCTCACCTCAACTTTATAGTCCGGAACGGGAACACAAATGGGCAGGCTCTGTGTATGGGCTGTCAAGATGAATTGTTTAAGATTGGCAGAGAACATTGCCACGGATCTCTCAGTCAGCACACCACGCAAAACTTTCTCTCCCGGTTGGACAGGGGGAAGTGTCAGAAATAAATCAGACGACTGTTGGACACTAGTACAGGCAGTGTTGCGGCGACAGTGGGCTGAGAACCGACTCAGAAGTGCCTCACCCAGCTCCTCAGAGTGGATACACCCTAGGGAGGCGGAATGCCACTGACTCCAAAACAAAAGAGCAACAGCGGTGGTTTTCACATACTCCGTGGTTAACTGTTCCTCGGGCTTTAGGATGTTCAGCATGAGCAGTAGGGACATCTCAAGTGCCTGCTTAGCTACAATACCGGAACCTGCCCCCCGTCCCTCCCAGTTGCACTCACGAACCAAAGTCCCAATGCTGAAAGCAGCTGGACAGTATGGGTACAGCAAAGCCTTAAGGGCTAATAACATACGCAAACCCTTGCGCTGAATGGGTGTCAGGTCCCGCTGGCTATTGAGCAGGGAAGTGACGCGCTCATCTAGTCTGCCTCTATTAGACGATGTGGCTAGCATGAGTCCAAGCAACGTCTTCTCCATATGGATGACCTTGACCTTGCGAGGGAGGATAGACCCAACCTGAAGGCTGTTCCCCTGCTCCAAAAACTTAATGAACGGCAGGAACGCCCTGTAGATCAATTCAACGCAATACTTATAGCTATGCCATACTCCGTACACCAAAGGAAAACCCAACAGTAATTGTGGTACATTCCAGGGAACATAAGCAGCACCATAACACAGCTTAAGTAGGGCAAAGTGTATTTTCATGTCCACAAGCAGCGGAACACAGTGTCTGGTGCGGTGTTCCACACATGACAAATCAACCACGAGTTGCAAAAGCTCTTTGTGTGTGCCGGAGCGGAGCTCAGACAAGAAAAAGGGTCTCCAGTTGAGGGAACGAACATTTTTTCTGGCAATATCCAAAGGAGCACGAACCCAAACTCTCTGAATACCTTGGTTGGCAACATCAATACGATCAAACAATGCTCTATGTGAGCGAAAGATGTCATCAGCAACCTTTGGTACCCTGGCCTCAATTTCGGCCAGCTCCGGCAGACCCCGGTATGCAGGTAGGGCAGTAGTGTGCAAAACAGCAACAGCTGTACAGTTTAGGGTTAAGTCGGGTGAATGGGGATCAGCTCCCGACCTGTAACGCCTCAGGTTATCACAGCATATACAAACTTGGCTACGTTGCATGGTGTTCCACAAGTTGTGTGCTGCTAGTCCAGCACGATGGTGAATGGACTCCTGCTTAGTGTTACACTGACCAAGGTCTCCTACCTTACGGCGTTGGCGGCAGGACATATACCCCAGTTGTAACCAGACCCACAGTTAGAGTATGGGAGGGCCATACGGCGCAACAGGCAGTATAGGGCATGGAACTGTGACAAAAATGTCAAGTACCATCGTGGGGGCTTCTTCTCAGTGGCGGCGGCCTTCAACTGTGTCAGGGAGTGCCGGCTCCTGCGATTCTTCCGCAAGAAGAGGCAGAATTGCAAAAGCTTTTGCAGAGTCCCACCACGTAATGCATTTCGCAACAGCCCTTTGGCTGTAGTAGCAAAAGCACCAGTAACTGCAGCATGTACAACATTGACAGTAATAGCAGAAGACATTAATGCTGAGACAAGAAAACAGTTATGTAGGAGTGTATGGTGTAATACTCATGAACAATGACAATTGCAAGCTGGCCGAAATTTCGGCCAGGTGTGTTCAAAGGGGAAATAATTGCTTAAATGTTCAACAATAGGAAAAGCTGGCCGAAATTTCGGCCAGCCCACCCAAAAACCAGAATATAAGTGCTTGAATAGTGAACAGACCAAAAAGCTGGCCGAAATTTAGGCCAGCCCTAAGAAAAATGAAAATAATCATGCCTATTCACCAAGAAACCAAAAAGCTGGCCGAAATTTCGGCCAGAAGGGTCAAAAACTGCATATACACATAGTTGTTTGCAATGTTACCCAAAACTTGGCCGAAATTTCGGCCAGCTTCAGAAAAAAGTCAAATACAACACACTAGAAGACGGGTATACACAAGGCTAACACATCAACACGTATTTCAACGGGTGTCACACAGCTCTGCCAACAACTTTGGTCACATACGTCAAATAACATACTCAAAGTAGAAATGTAGAATATTGTCAAATCGCGCGTATACGGGGTCCTAGAGGGTGGGCAACTTGTGACGCCTAAGAGGGAAGGCCTGGGGTCGGTGTGGGAGGCAAACCAGGTATTCCAACGGCGTGTGAATCTGGTCAAGCATTGAGTTGTAAGAATGGCAGTGCTGTGGATGAGTCGTTTTGCCTCGCGGAGGAGGAGTGACAGGGCACGGCTGACTAGTCGTCCATGGGAGCGCAGGGGGTGGTTATAATAGGAGAACAGTACACGTTGTTCCCACTGGCCAGTGGACTCAGACATTTTGCACTTGGGCAGTATAAAGGAGTGGGGGGGCGCATGGCGTGGGCCATGTTTCCAAAAACGGTGCAGATTGTACTGTTTACTGGCGTCGTAGAGGGCTGAGGAAACATACTCACGCGCATCTTTCGGTGATTCACAATCGCAAATAAATTCAAACTGGGCAGGATCAGAATAAATTTCCAGGATTTTTGTATAGTATAGTGTTGGGCAACACGCAAAACATCGGCTTTCATTTTTATCCATAGGGAGGAAAATGAACTCGGGGTGGTCCTTCTTGAAACGTTCTATGGCATCATGGCGACAGTACCAGGGTTGGATTGTGCGTTCTGCACACCATGCTGTTCGAACGTGGGATAGGACTTCAGTGTAGAGGTCTGGGGCAGAAGTCGGGTTGACAGGCAGATGGGAGAGAAGTCGTTTCAGCCCGCTCGTAACCATGGTTTTTGCCGTCCACCAGGGGAGAACCGGTTCTGATTTTAGGTCCTGGATAACAATGGGGGTTTTGTTGCCGAACAGTTTTCGGAGATGGGCTGGTCGGCGGACCATTAGGTGGCCATCTACCAGTGGGAGGCCATGTGCCGCAGCGAGGTCCGCACACTTACATGGGAGCGTGGCATGTTCCTGTATTTCAGAAAAATTCAGTGGAATTTTTCGCGCGCACAGCACATCTCGGACGGAGGTATGGCGTTTAGCCACAACAGTTAAGGTACGGCCAAAATATTCTCGTCAACATCCTGGGATTGGGAGGCGGGAGATATAGGAGGCAACAATGTCACGGAGGGTGCGGGGCTCAATGTGACGCAGGGTAGGGATTGTTATGGGCATACGCTGTAGGATTTTGAGCCCAGTGCTCTGGTGCACCTGGTGTTGAACCTTTTGGAACACATGATTGGAGATTTCCGGGGAGTAGAAACGACGGACACGTGACAGCAGGGCAAGGCGGGCAGCAAGGGGGGTCGTTTGACGGCGATTGTGCAGGATGGATTGTACACTGGAGTTCAGGGAGAGGCGTTGTTGGGGGGATTCAGCCAGTTTTCCTCGCAGTAGGAGTTCCCATCTACGGGAGTAGACAGGGACATCTCGGACATTGAGGGTTGGCGTCAAGCGACGCATCCATGCACGTTCCATACGTAAGGCTCTATTCGGGGGGCAGTGCTCAAGTAAAATCATGCCCCAGTTTTCGAAGCCGGTGCGTGCCATCATCGGATATATAGACCCGAGCTCCCGGCAGTGTTTGTGGCCGTACAGGGTAGTGTAGCTGTTACAGGCACGGATATGTTGGCGGAAGCGGGTTACTCCTGCCTTCGGGAGGCCAAGCGCCCCAGTTTGGCCTACGTAGACACGTTTGGAGGAAATAGAGAACAGGGCATAAATCCATGTGCCACGTTTCCCAAAGTCCTGACACTGGCGGTACCTACGAAAATTCCACAAACGACGTAGGTGGGGTTGTGGTGCAAACCGCTCGTTGCTGCAGGAAAGCACACCAGTCTGAGTGGGTCCAGGAGGAGGACATATCACGTGCGTGGGCGGTCTGTGCATGCCATTTTGACCAAAAGAGGTCACGCATCCGTTGGCGTGATGTAGGTTGGACCCATTGTGGGGGCAGGGGGTACAGTGTCGCGGAGTTCTTCCGGCAGATAGGGCCAAGCATACTTACAATTTGATGCGGGGGCAAAGGTGAACCAATATGCGCCAGGTCTGGTGAGCATAACCTGGCATACCAAGAATACCCCCCCAAAACAGCCATTTTGGCACATGTACCTAGTCGTTCCGTGTGCCCATGGGATATAAAAAAATGAGTTTAGCACCCTGAAAATAGGGGGGGGGGTCAAAAAACCGGAAAGCCAATTCCATACACCCACACCTGTGTGTGGCAATCTACACTTTTTGAGGTATTTGTCAGTATACTCGAAGTATTGGAGAAGTATTCTTGCCGTATACTTCGGAGTATACGGCCGTATACTCAGAAGTATACGGCCGTATACTTGGAGTATACGGGGACTTTCTACCTTCCACCCATGCCACCATTCTCATCACCTACCCCTCCCCCTTGCATTTACTCATGACCCTGCAACCCCCAAACACATTGTACACACAAAAGAGCACCATATGAGCAAAGCAGAAGACCACAAGAAGCAACCTTGTTTGATGTCCCATCCGAAATGTCAAATGTGATCCACTTCCCCATGTTATATATACCTAATATACACACTTACGCATATTGCACATCACATGATATATACCTACATGTGCTTTGGTGCACGATGCTTCTTCCGCATGCGTTGCATGCCAAACTTGATCCCCTCTCTACCCAAACCCTTTTCCCCAAACCACAACCGGATGCCCCAATCAAGGGCATCCAGGTGCAGAGCATGCCTTAGTCCCCATCGGGTGACATAAGGCTTGCTCAGCTTCCACCCTTGAAAACAATGGCGGATGTCCATTTTAAAACTTTTGTTCCTCCATTCCGTGGGAATGGAGGAAAACTTAATAAAATTCCCCCACCTTTGGAGGTGTGCCCCACTGTGGCACACCACCCAATGCACCCAAACCGGAACACTCCACCCCAATGCCCCCCATGCCTTGGTGAATTGTGTAACCATGGATGCATAACGTTGGCGTTGATCCATGGGAACAGGACCCACATGGCGCCAAATCTTTTGCATATAGTAACAGGCCTGCAACATGAGGTGCAGGGCGGCACTGGTTTTGAGCCACCTGTTGCCCTCCCACTTCACAACATGGGTACAATACATTGCAACAATGCGCACCAACTCGGCGTGCAACTCAGGTGTTTCGAAAAAAAGACGGGAGGCGTTAATGTCGAGAGTGTGTTCCTTCTCTTTCGAGGGAGCACGCATCACTCTCTCAGCCACAGGGATGTGCTTTGCTTCTTGCCGGAGGTTAGAAATGAAATGGGACACGGCCCTTAGAGCTCCTGGTGAACCCCATGTGCGGGCGTTGTCCTTGAGACGTTTCCCAATGCCTGTCCCCACCCTTGCACAACAATGTGCCACATCTCCAACATTGCGGACAGGAGGGATGCAAGACATAAGGGACCCAATGCGAGGAAGCACTGGAAAATCTGCAATTGCAAACAAATGGGCTTGAAATTGGTCATACTTGAGATTGCAATTCCAACATTTCCCACACGAACCCGACATCATGACTTTCCCATCCCCACTTTTAAAACACAATAATTTTTTGGGAGTGCCCCCAATTTCTATGCCGCCCTCGGCTTCAAGTTTTTTGACTTGGTCATTCAATTTCCCCACGGCATCCATCCTTTGCAGATGGGCCATATCGTCCCCCCCATCAAAAACCCACCAAGAGGCCCATGCCTGACCATCATGGTGTGCCCCCCTATCATCCCATAGGTCCACAAACACGTCACAACGTGTGGCACTGGCATTATGAAAAACAGTGGCATCAGAACAGATTACAACAGCCAAATATGTATTCTCCTCATACTTCCGAATGCTGTCTTCGGCATGGGCACATGCAACCATGGTGGTGACAATATCATGCAATTCCACCACCCCACATGTCCGGGTACCCCCTTTAGTGGCCACCTCCAGAACCCTCCCCTTGGACAGGTAAGGTGTGAGGGTCTTACGCATCCACAACACCACCTCCATGTACATCCAACCGCATCGGGGTCCCTTGCATGGGACTATGGAGCACTCCACCTGTTTCAACACAGACCTCCCCACCACTGTGCGCCCCGACAACGCAGATGGCGGAAAGCGGAGAAGGATCCCTCATATGGCGATGGCCCGGCATTCTTTGTGAAGTATCGCATTGTACCACTTGAATGGTAGTCCAATGGAACCACCTTGGAAAATTCGCATGTGCATGTGCATTTGAAAGGCAAATTAGCTCCCTTTGCCTTTCATTGCCGCTGCACAAGCGCGCACGGCGCCAATCCTTCCCCTGCCTGCGTGTCCCTGTAGCCCCAAACTGCACATTGTGCACTTGTACACCCAAGATGTGCACCTTGCAGTACACCAACTCTCGGCATAAAGCTGCAAGGGCGGGGTTGGATGGGGGTAGTCATTGCGGCTTTGGGGGGAGGCCACGTGCTGGGGAGGCGGCCTGACTGCCCTGACTCCCACTGCCCTGACTCCCGGACCCTTGGGGTGGGGGTGCACTCCGTGTGACACTATGGGCCACAATGGACCTCGCCCACTCCTCGTTGGCCTTGGCCGCTTGGAGTTGCGTCTCCAACTCCTTGGCCTTGAGGTGCCAGTCATGGGCACTTGTGGTGGCATCGGCCAACTTGGTCTCCAGGTCCGCAATCCTCTTGTCCTTGGCGTCACCCTCAGCATGGGCAACCTTCAGCTCCTCCTTGAGGGAGCCATTGGCCTCCCTCAAGGAGGTCAGGGAAGTCCGGCTGAACTCCCCGATCTCTCGGGAGATGTTCAGCCGGGACTTCCCCAAGCCCGCCACAACACCGCTGACAATGTCAGCGGTGCTGGGCACATCGAGGTCCCCCAGGGCCTCGCATGTGCCACGGCGGGCAGCTGCTTCAATCCCCCCCACCCCCCCAAACCCCTCAAGCCCCCCCGAGACAACAGCAACAGCAGCAGCAGCAGACCCGGAAGGCTTGGGGGCCTTCCGGGTGGGGGTGGGTGCAGGGGTGGCCCTTGGCTCAGCGGGCTCATCATGAGCCCGCTTCAGCCCCCTCCCCCCAAGCTGTTTCCCCGCCCTCGAGGCCAACTCGGCCTGGAGGGCGAGGGAGTGCTCCCCGGGGACAGGCTCCCCCCCCAAAACTTTGGAGCACCATAATGGAGTCCGAAATGCTCCATTTTTCCCCCGTGGTGCTCAAAAAAACCCGCACCTTCCCGGAGCTCTTGCTCCTAATGGGCAGGCGAATGTCGTAAAGTGCACCACTGGCACGGACATTCAAACGGGAATAGTATCCCGTGTCCTTGCCAGTGGTGCACGCCATGTCGGAGGGCGCACTGGCAACATCCCCCCGACCCACAGGAATGGGGTCCACGTACTCCCGACCGGAGATCACTTGTCCTGCGGCAGCCTTTGGCGCCACCAACTCCGACACCTCGGGCTCGGCCACCTCGTAATTGGTGATGCTCCGCAGTGGCCAGGGATCATACTGGACCTGAATGGGAAGAAAGGGTGGAATTCTAACAAAGAACTAGGCAAAATAGATCGAAATTGGCAACAAATACTATGAGTATACGGCCGTATACCTCCGAGTATACGGCCGTATACCTCGGAGTATACGGCCGTATACTCAAAATGGGTGGGCAGGTATACGGCCGTATACTCGCGGTATACGGCCATATACTGGGGGTATACGGCCGTATACCGTGGGTATACGGCCGTATACACAAGGTATACGGCCGTATTCCCAGACCATGGCACTGGGTGGGTGAGAGGTATGCATGCTACACTTGCAACCGAAACGTTCCTGGTTCAAACCCCACTGCCCTCAAACATGCAAAAACATGTGTAGGCCATTGAAGAATCCTGGGAAGAAGTTGAAGAGGTTGATGATCAATTCAATTCAACTCAACCTGAAGAACTGCAACCATATAGGGAGGCGCTGAAGACAGGCCAAACAAAAAAACCCACCAGTGACCCTACCTTTTGAGATAAATGGGACTTAATGAATAACAACAACACAGTTCAACCCATGCCCGGTTCCCACAAATACCTGATTGCAGATGCACCACAGCTCTTGCTTCTCCTCTTCCTCCTCCTCCACGTCCTCATCTTCTTCTCCGGCCTTCTCCTTGCCCTTCCTTGACTTCGCCTTGGGCTTCGGCTTCGACTTCTTCTTTCTTGAAACCGTCTTGAATGGCCACCACTTCACCCAACCATAGCTCTCCGCCAGTGCAACATCCATGAGGTGGTGCTTGTGCCCAAGTGCAAACCAATGCAAAACCCCGCCAATTGTGGTATCGGTGGAAGCCAAAGCAACACCACCAATCAAACCCCGCGAAACCACCAATGAACCGGGGGGACAAGCAAGGAAAGTGCCAGCCGAGCCCACAGAAGGCAAGGGGTTAGCATGCATTTGCCGCAATGGGCACTCCTCATATGAAGGGTGACCCTCAACCCCAACTCGAAGGGGGCTAGGGGACAAATGTTCATGAACTGCAAAAAAAGTAGCCCCATCAACGGGCATGTAGAACTGAAGTGGGGCCGGACAACGACCCCATGCAACACCACTGTGTTGTGTCATTGTCTCACCCTGATTCCAAGCGCCCTCCTCACAGGCACCACACTGCCCCTCCAGGGCGTGGGTGGCACACAATGGCACGTTACCACATGTAACACAAAAAACTGTGGTAGCATCACTCACATCTAACAACACCTCACAACCAACTGCACCACAAGTGGCATGAGGGCCTTGAGACCCTTCGGGGGATGCAGCCGCTTCGCCGGCCCAAGGGGGAACAACAACAGGGCAAGTGTTGTTGTAGTCGAACCTGGAGGTACCAACCGAAATGAAACCAAAAACACGGGGCCGATGGGGGTTTGTGGTAGGGCAAATACCTCCGCGATGCACAGTTAGTGCATTGCCCAACCACACATCCCCGATGTCCAATGGGGCCATTGGGGCCACCACCCAAGGGTCCGGGAGGCCCGTGTGGGATGCAACCACAAAATCCCCAGCACAACCATCATCGGGTGTGGGGGAGAACATCGGAAACAAGCAAATAACATGGTGTTGGTCCGGGCCGGCAACATACCTGAGGTTAATGTCACGGTGCCAACACTGTTTTTTTTCCACATCCACTGTACCGGCCTTCACCACAATAAAGGTGGTAACATTCACGACCGGACACTTCCAACCCAAATGAGTCTCCAAGTGGGGTATGAGGACCTCCCTTGCGAAACTGTACATTGCACCCCCCTCCGGTGGAGTCATTGTGCGGCGGGTGTCACTGTCCCCTGCACGAGTCTCGGCGGGCCAATCCTCATTAAAAATATTGAGCCCCGCATCTGCCCTAAGTTCCCCATACTCATCCTGAAGCTTGTCCATCCAACTGACAGAAATGAAGCCAGATTGGAAAGCATGGCCCCATTGCTTGAAATCCTTGAGGTCGTCGACATGACGATGATCGACGACGTCAACGGGGATGGAGACACGATGGTGTTCAACACCAAAAAGGGGGGTGGTGGTGAGGGGGAAGAAAAGGGAGGGGTGCATCCCAGTACCCTTGTACCAGGTGGGGAGGGTGTGGCCCTGCAAATCGGCATGCCAGGACCATGGCGATTGGGAGTGGAGGGAGTAGAGGGGGGCGGTGTCCTCCCAATGCCCCCGCTGCACTTGCTGGGCCTTGCACTCCCATTTGCGCCAGCCAGCGGCCACGTCCCCCGAGACATGAATCCCCGGAGAGCCATCCTGCATCTCCCATTCCCTCAAATACAAACTCATCCCCCTATTGGGCCCCCCACAGCTTTTTTTAACATGCTCCACGACAGCGCGGGCATCCGAATCATGGAGCTGCAACACAATAGCTTGCAGATTAGGGTTGTTGTCAAACAACGACAACAAAGGGTCAGTGAGGCTGTGGGGTTGGGCAACGCCGGGGTGCGTTAGCTTCACCAGGGCCACAGGGGTGTCCAAGGTGGACCGAGCACAATTCTCAAGAGAAGGCCAAGACACGGTGCGTGTGCTGTCGGGGCTGTAAACACCTCTGTGCACTGTGCGGAGAGCTACGGCATCGGCCCACTTCTTCAACAAGGCATGAGTGCCCGCATCAGTCATGGTGGCAGAAAAAGAGGGCCTGGGAGAGCAAGAAGCAACATAATATGGATTGGAATGGACACATATGGAGACATACATTGCAATCTTGAGTGAAGTATGAGCCTAGATTGGTTTCAAGTGGTGTGCAATTGTTGGGCAAAGGCAAAGCATGCAACAAGATGGGCACAAAAGGCACAACAATGGAATTTTTCAACTTGAAACAACCACATGGTGCAAACAAATACCCCCAGTATACGGCCGTATACTCCAAGTATACGGCCGTATACTCCAGAGTATACGGCCGTATACTGAGGTATTGGAGCCTCGAGTATACGGCCGTATACCCCAAGAGCCCAAAATGGGGTAGTTTCAAACACAACATTGACCATCACAATTGGCAAACTAGAGGTATTCCCCAACCCACCTATGCATGCATTGTGCATTATACATTCGTACCCACCTGTACATGCCACATACCCCTTTCTCCCAAAACCCCCTTTTTTACCCGTATACTCCCAGGTATTCCTGGTATGCCAGGTTATGCTCACCATAAGAACAGGGTGACAGGTAGGGAGTAGGGGGATGACGGCATGTTCAAAGATTGTGGTATGGCAGTGAAGTGGGGGATTTCAGAGAGCAGGGAGACAGAGGGGTGGCTGGTCAGGTCATTTTGCAGTGCATGTCCCGTGGGGACAACTATGAGTATAGTCGTCGGTAATTGGGAGGACAGGCGGTCAAAGAACCATTGCGCAGCAGTTGTCGGAGTGGACGGTTGCACGCACCAGACTGCATTCATAGAGGGTACGGTGGGCGCAGAGTTCATCCAACTCGGGGCAGAGGAAACAGGGTTGAGGGCATCATTAAGCGTCACATAAGTTTGGGGAAAATCAGGCGGTAGTGGGCCTCCATCAATCACCGTATCAGCACTAAGGGTTTGGGTCAACGACAAAATCCAATTGTACTGTGGTCTCCACGAGTCATGTGGAATGCTGGAGACTACTCGGCGTGCATCAATGGCAAATGAACTGAGGAGGTCATAATTGATGGACTGCCAGGTGGCACAATGATAACGTGACGCGTACGTGGACCAAAAAGATTGGACACGGGGGTGGGAGAGGACATATGCATGGAACCGTGACAACCATTCGTGTGGATTCGGTGGTAGCGGGTCATCAAACTGGAAACTGACGGAACCGGTAGTCTGTGGAGGCACTAGGCCTGCTGTCGGTGGGGACAGTGTGTTCTCGAGCTGAAATGCCGCACCGGCCAATTCAGTGTGTTTCTGTTGGAGCCAAGTTTGGCGCGCTTGCAGGATTGGTAACAGCGCCACCAGGTCAGGCAACGGCCGGTTGATGAGGTCATCCACTGTTGGTGTCCACGGTAGCTCGGGTAGGAGGGTTGGGAGAGGTGGGGAGGGCGAAGGGAGGGGGACAGGAAACAAGTCAACCAGGGTGTTGAACACCGCTGCACGATCTGGGGTGGGACCTGCTCTTTTCCATCGGGGTCTTCGCTTTCGGGACCCCTGCTTTCGTGCTCGGTGTGTCAATTGGAGATTACCCCAGAGGGTTTCAGAGGAAAAAGGCTTCAGAGGAGGCATTATAGTCGTTTTTCCCGATCGCCGGCCAGGGTGAACTTTGTGCCATGTTTCGTTAGACAGGGGGCATTGGGTGGCTGTTTTCTGTTTGCCCTTGGCTTTTTCTCGGCATGGTGGTGGGTGTGGTTGCGCCTGTGTACAGGTTTCCCGGGGGGTGGGTAGTGTTTTTCCGGTTTGTCGTTCAGCAAAATCACAGATGGTATGGCATAGGTCACTGGGAACCCAGTCATGGGTGAGGGCGCGGTGAACAAAGATTTTTATGGATCGGGCGCACGTGTACGGTTGTCGTATGTTCAGGAGGCTCGTTACCAGGACGGGAAAGAAATCATAGAACGGTTCCCACCATTCTCGGCGAACATGGTGATTGGATTTGTCATGCAGCATTGCACAGGATATCTTGAACAAGTTGTTCGGGGGGACAGTACACACTTGGCGGTAGCACAGGGTCAATGCGCCGGCAGCGCGGATATTGTCCCAGTTGGCGAACGTGAGGGCAAAGAGACCAGTTTGCATGGTAAGGAACGGGGACATGTGCTGCCATAGCACTTTCCACACTGCCGCAGTTGTATGGGAGCATCGTGCAGGCATCATGATGTCGACGTTGTCCGAACTCGTGCAATTTTCTGTGCAAGTAGTGAATCAGCCTCTTCTTCCGTTGCGGCGATGATTGGGGACTTGATAGTGAACGGGTCACCTTCGGGGGTGTCATTTTCGTCAACAAGCGTCATGTACCATACGTGTTCGCTTTTCTGGGCAATTAAATGTACGCGGCGGTGGCACCACTCATTTTCATGCAAGGGCAGCCCGCCCGGTTCACACAGAAGCCAACGGGTGCGTAGGCTGACGTCTTCCGTCGGGGATTTTCGCTTGCCGGTGTCACTCACAACCCCCTCCATCGGGATGGCAGTAGCGGGCCCTTCGGGCCGCACGGCTACTGGTTCCGGTAAGAGAGAGTTTGGTCGCCTATGTGAACCGGCTCTAGCTAGAGCAACTTCATGCGGAATATTCGGGTCCGGTGGAGTGACTCCGATGCGGATAGACACCAAGCGCAAAGTAGAACTATCTTGTGTTTGGACGTTTTGGATAGTGGAAACGGTTCGGGAGAGGTCCTCTTGCTTGGTCCTCAAGACGGTCATTTCTCCTGTAAGTTTGGTATCCAAAGCTTGGAGTTCAGTGCGCCATGGTGTTGTATTCGAAGATGTTGCGGACGACGGGGTAGAAAGGCTGGAGGACGGGGTAGACGGAGCGGAGCGCGCGGCGGGGCCTTGTAATCGGGCACATTGCAATTGGAGTCCCGGTTGCTTCTTGACCATTTCTTGGAGTGCCGCGCTAGCATTCTCCGCCTCTAGTTCAGAGCCATAGCCAATTCGGACGCCTTCCGCATCACTCATGAACGTGAGAGACAAGTATTCCGGCGCACTTTCAAGGAGCGGAAGGTATTGGTCGGCGCGGAGGTTTTGTGAGTTGCGGGTAAAGAGGCATCCAACAACGGCAGCCGGTGGTACCGTCTCCGGCTCTTCTTTTCTGGGATACTTTGCAATGCGTGCTCGCCGCGTAGGAAAGTACACGTCCGGATCAAAAGGTTTTTGGCAATCTTCAAAGAGATGCGGTCCCAAACAATTGTCACACACTAGGCTCTTCTTCTTGTGTGGGCAATCACGGTACACATGGTCCAAGGATTTGCATGCGAGACACCGTAAACGGGCTACGGAGCCTTTGGAGCGTTGCATGCCACGGCATTGGGTTGTAGCATGATTGCACCAACCATGTGTCTTGCACCACTTCGCACCGGCATACGCTTTATCGTTGTGGTTGGAGAGAATCGGCGGCCGTGTCTCCGGGGCGGCGGTAGTTGGCGGTGGTCGCTCCACGTGATTATTGGTAGCGGTAGGTGGTGTGATTCTTGAGTTGTGCGGTGGCGAAGTTGTTGCCGTAGACATGGTGCCTTTATAGTACCGCTACAACGCACACACAATCGTATACTTCGTCCGGAGGTTGGAGTGATGGGCACGTGGCAATGAAGGCGAAGGTGAGATACGCAAAAATAGCAAAAGCGGCAACACCGAGAGTACCAAAGAACATAGAGTGGCTCCGGTGTTCGTGGCAATGAACGGGTCGTTGGAGATAAGGGAACTTGCTACGTTTATCGGCTGCGAAGCACACGTAACAAAGCCAAGCTCAATCCTACTTGCTCTCTTCCACTCGTCACTCGTGACTCTTCAACCAAAAAGCTCCAATGGCAATGGCAGTGCGGGCACGCAGTGCAATCAAAGCATTGAAGGTGGAATAACAATGCCTGTGTAGCGGGAAACAAAGAAACCGTATGGTTGGACCACTGCACCAGTGCTTGTCGATTGGGAAAGTTGCAATATCGATGTAGAAACACATTGCGGATAAAATTAGCGAAGACAAATTATTGTTGAACCACAGGTGAAAGAGGTGCAATTTCAGAAGGTAATTAGACTGGGAGATCGGGATGCGGGATTGTTACAGGCGGGTGCAGATCCGGTCGCGCGCGCGATTCTTGCTGTTGGGTCTGTACCAATAGTGCCAGGAGTGTTGTGAGTGCATGACAATGTATGAATTTGGATTTGTCCTAAGTGTATGAGTTGTCCAGTGAAGTTATTGGTGGTGGTGCATGTGTGTGGCAGTGAAATTTTCAGTGCCGGTGTGGTGTTGGTCTGGAAATTGGTAGGTGCAGGGTCCATGAGCCGTGTAGGTCGGGCATTTTTTCGAGCACACGGGGCGTATCGAATTCACTGTGGTGTGCATCCAGGGGATTCACTGTGGTATGCATTGAGGGGATTCACTGTGGTGTGCATTGAGGGGATTCACTGTGGTGTGCATTGAGTGGATTCATTGTGGTGTGCATTGAGGGCATTCACTGTGGTGTGCATTGAGGGGATTCACTGTGGTGTGCATTGAGGATATTCACTGTGGTGTGCATCCAGGGGATTCACTATGGTGTGCATTGAGGGGATTCACTGTGGTGTGCATTGAGGATATTCACTGTGGTGTGCATTGAGAGGATTCGCTGTGGTGTGCATTGAGGAGATTCACTGTGGTGTGCATTGAGGGAATTCACTGTGGTGTGCATTGAGGGGATTTACTGTGGTGTGCATTGAGGGCATTCGCTGTGGTGTGCATTGAGGGGATTCACTGTGGTGTGCATTGAGGATATTCACTGTGGTGTGCATCCAGGGGATTCACTGTGCTGTGCATTGAGGGGATTCACTGTGGTGTGGATCGAGGGGATTCACTGTGGTGTGAATTGAGGAGACCACTGTGGTGTGCATTGGGGAGAGTCACTGTGGTGTGCATCGAGGGGATTCACTGTGGTATGCAGTGAGGGCATTTACTGTGGTGTGCATTGAGGGGATTCACTTGCAGTGTGGTGTGGATTGCGGCGGTTCACTGTTGTGTGTCTTGAGGGGATTCACTGTGGTGTGCAAGGAGGGCCTTCGCTGTGGTTGGCATTGAGTGGATTCGCTGTGGTGTGCATGGAGGGGATTCACTGTGGTGTGCATGGAGGGGATTCACTGTGGTGTGCATGGAGGGGATTCAATGTGGTGTGCATGGAGGGGATTCACTGTGGTGTGCATTGAGAGGATTCACTGTGGTGTGCATTGAGGAGTTTCACTGTGGTGTGGATTGAGGAGATTCACTGTGGTGTGGATCGAGGGGATTTACTGTGTGGCGCATGGAGGGGATTCACTGTCGTGAGGATTGAGGGGTTGTGTGCATTGCTGAGATTTTATGTGGTTGGCATTGAGCGGATTCACTGTGGTGTGCATGGAGGGGATTCACTGTGGTGTGCATTGAGAGGATTCACTGTGGTGCGCATTGAGGAGTTTCACTGTGGTGTGGATTGAAGAGATTCACTGTGGTGTGCACGGATTGAGGGGATTCACTGTGTTGTGCATGGAGGGGATTCACTGTGGTAAGGATTGAGGGGTTGTGTGCATTGCTGGGATTCACTGTGGTATGCATTGAGGGCTTCACTGTGGGATGCATGGAGGAGATTCATTGTGGTATGGATTGAGGGGTTCACTGTGGTGTGCATTGCAGGAAGTCACTGTGGTATGCATTGAGGGGATTTGGTGTGGTGTTCATTGAGGGGATTCGCTATGGTATCCATTGAGGGCGACCGTCTTCCATTTGTTTCCAAGCAAACCTCAGCCGCTGCTGATCGGGGGGGGGGGGGGTACCCTCTTTATCTTGGATCTTCGCCTTGACAACATCAATTAATTGTGTCGCCCGGATCTACGCCAATTGTTGTGGTCTTGCCGGTTAGACTGTTAATAAAAATTAGCATACCACTGTAGCCAGAAGTTTTGGCCTTGGTTTGTGTAGCCTTTCCTTGTTCTTGGGGTTTTGCGACCAAGTTGATTTCGTTGGCGACGAGCCGAAGGCCAACCTACGTCCAAACCTCTGCGATGGGGTTGCGTACGTTGCCTAGAGGTACGATACAAGTGCACTGTGTCCGCATCAGCCTCCTTTGCAATTTCGAGTCAGTAACTGCAACAAGTCCACTCCTGAGACTTATTCACGTAGGTCACCGCTAGGACGCCGTCATCTTGCCCAGGGGTAGGGGGGATAGCGCGGATGGCAATCTCGCTCTTGTTTGAGGCAACGGACCTTGGCGCACGCTAACCCTTCTCCGGTGCTTGACGGAGAGCGAGGAGGTATTGTTTCTACAAATATTCATCTGCAAAACGCATGCACCCCAATTCTGCCAGCGGGATTCGTATCATGTCTCTGCTTTCCTCTTTCAAAACGAACAAATTATGGGATGCAGCGTTCTAGGGCGTGGTGCGGAACCCCTAGTTAGAACGCAATTTCTGGAACACCCACCTACCCTCAATTTTGGGGCAAACCACCTAAAAAAATGGATTCAGCACCCTCAAAAACCCCCCATCCCCTTTCTTTCGCCACATAACCCTCATTGTAGGGGTGGTTTTTTTGGGGGGGGGTCAAAGAGTTAGAGCACAGTTAGAACAGAGTTAGAACGCAGTTAGAGCACCTTGCTCTAACTAGTTATCGCGCTAGTTATCGCGCGATAACTCGGTTATCGCGTAGTTATCGCGTGTAGTTATCGCGCACCCCTCCTCCCTCCCTCCCTAGGACAAACAACACAAAACACTTGGCACAAAGCATGTGTGGTCGTTTTTCATACAAAGTCATCAATGTCTGAGGCCTTGGCTGCCTCCAGTCCCAAAAGCACTTGCTCCAGGGCGTTCATGGACATGCAATGGTGCATGTGGCGGAGGGACACACTTGGCCTCACCAAGGACCAACCCTTAAAACAATTTTTGAGCCTCCTTTTGTAAGGCCCATGCCGATACTCCGTTGGGATGGAGGAAAACTGAAAAATGTTCCTCCATTTCTCGGCAAAAAAGGTGGAATGTGCCAAGCACCAATGGATCCACCTGGTGGGGGACCAACCTGAGTCTCCCCACGCTTTTGAAAATTTTGTGGTCAACGCACGGTGGCGTTCCACTTGGGTTAGAGTGTACAACTCCCTCACCCTCCAAAGCTCATACAAACCCTCAATGCATTTCACCATGACATGCACAACAACCCATAACATAGGTCCCCCAGGGGTCCTCAATGTGGGGACATGCTCTTTGAGGCAATCCACAAATTGCCTTTGGAAGGGGGGGGAGGTTAGGAAAACCTTGGTGCTTGTTAGATCGAAATCTTTTTCTGTGGCCCTCGAGGCCGAAGGGAGGCGTTCCCTGAGAGGGATGCCTGAGGTCTCATCCTTGAGGGCTTGTTTGAAGGCCTGCAAAGCTGCAAGAGCTTGGGCCTTACCAGGGTTACCAGGGGGGAGGGCCTGAAGGGTGGTCTCAATGCGCTTTGCAATGCCGTTTAGGATGCGGCATGCTGCATGTTGGTAGTCCCCCGGCCGCCTATCAGGGGTCACACTTCTCAAGAATGCCCCCCATCTTGAGGTGGACTCCACCCCCCTTTGCTCAACAATCCCATTGGGGTCTTTGCACAACCAACACTTAGACCCAGCCCCCCCCATTGCTTGCATCCCCTTCCCATCCCCTGTCAAAATGACAGTGCAAGTCAAAAATTGGTTTTGAAAGAGGACAACGTCCTCTTCCACATCCCTCACCTCTTGGTTGAGGTTGGCGGAGATGTCCAGGCTTCTCAAAAAAGCCTGTTCATCCCCGCCATCCATGCAAAACCATGAGGCCCATAGCTTCACCTTCGAAGCATATTTTGCCCCCCCCCATACATTAACCCATACATCCGCACGGGTAGAGGATGCCTTCCACAAGGAAGTCGCATCAACTGAAATAACAACAATGGCAACGCCACTAGGGGGGGGTTTCCCGATCAGATAACTCGGGCCATAGATATTGCATTTTGCACAATTGATTGCAAAGGCACATGGGCAGCTGCCCTATTGCGGCCTGTGGTAGACTTTACAATGGTTGTTTGGGGAAAGTAGGGCATGATCCGTTGCCGAACGGTCCTTAGGTCCCGTTGTGTGCAACGGCGGGGCATTCGCAAAAGGGCCCGTTGGGAGAGATGCATGCTGCATGCCATGCGTAGCATGCTCAGGGCCTCATGCTCCTGAGCTGTTAATGCAAGATGGCCGCCAAGTGGGCCAGACAGGGCAGTGCACGCCCCACCACTTAAACAAACTTCGCCTTTGGTGTTGGTGCCACACACAACGTTTGGGTCACCCAATAGAACTCGCACCAGCCGCTGAACCGCCTTCAAACGCCGCCGCCGGGCCTTGGGGCACTGCAGATCGGTGTACCGCCGGAGGTTAGCTGTGTTGAGAGCCCGCAGGGCCTCATTGACAGCACTATCCATGAAGAATAAGAGGACCTGGGCACGAAATGAGGGAGGGTTTTGAAGCAAGGGCCCAAAAAACACACGCGATAACCCACGCGATAACCCCCGCGATAACTAGGTTATCGCGCGATAACCCCCGCGATAACCCCCCGCGATAACTAGTTAGAGCGCGATAACCCCCCGCGATAACTAGTTAGAGCACCCAGTTATCGCGCGATAACCCCCGCGATAACTAGTTAGAGCAGGGGTTAGTGCGCACTAACTGGAGGGGTTAGAGCAAGCGTTGGGCACCCTAAAACCTTCACAAACGTTGATTTTGCACCCAGGAAACCTGGAGATGTCAACAATGTGCAAGCACGGGGTATATGGCGCCACAATCACAAATTCAAATCAGTCTAATGGACATGTTCCGGGCTAGTTGCCCCTCCTCAGAGTACACAATGACAAACCATGGTGGGCATCCCACCAAAGCAGAAAAAATAGAAATAGTGAACAATAATCGAATCACAAATTACACTAGCTGGAGGGGTTAGAGGAAGCATTGGGCACCCTAAAACCCATGGACACCAGCTGCTGCCGCCACACAGGCGTGCAGTGCAGAACCCCCCCCGCACTATAAAAAATCACGCTCCATCGCTCGCCCTCCCATGGCAATGGAGCGTGTAGTGCCCTGGTGTTGAACAACACCGGGGCTTGGGGGGTGGCGGTGCATGCCCAACCCTCCACCGCCCTACCCTTGCACACACGGGTGTGCCGCTTTTTTTCCCTCATGGAGGGATTCAGCAGGCCACCACTCTCCACCCAAAACTCACCCCCCGTGAAAGACCCCACACACACAATAAGCGCCATGTGTACCTGCGGCTCACTGGTGGCTAAGTGGAAATGTGAAGTTGGGGCTCATTTGGGGCTCAGTTGTGCATTGCGATGTCTTTGTGCTTGTTTGTTGTGCGTTTTGCATGCTAGGTAATGTGCATTTAATGTTTTTAGAAGTTTTAGATACTCACTTGGTCAAGGTTCAAGGTGGGGGGTACTTTTTTTGGCGACGGCTCAGTTGACTGAGCGCCCGACTGAGCCGTCACTGAGCCGTCACTGAGCCGGCTCACTGAGCGCTCACTGAGCGCTCACTGAGCGCGCCAAATGGCTCAGTGAGCGCTCAGTGAGCGCTCACTGAGAGCTAATTGGGGGCTCACTCAGGGCTCACTCAGGAGTTTCTCCCCCTTTCCGCCCTCTCTTCCCACCCTTGCTGGCCCACACTTCACCCTTTTCACACCAACATTGGTCCGCAGTTCTCACCACGTCTTTTCTCCAAGAACTTGAGCGTGCATGCACACATACATACTTGCATACATGTACCCGTGGCGACAAACATACAAACATCCAAACACACACACTTCGTCAGGGACACAAATATCCAAACACATACACACACATACACCATACACACGTCCACACACACATGCACATGCACAAATTGACAACCACATTCATTCTTGTGTGCAATTATCTTGCGTGTACATAAACACATGGCCACATTGAACCATGTGAAGTGAAGGGCTAGGGAGAGATGGTTACGGGGTTGGGGTTTGGGGATATGAACCTAACCATTTGCGAGGGTGTTCCTTGTTGCCTCATGACAATGGCACCCCCCCCCCCCCCAGACACACACACACACACGGGCGCGCGCGCCATGAAGCACAAATAGGGCACAGAGGATATTGCTCGCTTTTGTGAGGTTGATCATACAACCATCGTGACCTACACCATGACACACTCATTCCCCTCCGTCCTTATCCCCCCCCGTCCCCTTTTGCCATGCCTGATCCCCCCGCTTACCCCATGCCAACCCCTTCTCTTATCTTGCCTGTCGCGTCCCCTTGCCCAGCCCTTGCCATGCCTTCCCTATTTATTGCCATGGCATCGAGTGCATGATGGTGGCGGCAATGACGATGACCTTTGCAGGTATGTTGTGCTAGTGTGTGTGTTCGCGGGTGTGTGCTTGTGCCCATGCGTATGTGCGCAAGTGTGGATGGTTTGTTCCCTCTTGGTTTCTCTCATTTAGTGTGTTTGTATGTATGTTTGTGTGTGAGTCGGGGGGGGGGGGGGGGGCTTGCTTGGATCGATGCATGCGTGAAGGTGTCCTTGTGCGTCACTGTGAGTGTGTGACTGCATTCTTTGGTTTCCGGTTGTCTAGGTTTGTTTGCGTACGTGGATTCGTGAATGTGTGTACGCGCAGGTGTGTGTGTGTGTGTGTGCCAATGTGTGTGTGTGTGTGTGTGTGTGTGTGTGTTGCAGCTTTTGCGGCTGTTGTTTTGGATCCTGTTGTTGGTTTTGGTGTTGTGTGGCATAGGCTTTGATTGTGTGCGCATAACATTGTGTTTGTGGCTGCAGATGCAGGTATGCTTGCGTTTGTGGTTGTGGCTGTGGTTCTGGGCTTGCGTGAGGTTGTTGCCATGGCTGTTGTGGTAGCTGTCGTTCTTGGTGTGGTTATGGTAGTGGCTGTGGTTGCGGCTTTGCTTGTGGGTGTGGGTGTGGGTGTGGGTGTGGGTGTGGGTGTGGGTGTGGGTGTGGGTGTGGGTGTGTGTCTGCAAGCTGTGTTGTGTGTGGATTTGGTTGTGGTTGTGTCAGTGTGTGTGGCCCTGGCTGTGGCGAAGGCTGCAGTTGCAGCTTTCACTGTGGCTGCAGCTGTTCTTTGGGTGTAGCTGTGGGGGGGGGGGTGGTAAAGGACTACAAAGAGGGGGGCTGAAATCACCATCCACCCCCTCCCAAACAAGACCGCACCAAGTTTACAGTGACAGTGTACAGTGACAGTGTACAATGACAGTGTATAGTGAGAGCATACAGTGCGTGTAGAGTGACAGTGTAGAGTGCTAGTATAGAGACTTGGGCGTTGTGGCGGACGTACTGTGCGTGGGGATACATTCTATGAGACCTTGGGGAGTACAGTGTACAGAGTACAGTGTACAGTGTACAGTGTACAGTGACAATGTACAGTGACAGTGTATAGTGACAGTGTGCAATGGCAGTGACAGCGTACAGTGCCAGAATACAGTGTACCATGCACAGTGACAGTAGATAGTGACACCATTGACCGTGTACATGGACAGTGTACAGTGACAGTGTACAGTGACAGTGTACAGTGACAGTGAACCATGAGTGAGCCCTCACTGAGCGCTCACTGAGCCATTTGGCGCGCTCAGTGAGCGCTCACTGAGCCATTTGGCGCGCTCACTGAGCGCTCACTGAGCGCTCAGTGAGCGCGCGAAACGGCGCAGTGAGCGCTCAGTGAGCGCGCCAAATGGCTCAGTGAGCGCTCACTGAGCGCGCCAAATGGCTCAGTGAGCGCTCAGTGAGGGCTCACTCATGGTTCACTGTCACTGTACACTGTCACTGTACACTGTCACTGTACACTGTCCATGTACACTGTCAATGGTGTCACTATCTACTGTCACTGTACATGGTACACTGTATTCTGGCACTGTACGCTGTCACTGCACACTGCACACTGCCACTGCACACTGTCACTATACACTGTCACTGTACATTGTCACTGTACACTGTACACTGTACACTGTACACTGTACTCTGTACACTGTACTCCCCAAGGTCTCATAGAATGTATCCCCACGCACAGTACGTCCGCCACAACGCCCAAGTCTCTATACTAGCACTCTACACTGTCACTCTACACGCACTGTATGCTCTCACTATACACTGTCATTGTACACTGTCACTGTACACTGTCACTGTAAACTTGGTGCGGTCTTTTTTGGGAGGGGGTGGATGGTGATTTCAGCCCCCCTCTTTGTAGTCCTTTACCACCCCCCCCCAGAGCTACAGCCTGAACCCAAAGAACGGCTGCAGCCACAGTGAAAGCTGCAACTGCAGCCTTTGCCACAGCCAGGGCCACACACACTGACACAACCACAACCAAATCCACACACAACACAGCTTGCAGACACACACCCACACCCACACCCACACCCACAACCAAAGCCGCAACCACAGCCACTACCATAACCACACCAAGAACGACAGCTACCACAACAGCCATGGCAACAACCGTACGCAAGCCCGGAACCACAGCCACAACCACAAACACAAGCATACCTGCGTCTGCAGCCACAAACACAATGTTATGCGCACACAATCAAAGCCTATGCCACACAACACCAAAACCAACAACAACATCCAAAACAACAGCTGCAACACACACACACACACACCTGCGCGTACACACATTCACGAATCCACATACACGCACGAACCTAGGCAACCAGAAACCAAAGAACGCAGTCACACACTCGCAACCACTCACACACAAAGACACCTTCACTCACGCATCGATCCATGCAACCCCCCCCCCCCCCCACACACACACACAAGCAGACATACAAACACACTAAATGAGAGAAACCAAGAACGAACAAACCATCTATAGCTGCGCACATGCGCATGGGCACAACTACACACGCACGCAAGCACGCACACACGCACCCACACACATAATAGCACAACATACCTGCAAAGGTCATCATCCTTGCCGCCACCATCATGCATGTGATGCCATGGCCAAAAAATAGGAAAGGTAGGACAAAGGGGACGGGACAGGCAAGATAAGAGAAGGGCTACGCACGAGGGAAGCGGGGGAACGCAGCATAACGAAAGGGGAGGGGAGTGGACAAGGAGGGAGGGGTATCAATGTGTCATGGTGTAGGTCACGATGGTTGTATGATCAACCTCACAAAAGCGAGCAATGTCCTTTGTGCCCTATTTGTGCTTCATGGTGTGTGTGTGTGTGTGTATGGGGTGGGTAGGTGCCATTTTCATGAGGCAACAAGGAACACCCTCGCAAATGGTTAGGTTCATATCCCCGAACCCCAACCCCGTAACCATCTCTCCCTAGCCCTTCACTTCACATGGTTCAATGTGGCCATGTGTTTATGTACACGCAAGATAATTGCACACAAGAATGAATGTGGTTGTCAATTTGTGCATGTGCATGTGTGTGTGGACGTGTGTATGGTGTATGTGTGTGTATATGTTTGGCTATTTGTGTCCCTGACGAAGTGTGTGTGTTTGGATGTTTGTGTGTTTGTCGCCACGGGTACATGTATGCAAGTATGTATGTGTGCATGCACGCTCAAGTTCTTGGAGAAAAGACGTGGTGAGAACTGCGGACCAATGTTGGTGTGAAAAGGGTGAAGTGTGGGCCAGCAAGGGTGGGAAGAGAGGGCGGAAAGGGGGAGAAACTCCTGAGTGAGCCCTGAGTGAGCCCCCAATTAGCTCTCAGTGAGCGCTCACTGAGCGCTCACTGAGCCATTTGGCGCGCTCAGTGAGCGCTCAGTGAGCGCTCAGTGAGCGCTCAGTGAGCCGGCTCAGTGACGGCTCAGTGACGGCTCAGTCGGGTGCTCAGTCAACTGAGCCGTCGAAAAAAAGAAACCCCCCCGGTCAAATCCTCTTGGCCTAGGGATTGGTGTCCCTTTGGGGACATTCCAAAACCCCAACCCAACCCCGAAAGCCACAACTTTTCATATGAAACCCCTTGAAAAACACCACTTAGCCCCAAATGAGCCGTTTTAGCCCCAACTGAGCCTCAACTTCACATTTCCAAGTGAGCCGCAGGTACATGGGCGCCCCATCCCGCAAATGGGAGTGGAGGCCCATGGTGTCTGTCCCTTGGGGGCGAACAATTTGGATGCTACACCATGTGAACCATGGTGGAGCATTGGAGGTGCAATACCCATTGAGGTCTGCAACCAAGGGGGTGAGGGCAGGCCTGAGGGTAGCAGCGGCCATGTGGGTCGCCCTAAAATTAGAGGGGTTGGGGTTTCCACTTCCCACGAGGCCGAAGTGGCACATGTCCACTTGGGCCCCATATCGCTCCTCCCCACGAAAAATGCCCTTGGGCAACCCCCTTAGCAAACCCACGAGTCATTGGCTCCCACTCCTACTCCCGCTACCCTGACTCTGCAACCCTTGCGGCGCCAGCCCCTGCTGGGCGGTGAAGGAGGCACTGAGGGTGGAGGTGAGGCTGTGAGAATGTGCACCTGCGCCTCAGCCACCCCCAAGCGCTGCTGGAGGTCATCCCCCCTCCTCCGCTGCCCCTCCACCTCCACCCTAAGCTGGGCCGCCTCCACCTCCGCCTTCCGCCTCCCCTCCTGGGCCTCCCTCAGGGCCTCCCTCATCGCCTCCACCTCCTCCCCCCTCTTGGCGGCCAGGTTGAGGGCCTGGTCCAGGGCACGCTGGGTGTTGCCCTGGGCCTTTTCGGCCTTCGCCAAGGCCGACTTGTGGTCGGCCGACCGACCCTTGGCCAGTGCGGCCTCGACCCCCGTGGCGGCCGCCTGCTCCACCAAAACCTGGCAAGCGTCCGTCACGTGGGTGGCCACACTGGCCCCCAAGGCCTCCACGTCCAGGGCCTCATGGGGGGGCTGGGCCGCCGCCACCTTTGCCACCTTCGATGGCTTGGGGGAGGGCTTGGGGGCGGGGGTTTGGCCCTTACCCCTAAGGGGGGGGGGGGCATCCGGCTCAACCTCCACCACGTCTGGTCCCCGCTTCGTCTGGCCTTTTCCCGGCCTTCCCCCCTTGGGTGCATACTGCCGAACCCAATCGGCAGTGGCGTCCACCACAGAAGGGGGGGGGGTCATACCCACCAACCTGGTGGATGCCCCCCCCCCTGTGCAGCTTCTGCCACACTTCCCTCCCCGTATACTCCCCCTCCCACGAAAAACACACCCTCAAAAGGAAATAAGATTTCCTTTTGGGGGGGGTCGCTCATCCCAAACAAACACAAAAAAGCCGCAACCGTTTCCCCCTCTGCGGCATTCGGCCACTTGGCCGTTTCCCCCCCAACCCACACATAGGAGGGGAGGGTGAGGTTGGTCTTCCTCTCCACCCCCCCCTCCTTCTCGGTGATGGTGACCTGCCGGTACCATCCCGTCCCCCCCATCCTGCAGGCCTCATCCCCAGGCTCCCCCCACCGCCACGACGCCCCCTCCGGCAGCCTCTTCTCCCCCTCCAGCTCCAACCGGGCCGCCACCGGCTTGGCGGGCCGTGCCCCTGCTGCTTCTGCTGCTCCGCCTGCTGCCTCGGCTGCCTGGGCGTCGTCCTTGACGAAGATACGGGGCAGCTGCAAGATGGTAGCCTGAAAAAAACAAAAGAAACAAAAAAAAACACGCGATAACCCGCGCGATAACCCCCGCGATAACTAGGTTATCGCGCGATAACCCCCGCGATAACCCCCCGCGATAACCCCGCGATAACTAGTTAGAACGCGATAACCTAGCGCGATAACTAGTTAGAGCACCTAGTTAGAACGCGATAACCTAGCGCGATAACTAGTTAGAGCAGGGGTTAGAGCAGGGTGTTGTGGGAACTTTTCACACCTGGTGACATGGACACATGCCTTGGCCCTCCTTCTTGGCGTCGTCCAGCACCAGGCCCAGCCTCCGCAGCCACACGAAGTCCGTGACGGCCGCATACTCCCCCACCTGCCGCCACTCCACCACCTGGGCCACCCCCTCCACCCCGGGGGCCACCCTTGCCACTCCCCCATACAACCCCCTCCTCACCACCAAAATGGTGCCCGCCGGCACCTTAATCCCAACATGCCCTTGCAAGGTGGGCCAGGGCAGTGCCTCCCCATGGCACACCTTGGCCAAGGGGCACTGATCGGGGTGGCCTGCGACCGCCCCCGCCTCCTCATTAGTGAGGGGGGCAATCACCTCCCTCCCAATCCCCCACCCCGACAACAAAAAATGCCCTGTGGTTGTTCCCACCGGGAGCAAGCACTGAGCAGATTGCTCAATGCTGACCCCATTGGGGTCCACCACCACCTCCTCCTCCTCCTCCCCCTCCACCTCCTCCCCCTCCTGGCATGGCACACAAAGGCCATCTTTGTGGGCGGTGCACAAAATCAGCCGATTGCATCCGTAGCAATTGGCTACCACCTTCCCCCTACACCTAACCGCCCCATCACACTGGACTGTCCTGGCCACCCGGCCACCAAGTGCCCCCAGCTGGGGCCTTTTAATGGACTGCGTCACGTGCAGGTTGGGGAATCGAAGATTCCCCCCCTGGGTAAGCTCAATGGCAAAAAATGCCATGAGGCGGGGGTCCCTTACCCCCATGGGGGAGGCCTTGGGAATCCCCGACCCCCTGTGCACATCAAGGGCATTAAAAAAAAAGGCAGTGCCCCTCTTGAATGGCACAGCCCTCTCCACCCAAGGGTCAGGGAACCCCGAACTGCTGGAGGGCACGAAAAGAAAATGTGACCCATCCTCCTCCTCATGATTATGGGTTAGCATACTAAGGCAATTGACAATCAATGTGCCTTCAGGAATGGTGTAGGGGGGGGCGTCGCGATGGAGGTGCTGGGGGGTGTGGTCATAGCTCGAAATTTCGGCCATGTCAAGGATGGTGCAGCTCCATCCGACCCCCCCCACCACAGTCTTCTTCGCGGTCTCAAGCACACGATCTGCCACCCTTTTGAGGACTGGCAGATCATGGAGCTTGTGGGGGTTGCGCTTGTGGTGGTTGGCACCCCCATAGTTGCCATACAATGTGCGGCGGGTCCCAGAATCTTGGGGCCTGCCGACAATGGGGGGGTTCTCATTGAAAATGGGTGCCTTCTCTGAGAGAGGCACCCTATCCAAATCATCCAAAAGACTTTGCAGCTGAATGTCACTGAAGAAATCGTGTTCCAGGAGGTGGTTGACCACCAGCTTTCCCCCCACCGTGAGCACAAGGTCATTGGGGTCCCTATTAAAGGCCCCCAAGGGCTCGGCGGCAACCACCTCCTCCGCCTCCCCAATAAGGGGGGGTGTTGCCCCAAATGGAAAAAGAATCACCCCCTGCCCCGAAATAATGTTGGGAGTGGTGACCCCATACCACTCACGCTCCCACTCCCTTGTGGGGCAAAGGGAGTGCATGGGGAGCTTGTTTTCGGGGTCGTCAGTGCAGACCCGGCGGGTGTTGTGGGTGAGGGGTTGGGGGAACCAACCATCCGACTTCCCCTTCCCCTTACCGGGTCGGATCCTTACCTTCTGGACACTGATCATGAGGGGGTTGTGGGGCTTCTCCTTCCTCCCCCCAGCCCCCCACCCCCCCGCATCCTCCTCCTCCTCCTCCACTTCCTCCTCCTCCTCCTCCTGACCCACATAGAGGGTCGTCTTCGTCCCCGCACCCTTCTCGGCATGAGCGGTGACGGACTCCACCACCGCGTCCACATCCTCGGTATGAAGCTGGATCAAAAATCCAGCAACCCCTGGATTTACCTCTAGCAACTCGAAGATGTAGTTGCTGAGAACCAGGGGGTCTCGCTTGTCCGCCATGAAGGGGGACTTATGGACAAGGAGTCCAAAGTCCACACCATGTTCAAAGCGGGTCGCCACAGGGCGCCTCACATTGGCATCACCCATCGTAAACCCCTCAGGACCGCCAAGGCGACGGACCCCAAGGAGCTTTTGATGGTGCTCGCACCAAGCGTGGGCAGCAGCAAGGGCCATTACGAAGAATATGAAAGCTTTGAGAGCTAAAGCGAAAAGGGGAAACATAAAATGAAGCGCGATAACCTACGCGATAACTCGCGCGATAACTAGTTATCGCGCGATAACCCCCGCGATAACCCCCGCGATAACTAGGTTATCGCGCGATAACCCACGCGATAACTAGTGCTCTAACCCCGTTCTAACCCCGTTCTAACTAGTTAGAGCACACAAAGATCAAATCGCAAAAAGTGCAAAACGGGCAATATCGAGCAAACGAAACATGGAAGGCACATTGTTGCATCATAGTGCACCCATGTAACATGTGAAATTCCGGGTTCCAACCATATTAACAACACCCAAAATTGGGGGGGTTCCGCACCACGCCCTAGAACGCTGCATCCCATAGTGTAAACTTCCAAAATTTCGCCCATCTAACCGATCACTTGCGGCTTTTTTTCGACCGGCCATAATGCCTTCCGTGTAGCTGCCCCCACGGGCTGGTAAAGACAGCAGGCTGAGAAAACTGCTCACAGATGCATCCAAATTTGGATGGAGGTACCAACACATGAAGAAAGAAATGGGCCGAAGCCACCCTCTCCAAGGTCAAAGTTGTAGTGACCACTAACTTTGGGTTGTTGAGCTGGGTGCAGTAGGTAGTCCACGGGTCACTGATCCGCGGGGGTCCAACCCCCCCACCCAAAATGATCCGCGGATCATGGATCACCTACCCCATAAATCCCTCCCCCCCCGCTAGGCCCCGTTGGACGATTTCCCGGACCATCCATGCAGACACGTAATGATCCAACGGGTAGTAACAGTAACACATAGTGCAATGTAACTGCTAAGATCTGTTCACATGGACACGTACGTGTTAAAAGCCCGACACGTACGTGTTGAAATCCCAACTCGTACGCACTGATTTACCAAACCGTACGCACTGCGTACGCGTTTGGCGCAAAATCGTACGCAGCGCGTGCGCGTTTGGTACCCAGTGCGTACGGTGTGGAAAATCAGTGCGTACGAGTTGAGATTTCAACGCGTACGTGTCCATGTGAACAAAAAAGGCCACATCTTAGCAGCTAGAAAGTACAAAGCACCATAGTGATCCACCAATTTCTGTGGAAAAAATGTGATCCAGAAATGCAAGTTCCAAAAAAGAAATGATCCACCAATTTGTGTCATTTCTTTTTTGGAACTTACATTTTTGGATCACTTTTTTTCCACAAATTGGTGGATCATTTCTTTTTTGGAACTTCCATTTTTGGATCATTTTTGTTTCGCTAAGTCCCAAAAAAGAAATGATCAACCAATTTGTGTGGAAAAAATGTGATCCAAAAATGTAAGTTCCAAAAAAGAAATGATCCACCGATTCATGTGCACGAAAATGATCCAAAAACGCAACTTCCAAACATAAGTGTGACATAGTGCAAGTACAAAGCAAAATATTGAACCAACCATGTGTGTTATAAATGATCCAAAAATGTAAATTCACTCGTTCCAACAATTTGGCTTCCAAAAAATGATGCACAAGTCCACAAGGCCATCTGCACACAGTTGAAAGTACAGTGAGCAAAATGGTTGAAAATGGTCCAAGAATGATCCAAAAGTGATCCACGGATCACCTACCCCATAACCCCCCCCCCCCCCTTGCCTAGTGTTTGGATCAAAAATGATTCCGATCACCTACCCCACAACCCCCCCCCCCCCCTCTGCCTAAGGCACTGTGGAGGCTACGCCATTGAAATTCACAGTGACATGTTGCTTCTCCGCATTGCACTTCACCACTAACGTATCAGCGACCGCCTCCTTGGTCTCCATGGGGACGGCCAGACAAAAGCCTACAGTTCCTTGGCAAGGTGGCCCTAAGGCAGCTTGGCTTCGGGCTCAAAATAAACCAAGTCGTTTTTGTAAATTGTCATACGTGACAATCTTGTTTCCGCCATTGCACACAGAAGCTAATTCAAGATTGTGCCTGATGCCACGGATATTTGCGATGTACACCGCAAATATATGTGGCATACGCACAATTTTTGTACAATTTCCGTGAGCTCAAAAACAAGTCACAATAGGGCTTGGGTCTACAATATAAGAGATCCACTTGGAAAAGTACACTTTAAGAGACCCAGGCCTTTGGCTCTAGGGTTCAAAAATTAAGGGGCCGGGGTGTACTGTCAGGGGGGGGGGGGTAGTATTCGGCAAATTGCAAAAATGTGAGCTGAGCAAATCATCATGAGAGATAGCATGATCATACAATTAATATAATCAATCATTTTTTGACTGTTGTCCATTTTGGATGGTGACTAACGTTCCACTTTAACAGGTGAATCTTGCTTTTGTGGTTTTGGGCAAGGTTCTGCTTTGACTTCCTCATCTTTGGATTGGGGCACGTTGTGTTTGCTCAATAGCATTTCTGCTCTTGATTCCACCTTCTTACCTTTTTGGTGATATACACCAAGTGTTCTTGGCACCACACCGACATGCTTGATGCACCACACCAACCATAGAGCTACTCTAAAAAGGATAGGAGAAACAGTGATAACATTTCTTGGTCAAAGAACCCCCCCCGCCAAGAAACGCTATGGACGTATCTCCGCCAAGAAACGTTACCTGCTAGTGAGGTCGGTGATAACATTTCTTCGCCAAGAAATTGTGAGACCAATGACGGATATAGTATATATATAGTAGCTTAGCGAATCAGGCGTGCACGACAAGCATGCACCAAGAGCAGTAAAACTGTAGACAGTCATTGTCGCTCCTATATGCAGTTCCTAGGCAGCCCTCTTCAGCCTGATACTCAGGCAGATTTCCCACGATGACAAGCACGGCAATGCAACAACAGGGGTAGAAAAAACTGCAAAGCAACAAAAGTAGCAGCAGGTTTTTTCGGGTCCTGCCTTCACTAGACTCGGGTTCTAAACTTCACGAAACAGGAGTACCATGAAAGCGGCTTCCAGCGACCAACTCAGTTCGTTTTCACTGATGGGATCATGCTTTACTCGTGGTGTGTGGGCGTTGAATAGCCAGTGACACCAATGACAACCTCACCTTGCGGCAATGGCATACTTGTGATCCGCTTCCTCATACCACAATAATTGGGGTTGCCACCATGACCCCATAGCTGTTGACATGCAATCAAGGCCAAGGCGTAGATTTGACTTCAATTGCAATGTACTGTTATCCGCGTCGGATTAACGCTGAAAAATTTTCCATCATTTCCGGTGTTGCGAGTGTGTTGACTTGCTCCTATGGCATTTGCCCTCTGAGCTGCGGCTTTCGTTCGAATGAGAATGATTGTTTCCGGCACGCAAAGTCGGTGTATGTGAATCAAACGATTAATGATATTACCCTTTGGCCCTTCTTGTATGCATTCCTTCTATCAATTTCTGCTGCTTCTGCGAGGAATCTGCTGGCAGCACGGTTGGGTTGACTGAGTCAAGTCAGTCACGAGTCACAACTTTTTGACTCAGTCAAGTCAAGTCACCAGTCACGCCGCTCCAGTCGACTCAGTCCAGTCACGATGTTGCGCGGTGACTATGACTGAATAGGCACTAGGAGTCATTGATCGCCGGTTCAAATCCCACTGTGGTTTGTACCATGGCGCACTGCCAATCGCTCAGCCTATGGGCGATTGGCGAGCGATGGGCGAGCGATTGGTCCATTGATGGTCGGCGGGGATCGAACCTACGCTGTAGCATTTTTAATGTCAATGTCACCGTACATTACTGCAGAACAACCTTGCGCTTTGTGGGGTGCCAGCTTTGGAGGGCACCATGATTTTTTCAAATTTTTCAAAAAAAATTGAGTATGACTGTCATGAGTCAAGTTTGTGGGTGGGGCGACTGAGTAATGACTGAGTCACCCGTCACAATCGCCGACCGATGACTGACTCAAGTCAGCCATCAGGTCATCGGTTTTTTGACTCAGTCAAGTCTCAGTCACCGCCTGTCGATTTTGAAGTCAACGCAACTCTGGCTGGCAGCTTTCTAATTCGCGAAGTCGCGAAGGGAAATTGGGTTTGGAAGTTTGGAGGTTTGGAAATGGAACCAAGGGCCCCCCCACTGTGCTCCTTGGCACGGCAGACCTTATGAGGTTTTTATGAGGGTTCCCTTATGAGCCGTCGAATTTTCGGCCTCCCTAGGCAGCGGTTGGACAAGCTGACCTTATCCCCCCCCGTGATAGCGTGATGATACCTTTTGGGGAGACAAACTTTCAAACTTGAAGTGGTTGATGTTTCTTCACGTTCCTTGTTAGTACATTGTGATCCAGTTCTCCGCACCAATGATTGGGTTGAAGCGGGATGCTTAATTTTTCCTTTCAGATTTGCACCATGCGTCGTCTCCATCAACATTTTGAGCGAGGGACTGGGTAATGCCTTGTTTCTGGGAATGGTGTGACCACCCCAGCTGCAAGAATTTTTTTACAGCGGTGAAAGAAGATTGGGATACCGTGCGACCCAAACCTAAGCCGAATGTCGATGGCATTTGGGTGATTGTTTCCACCGATCCTGAAGATTGCAGTCCTCAAAAATTACCCGAGATCGCATTGACAAAAAAAAGTGTGCAATTTGAGGACAAGGTGCGGACAACTCTCCTCTTCCTCCTCGACCACAGCCATTGCCCCAAGACAGTAGTTGTGATGGTTGAAGTCAGTATGGGCCCCCCCGGTGCGCCATGACACTGTGCTTGGTCCTTCTTGCACGGTGCCTAATGATCAGTAACCCGCTCAATTGCTCGGTACCATCATCCCTCTGCCTCCTTGCTTTGTCTTGTCCTTTGTTTGGCTTTTGTTTGTTGCGTGCCGAACCGTAGGGGTTTCAGGAGGGTTGTTCAAGTGTGCCAATCAGTGTGGTGACGAACTTTCGTTGGCAATCATGAAGGCAATGCACGCCATTCACATCCACCCCCAACCTTGGGTTCTTTTTTGGATCAAGAACTTTGCACGCTCGAATATGACCAATCTTGGATGGTTGTTCCAAGCTAACACGTGAAGCGTCAACGTTTTGCAGCACTTGGAAGCAGTAGTAGGGAGTGCTCGTGCAAGGACGCATTATGCACCAAACACACCGGGAATGAGAACTTGTAGGCTGCCCGTGGTCCGGCGCCGCGGCCAAGCGCGCGAGGTTTGGTGAGGGTTGGCATGACGCCTAGATTGTTGATTGAAGGGGGGAGAGGGAAACCGGTCGGGCGAGGTTCAGGTCACCTTGTCCGTAACGCATGCATACAAGATATCATTATGAGGTTTTGCGACCATTCACCTTCCTTGCCATAGGAGTATCCTCCGGCGTTCCAAGACCTCGTCCTTACAATTCTACCCGAAGTCCACTCCGAACACCGTGCTCGAGCAAGCTTTGTGAAGGTGCCTTGTAGATGATGATGATCCAAGATATTTTGACCCGTTTGTGCTCGTCCTTCGAGGGGTTGTGAAGCAGTATTTGAGATTACACGACATCGAAGAAAGTTTCATATTTTGCTCGTGGATCGTGTGTCGAGTACATATCTTGTGCACGACGCACCTTGACCTTGGTATGCATGCATACACTTGTTGATGTCCCCATGTTCCTCGCCATGCAGTTTTGTACGGAAGAAGTGCCAAATTTGTTAAAAGATGAAGCCGGTGGCCTCAAAGTCATCCCCGACCTTCAGGTACCAAAACGTAGTGGGTGGAGGCCGCTTATGTGCAACGCACGGTGTACGGTGTACAGTGCACGGTGTGGTGCGGCAAACGTGCGAACCCCATGACCAAAAGAGCCATGGCGCCCAGTTGTATGCACAACGCATTGAAGTACAAAAAGGGCATCAATGACTTGGTGCCCCACCGTCTTAGGTGTCGCTCACATTGGTCAACGCATTTGCGTTTTACTCTCGTTCTCGTACAGGTGGAGCGGAAACACTGCGAGCTGTTTGACGTGTTGTTGAAGCTAGTGGAGGTGGTTATGCGCGTGGGGTTCTAAAGATTGAAAAGCAAGGGAGACTGCAAAAACTATACAAAAATTGGGCCTATGACCCGGATATCTGCGCTGTATCCCGGGGCATATGCCCCGGATATCGACCGGGATACAGCGCAGATATCCGGGTCATTAGGCCCAATTCTTATATCCGGGGCATTAGGGCCCGAGGATATCCGCAGATATCCGGGGCATATGACCCGGGATCCTTGCGCGCAACCCTTCCCTCGCCCTTGATGCCTCAACACTTCAAGTGGAACAAATCCGAGACACACTTTCTCTCATGGTGCTACAAGTAAGCTCTCTACAAACATGGAATATAGGCACATATAGATGGTCTATTGGGAGCCAATCATGTCTCTGACACAAGATTCGCAGGCCCAGGAACCAAACTTCGGAGGAAACCTGAGCTTGGCACAAGACATATGGTACACAGCATGGCAACTGTCACACGTGACCGATCATTGGCCACCAACTGCATTCTTCTTAATGGCATAATCACAACGGTAACATTGCATTTCCTTTTTCACCTGCACGTCCTTTTTCACCTTTTTTTTGGGTTGCTCTTCAAATGCAGCCTGGGCAAAAGGAGATGGAATACTGGACAAATCTTGACTTACTGGGGCCTTGGCAGGTGTTGCTGGGGCAGCCCAGGCACGAGAACGGTACATCTCACATTCATATACCATGCTCTCTTTCTCATTGAGCACATATATAGAAGGTTCTTTCTCACTCAATTGTGTCAACGGGAAGGTGGCATACTCCTCCTCCGCTGTTAGATCAATGACGATCTTCGGAGAGGATGGAGAAGGTGTCCGATCCTTCCGTTTCTTCTCTACTTTGACTGGACTGAGGCTAACACACACGACCTCACGCTTTGGTGACAAAGTGGCACTATTAGAGGCCTTCTCTTCCTTAGCTCATTGGAACCACCTCGGAAAGGCGGTTTCATTGATTGGTCACAACCCTAGGTCATTCTGTTGTTCCCGGTGATTAATCTACAAATTTGATGATTTGCTACATGCCCTAGGGATATCAGCAGATATCCGGGGCATATGACCCAGGATATCACCGCTGCTGTATCCCGGGTCATATGCCCCGGATATCTGCGGATATCCTCGGGCCCATGCCCCGGATATAAGACGATACAAGTTTGGACTTCGCGAGGTAAAGGGCATTGGGCACGCAGAAAGTCAATTATTGGTGACGCTGATTAGGTCGAAAACAAGCTCAATGGCGTTCAATGAGGTGGTGGTAGATTACCCGGATGTCGGAGGACTACGGGGGTAGTTGAAGTATTCGTGCCTGCGTTCCTCTTGCAAAGCTCAAGGGTGAAATACAATTAGCATTGTGTCCGCCATAGTGTAGGATTCGTGGAGGTTTTTTTGCAGATTCGATGACCCGATTGTGTGTGCATAATTGTGAAGCGTTCTTTATTGGTTGGGACGGTAATCTTCCACATCCCTCCCATTGGTGGTATACCCCAAAATCGTCCACCTCCCCATAATCAATCCCGTCAAGGCTGCATCACCCTCCACACGTCAACGTGGTAATTGTTCACAAGTGGGTCATGCAACGCTGTCCATCCCTCCACAACCCTCCAAAGGTGATGTAACCCGTCCCTCCGCAACTCTTGAATGAGTTGTTGGAAGGTTGTGAAGGTTGCTTTGAAAGTTTTGGTTTTGACCATCGCCCTTTCATGTGTGTTACCATTTCACGCAGTATTTGGATCCGAAGCACAGCCGTGACACAGAGACCAAGAAGATTGAGCCAGCAGGAACAATGATTAGGATAGAGCGCAGCGTCACATACATGGCCTCCGTGGCTGTTTGCCATCTCTTGGAAATATTCCTGGATTCGACCTACGCGAGATTCCGTGGTGCGTTGCCGTCGGATTGAGGGTTTGGCCAGGCAGTCGATGGCAGAACAACCGCTGAATTGCTAGGCGTCGCTCACGATGGTGCAGCGGCCAAGCGAATGGGAAAACGGCACGGAAGACGCCAAAGTGCCAGGAGAGGAACGCAGTGTTTGATTCGGTGGTTATTTGCTAGTTGATCGGACCATGGTGACTGCCAGTCATCACTTTGGCGCCGAGATGGATCCCCTAATCTGTGTGGATATGCCGTGGTGCTTCAGCAGCAGCGCTCATGTACCCACGCCTGCACGCGGGAGCATGGCTCGTAGCATGGCACGCATCCGAAACAGTGGAGTTCCTGCAGAAACAACCACTGAGGCGTTGAAATGGGGACCCCGGATCCCCCCCCCTCCACCAGTTTTTTGGGCCACCAACGGGCCAACAACACAACTGTGCATGCGTATATTCAGGGCCAGAATGTCATAACAGGGCCATCGTCAAGCAGCACGAAATGCGTGGCAGTGTCACGCACCACGCTACACATGCCACACGCTGCACGTGACGCCACACACCACACACCACACACCACACACCACACGCGACAGAGAAATGGGCTATGTCGGACAGTGTGCTGTTCATGACAAGTGGACTTTGTCCATTGCGCACCGCCCCCCTACAGCGCGCCAAACACCAACGGCTAGAGATTGGCATCCTCATGCGCAACGTTGGTATCGGACTCTTCGCGTGCCAGGGGCCTCAACACCCTTCCTTAATTTTGTCACTTAGCGTCTGCAAACCCCCGTTTCCCACCATGCGGCAAACGCGCCAACTCCCCGTGCGCCAACGGCATACCAAACCTCCCCCCCCCCCCACCCCACCCCCACGAGAACCCGAACCGGAAGCACTTCAACGGGCAACAGAAACATGTCCAGAGCTGCACTGAAACTTCCTCCGTGGTGGAAAGAATCAAACGAGTCTAGGAATGGGGCCAGGGCCCTATGATCTACTCCGGACGCAATGTCGTGCAGTGGGTTGGAAAAGGTATGAGAGCGTCAGTACGCAGTTGCAGTACTACTCACGGCTGAGCCAGCAGTTGACAGTGACAGGGACAGTGATGGTGAACGTGATCGTAACAGGGCACTGGTTCGGGATTGGTGGGACTATGGACCGGAAACATAGAAAGCGTGTGTAATTCTCGACAACGTACATGGTTGTTACGGTCATGTGAGGTCACATGACACTAGCGGCATGAGTGGGGTCCGGAACGAAAAGGGGGGGGGTTGCCATAAAAGATGCTCATATTTTAAATTACGCATTAAATGAGCATTTCGACGGCACACAGATGTGAAAAACCGTGGACCACTCACCGGAAGTGAAAACAAGAAACTCTAGGGACACATGAAGGAATTTCTCAAAAACACCCAATGAGCCTTAATGGTGTTGGCCCTCCGTTGTCCTTAGGGTCGAATCTGAAGGACGAATTCCGACAGGAGGATGAGGTTTTGTGTGCCTTTGTTTTTGTGCCCAGGCAGTGTGCAACTGCAGCATACCGATGACAATATCATGCACCGGACAATGCCCCATGATAATTTCAATGCCATGATGGTTTAGTGCTCTCCGCGTGTAGGCCGTCCTGCGGGTGGGTGGTGTTGGGTTGCTCGGGTAGTTTGGCAGCCAAGGCCCAGTCTTCCAATAGTGGTTACTTTGTTCAGTTTTGTCTGAAGGTGGAGAATGGCCTGTGCATGTCATCTTAGTGCGTTGAGTGCTCAATTGTGCATGTTTGTAGAGGTCGTGTGTCTGCAGCATCCGGCGGCGGTGATGACCAGGCTGTCACATTCTTGCGCGACTAACAATTTTGACGCATCCATGTTGCAGGGCAGGGGACAGTTTGACAGACGTGGAAGACTGGAGAGGGTTGGTGAAGATTGAGGGTTGGAGAGGGCATGCAATTGTGGCATAGGGTGCGGCGGGCTGCAAAGAGTATGACAGGGCTGCAGAGGGTTTGAGAGGTTTTGAGAATGAAGGAGGGAGGGTGAGTACCATTCGTGGTCAGGCCTTCATCATTTCCTCCTGGTCAATTCTGCACTTTCGTCTCAGGCTAAGAAGGAGGCCCAACGCAAATTCCAGTTTGATGATGGCTGGGACAGGTGATTCAATTGCATAGACCACCCTTAACAAAGTGTCTGTAACATGTGTGTGGCAGGCCATTGCTTGGTATGGCAACTAACTAACCTAACCCTAATTTCAAGCCCAGTGGGGGGTGGGTGGGTGGGGGGAGCTGGATTGGTGGGTCTGAGCCCCCTGCACCGAAAGTTTGTGTACCGAAAATAAGCCTCAATTTTCCAGCCCCTTTAATGAAAAGGAAAATGTTTTTCATGTGGTTGGTTGGGTGGTTGGCTGGGTAGGTCCGGTGGATTGGCCAGGTTCTCCCTCTCGCCCCCCCCCCCCTCCAGGGAGAATCCCCTGGTCGCTGGGGGAAGACAGCCCAAAACAGGTCACAGATGGACAGACAGAGAGGGGGGGGGTGTTTTGCTGCACATAGAAGGCGAGAAAGACTTATGTCTCAGTGCGTCCTCGGTATGTCCAGGCGGTGCACAGCAATGAGAAATCCATTGCAATCTCCGACTCTGTGACCCCCTGCGACCAACCGTCTGACCGGCCATCTCTGGCCCTCTGCAACCTTTGCCCCCATTCAAACCCTCTCCATCTCTCTTCAACTCTCTGCAATCGTTTTCAATCCACTCCAAACGTCTCAAACCCACACTTGTCTGCCCTGCCACTGTCGAGCCTCTCGCAGCTGTTCAACCCCTCTACAATCCTCTCCAACGCCCTGCGACCCGTCCAACTCTCTCCATCCCTCTGCAATCATTTCAAACGAGTACTTCTTTTTCCTGCGACCCTCTCCAGCCGTTGCAGACCCAGTTAAACCCTCTGCAACCTTCTCCAACCCTCGAACCCTTTATATTTTTTTCGTTTCGTTCAAGCCTTCTGAGGAAATGTGAGTGTTATTGGTGGCATTAATTGAACCCGTTCGCTCGCCCATCTCCCGCTTTTGCATAGTACACCCTCGGCATCCTGTTATGCGTGAGTTCTATTGCCAATATTGCAGACACGCGCTGATAGAACGGATTCGAGACATTGATCCACCAGGTCTAGATCCTGAACGCAGAGATCCGCAGCCGGTGTGACTCTCGTTTTCATGCGGGTGCATGTGCTCTTGCCTGTCTTTGCCGAACGCGGGCGTAACCCAACGAGGCAGGGGTACGTCCGGTCCATCACCTGGTGGATGGCTCTGGATACTCCCTCCGAATTAACATCACATCTCTCTCATACGCCGTCTGGTCTCCCTGTCTGACGCTGGATGCTGCACTACTGCAAGTTCCGTCGCTAACCCAGACTCAGCGATTCAGTCTAAGGCTTCGTGTTCGTGGTGTATGTGCCACTGCAGCAGCGTTTGACGCGACTGCATAATGTCGAGCATCTTGTCGTACCCTTGCAATTTTTGTGCGTGTGTGCCGGAGGAGCAAAAGCCAGGATAGCAGGGGCAGAAGACTAGTTGAGCATGAAGCCCTGCCTCTGGTGCACTTAGACGGTAAGCGATATGCCATGCAAGCATCACGCGCTGCCGTAAACAGCGACCGGTTGAGCAAGAATTCTCGCTTCCCCTGTGCCGTTAATTGCTGTACACGTGCATCATTGCTCGAGGCCCACTCTATTTCCTAATACTTAAGAGTCATATGCTCGGCGAGACGGTCCTCCTGCTGCCGCGGACGCCCGATTGACACAGCTTTAGGAGGTGGTGTTGATGCGTTTTGCGATCTCTCACTTCCCTTTACTCCTGCGGGAGCGGACGGTCTTGCGACGGAGAGGTCTAGTATCCCGGCCAGTGAGTTCCTGGTCATGTTGGCGTTGAACGGAGCAGGGCGGTCTGTAGGTCGTCCGCTGAAGACGACCCAGTCTGGGGAGTACTGACGGCGGTTGGTCGGTGGCAGCCGGCAGGTGGTTGGACGATGCCACGATGCGTCTGCAAGGGTGCCATGCCCCGTGCCCCTTTTGTTTTATGCGGGGCGCAGTTCAATGCACGTCAGATATCGATACGATTCCACCCATTCCACATTGCCGCGGTTCATTTTTGAATGAACGGTCAAACGGATGTATTTTGGCCTCCGTGGCCGTGCAGCATCGTTGGGTATGATAGGTCGACCTTAGTCGCGAATCTACTTTGGTTGGCCACTATCCGAAGCGGTTGGCAGTTAGTCAATGTTTACGGACGGCTGGTTGCACGCAACGATTCTTAAGAGTCGGCGTTTGTCGGCGAGAAAAGGACGGGATGGCCGCATTTTGTTTTTGTTTTCGATATTGGGCACAGACACAGGGCAACGGCACAGGGCAGTGGCACAGGGCGCGGGTATAGGGCAGAGGCACAAGGCAGAAGTGTTCCCGACCGATGAGTGTTTTGCACCATCTGGCACCCTCTGCCATCGCTATCTCGACGCCTCACCTCCCAGGGCACACCGATGCCGGATCAGAGCACAACAGATCCCGAGATCGCCTTCTTTTCGAAAGCGAACCTCAAAAAATTGTCCGACAAAGTGACGGAGGCGCTGAAGGCATGCCTGCAGATGCTCTGCAACCCCGTCTCCATGTGCCGCTCCTCTATGTCTTTCGCATCACGCCCCTCTCGCCTCTCATATCTACCGTCTTGGCTCTGCCGTGTCCTCTCCATCTCCCTCTCTCCGCCGACATGCCGCTTGTTCGCTTTGTCCTCTTTCCTCTCCTCTTGCAATCGGTTTTCTCCTTCCCCTCCTCTCTCTCTCTCTCTCTCTCTCTCTCTCTCTCTCTCTCTCTCTCTCTCTCGCGCGCGCCCCCCCCCCCCCCGTCTCCACACCAAGTCACGCCTATGGTATAAATGCGGTGGCAAACTCAAACTAGTCTGCAGGTCAGACAGGTCAGTCGATGGCAGGGCATTGCTTTGTATGGTACCTACCTCAAGTCCAAGGGGGGGGGGGTGGATGGGTGGGTGTGAGCTCCCCTAAAAAAGTTTGTGTACCTAAAAATCAGCCTCACATTTCCAGCCCCTTTAATGAATTTCGTACTTCCGCTAAGGAAAATTTTTCTCATGTGGTTGGTTGGGAGTGGGTTGGAAACGATTGCAGAGAGTTGGAGAGAGCTGGAGTTGGTTGCAATGGGCGGGAAAGGTTGCCGAGGGTCAGAGATGGGCGGTCAGACGGTTGGTGTCGGCCGGGGACGCTGGGAGCGGCTGGGGAGGGTCACAGGGGGTTGCAGAATTGGAGACCGCAATATGCATTCCTGTAGGTGTCGTTCCCCCAACCCCCACCCCGGGTGAATCCCCTGGTCTCCGGGGGGCGACAGCCCAAAACAATATCACAGATGGACAGACAGAGAGGAGGTGTTATTTGCTGCATATCGAAGGCGAGGAACGTTTACGTCTCAGTGTGTTCCCGGTATGTCCAGGCGGTGCACAGCAATCCAAACGTCTCAAACCCACACTTGTCTGCCCTGCCACTGTCGAGCCTCTCGCAGCTTTTCAACCCCTCTACAATCCTCTCCAACGCCCTGCGACCCGTCCAACTCTCTCCAGCCCTCTGCAATCGTCTCAAACGAGTACTTCTTTTTCCTGCGACCCTCTCCAGCCGTTGCAGACCCAGTTAAACCCTCTGCAACCTTCTCCAACCCTCGAACCCTTTACATTTTCAAGCCTTCTGAGGAAATGTGAGTGCTGTCGGCTGCCGTAGCTTACAATCACTGCTTGGATAGAATTGATACTGGCGTACCAAAGGATGAAGAACAACAAGTAGTACACAAACATTGCGCCAGAGGTTGGCATAGCTTTGAGAATGCCATGGGCAACCGCGAAAAGACAGCCTCGAGTGCTGCAGGGGGTTCTGGAGGAAAGGGAGATTGAGCAGAAGATGCATGGAATAGGGTAACATCGAGAGATGCCGGAGCCAATGTCCATGTCAGAGCAGTTGTAGTTGTACGAGAAAGCCTGGCAATGGTGTGGTGCCATGGTGTTGTGAGGATATGACTGAAAGCGCACACCAGTTCGCACACCCGGAAATACAAACCGGCACACATACGAACCCCCCCCCCCCCCCCACAAAGGAGCTTGAGCAACATACCCAGGCCACACAACACCGTAACCTGATGTGGAACACCCCCGGCCCGATGCACAAATGGCAGCTCACATGCCGTATCGCTCAGCATCAGCGCTTGCCTGCCAGAGCTCTGATTGTTCGCCCTTCTGGCCACTCTGCCGGAGCTCCAGTTGCTCGCCTTTCTCGAGTTGCTATAGTCTGCCACGCAAACCATGTTTGATGTGCAGTACTGTGCCATAAATTACGAGCTGACTGAGGGGAGCTACTACATATTAAACATTACCCGTCTGCTGATGTCCTGCAAAAGAGTCCAGATGCACCTCTTACAGTGTAGCAAGTATGCCTGCCCGTTTCCGATGCATGAGCTCATCCGCATCTCAGTCCCCACACGCCTCCACGGACACAACTGTCGAAGCTTCCCGCCACCATGACACAGTCATTCACATGAAGCCCTTGTGTGACCACAACTTAACGACCCCGGGGGTCGAACAGGCTGCGGATATGCGGAGGCAGGCGCCAGCAAAGTGTTAGGAAGCGCCAAGGAAGTGTGGGGAAGTGCCAAGGAAGTGGGGGCTCTACACGGGGCGACACCTCAAGCAATGGTGCATACACAGTGCTATTTTGCGTCAAGGGGAGGGTCTGGGCTGGGTGGCCAAATCCTAGACGCTTGTTCGAAATCGGTTTTTTCTCAACCGCGTTTTGGATCAAGTTTCAGTGGATCAGGGTGGGTGGGGGCCGGGGTTATCCCCCAGCACCTTACAGCCGCCGTCTGAGACCGAGGTTTCATTTGCGTTCTCAAGGGCCTTTCAGGTCGCAGGATTCATTCAGTTTTGAGCGGTTAGTGGGGCCACCTTCTTGCACACACCTCTTTCCGATGCCTTCTTTCGAAAACAGTGCCTGGGCCGCCATCAAAGAGGGCCTCATTTGGGCCGCAAAGCGAAGCGGTCTGAAAGAACTCTCTGAAATGATCCGCTGATCCTTTTCAGTCATGTACATTGCCCGCCAGCCACCCACCTACCCCACCTACCCCACCCCACCCCACCCCACCACCACTGAATAATGGCTAGCAGTCATGCTTCATTCTGGGTATGGACAGTGCAGGGGCCCTCCTCACCGAGATCTTGCAACTTGCCATCTGTTAGCTGTTGTCAACTGCTGCAAAGCAACCTCATGGCACCCCTTGTAACCAGGGGACTGCGGCTGCGACTGCTTTTTGCTAAAGAAGATGCCCCCTTCAAAAAAACTATGTGCAGCTTCTGGGGAAAGACCCTGCGGAAGGCTGGCCTTGTATAACAATGCCGTCCACCGAGAGCTTCAGGAGCCAGGTCATTGGGTGACAGAGGCACCCTTGTGGCGATTTTGAAAAGCACAGGACACCAAGAGGGTGTTGTGTGCGCTGTGCACACATTTTCGGCAGTTTCGGGCCTACCAACATAGGAGCATCGAAACCGGCACCATGGTCAGCACATCATCACCATCACTATCATCGAGCGCAGCATCACAATCGCCATCAAAGCTGCCAAGGAGGACTGCAAGCAAGACACCAAGGATGGGTTTTTGGTGTTTTAGGTGGTCAGTGGTTTTGAGGTCGGCCCCAGTAGGGTCACCCCAATACTAGGCTCTGTGCCCGCACTGTGCGCAAACTCCCCCACGTCTTCTCACGAACAATAATAACAATACCCATACTGGAGAATACTGGAGAAGATACAGTACTTCACTCCTCGGACTCAGGGCTTGCTTCATAGGGCCATCGATCAGCCACTGTAAATTCCGGGGCCGCAGGTGTGGAAACCGATTTGTTTCGCTCCAGAATGGCCAACTCTCTGAGCCAAACAATTGCTATGTGGTTCTAAGTGCGTGATGCCCGAAAGGATGGGGCTGTGTGCCTTGCAACCGTTGGACCGCCTGGGGCAGGAGGGAATTGGAAGAACGCAAAATATCTGGTTCCACTGAAAATGGCCGACCTGAGTTGGCTGATAAGGCAAATTTTCCGGCGACCCCTGATGAACCATGGACCCTTAGGCCAGGCTTAGGTCATCATTTGGTGACATTGGAAGTGCATCCGAACCCATTCGGTGCCATGTAGCACCAATTCCACACCCCCGTAGTGGTGCCCGTTGGCCCTGTCAAGCGCTATTTGGGCTCATCTACACTATGGTGGGCAAAACCTGATTGGCCTACTGTGGCCACTATGCGTGGATCCAGACCCAGGTCTGATTCAACTTTTTCTTCTACATGGAACCCCTAACCAATGGTGTGGGTCTCGGGTTCTCTCTCTGGGTACCCCCAATTAGCCTCATCGGGGCCCTACCGGTGAGGACTTGGCCATTTTCAGGCCAGTATGGGTTGGCTGAAAATTTGCAAGTTTTGGGTGGCCTCCGATGACCACTGGGTGGCCTTGGGCAAGCTTGGGCCATCATTTGCTGACCATGGGAGCACATACAAGCCCATTGGGAGCTGTGTAGCACCAACTAAGCCTACTTTATGGGGTCCATGAGCCTGTGAAAGGGCTGTTTTAGGCTTTGTCGGCCCATTTGAATGAGTGGGCAAAATCCCAGAGCCATTTTGTGGTGCATTATCATGGGGAATTCTATGCGAGGTGTGTTTGCTGAAGGTTGTAGAATGACTGTCGCAATCCAGTGCCTAAGTGGTCACCGAAATAATTACATCCATCTTCAATAATTGGACAATTCTTGTATATTTCCTCATGTTGATGTGTCAGGGTCTGTCAGGGTGCGTCCCACCCATTTCTGTGGGCATACTGCGGTGTGTAACCCAGTCCCTAGGTCGGGCTACAGGCAAAATTCTATCACCTTTGGCAAGTTCACCTTGCAAACAATTGCCCCAGCAATGCACCACCACATTTACCTCTCCATCTGTACATATCGGCTCATATTGCCTGCAAATAGCCCTTTCAGGGGCCAAAGGACATGCAACAGGTGGGCTTAGTTGGTGCTCCTGATGGGTTTGTATCTTATTAAATTACATATTCTCCCATTGTCACCAAATGATGACCCAAGCTTGCTCCAAGGCCACCCAATAGTCCAAAGGGTCAGTAAGGCCACTAAAACCGCTGTATTAACAAAAATGCCAGAAAATGCATCAACTGCAATGGTGCTCATCCCACTCCGCCCCCCTAAGCCCCATGGAGTTGGAACCCACGGCTCAAAGTTGAAAAAACCCAAAAGATTCGAGATTTTCAACCAAAAAAAGCGTGCGGCATTTTTTGTGACATTTTTTTTCAATCCTCCCTCCCCACCACCAAAAAGAATTGGGTTTCAGATGGGCGTCGCAGGCCTAGGTTGTTCTGACCAAAAATCATTTGGGGGTACTTCTGTTGGACAGAATAAGGATTTTGCAAGGCACGGATGGGCCCAAAAAAGGGATGTATGTGGCGTTTTCCAAAATGTGCGTGCCCATGGTTTTGATCTAACAATCTCTGTGAGGTGGTTGCTCTTGGCGGCGCCAATGTCAGCCGCCAAACGCTTTCAGCTGCCCTTCAAACAGCCACACATCAGTTACCTCGCAGATTGGCTGCCCCATCAATTACTTTTCCGCTCGTAGGTGGCCGTGGGAGTCGCTCCCGTCGTCCTCCTGGCGGGGATGGGGGCGGGGGCGGGGAGCAATTTGTTCCACGATTGACTCTAAAGGTCCTCCATCGAGATTCCCGCGTTGCGCCCGTCAGCCTTCAGCTGCTGCCATGCCACCACATCTTTACTGTTTTTCAGGTTTGTAGAAGAGGGCATCAAGCCATTCATCGAGGCCTGTCGGAAATATGCGCCCCACGAGAATCCCTGTGTGGAGGTGCTCTGCGATTTGACGTATCACTTATGTACCACTGAGCATGATTCCCACGTTTTGAAGCTCTTAGGTGTCTGTGGTGCATCGCGCGTCGCACACCTGCACCCATCCAACACCCACCCTCCGACCCATTGGCGCAGGACTGCTACGGGAGGCTGAGTACGGGCTCCAGTACCAGTCCACTGGGAGACCGCGCGCGCACATCGCGCCCACGGTCCCTCCAGTCGCTGAAGTGCATGTTGATGCCGCGGCGCAGCTTGCCGCCGTACGGGGGGCAGGACAACCAGCGCGCAGGCGACCTGCCAACCGGTGGGCGCCAGAAAGCGACGGCGTTGGGCTCCAGCAGCCGCAGCCCGGCAGGACGGTGCCCCCGATGTGTTTGGGCAACGCCCAGAACAGTTCGCCCCATCCTGTCGAAGGTTGCGTCGTGCACGGTCCGCTGGGGTGCTCTCCCTCGGGTGTGCTCCAGGCCGGTGGAGCCCCAGCGGAGGGTGCGGACGGATCTGGAGTGTTCCCAAGAGCCCCGACAGCACCCAGCGTCCCGAAGGGCAGGCGCATTGGCAGGCGCTCCACGCACGCAAGGGGGCGAGCGGTGGGTGAGAGGAGCGGGATCAATGGCGACGATACCTCAACACGCCTCCCCCGCGGTGCGGGCAACAAAAGCTTTGTCCGGACCGTCGCGTAATGCCATTCTCCACTCGAGGAACATGCCTTTCACGGGGTAGGATGTGTGGGTCCGGTGGGGGTCTGCCACGGCCCCAAACGCACCTCCCGCCCCAAGCAATGGTCCGAAGAGGTGGGGGGGGGGTCCACTGCAAACAAAAAACGGTGCAGAAGTTATCTACATTGCTTTCTTGCCTCACAAGGGGTGGCATTGGCTGCAACAGGCTGTGATTTTCTTCCGTGTGCTGACGTACAACGGCATTTCGACGGCATTGCCACGAGTGGCATGTTAGCCTGTGCGCCCCAAGTACGCACCATGGCTGTGCTCTCAGAGCTTTGCACCGGTCAAATGCGAGGCTGTCGGCTTTCAAATTTGGGATACTTGTCCCGCGACAAATATACCCAGTTAGAGACCCAGAAGGACCCCCTGGCCATCTCTATGGGACATCTATGTGCCCCTTATAGTGTGTGGGGGGGGGGGATATGCGACGGCAGCCAATCACAGGCGGGCGGGCAAAAGGCCCCCGTACTCGAACCTCCTTCTGAGGGGGGCCCAAACATGTCGACACATCAGTGGCCACTAACGAGTGCCCCAGTGATGGTGATACACCAGCGGGAAAATCACTGGAGAGCACACCAGGCCTTTGCTCAGTGATACTGGGGTGGGAGGGGGCTAACTTGCCCCCCCCCCCCCGGGGATTTTGGCTGACCCGCCCACCTACCCACAGCAGAAAATTTTTCCTCAGGGGCGCGAACTTGGAGGTCGATTTTAGGAACACAAACTTTTTTTGGCCTCTAACCCCCCCCCCCCTCCGGTAAAGTATCAGCCAGCCACTCAGCAAAGGCCTCTATGGGGGCTTCCCGCGTCCGCTTGGTACTACGGCATGTAGGCTTCGGGCTTCCTTCTGATGCACCGCAGACTTGCATTTTTCGCACGATTCATGACGCTTGCCTTTTGCTGGATGCCGCACCTTTTTGACTGCTGATTTGAGGATGTGCATCTCCTTTTATGCGTGTGGTCCAAGGGAATGCGTTCCTCAAATCTTGGCCACGTGGTGCGTATAGCCCACCGCTGTATACCGCACGTCTCGGAGGTGGTGGGCCTCGAACCGGTCGCGTTGTTGCAGGGATGCCAATCGTCCAGCTCTTCAATTCGTACCTGCCGTGGGCATTCGACCCGCCTGAGCCCGCGGACGGGACGGCGACGCAGCCCGAGCTTCCGTACCGGCCGGTGGAGGTACTGTTCCGCATGATGGGGCTGGTCCTACGCACGTCTATGAACCGGTCACTGATGACCGAACTCTTCAAGGTGTGCCCCCTCGACCCCTCATTGCAAAGAACAAACAAGGTGCATGGCTCAACGACTGCCAAGACTCCAAACTCTGCGGTGCCTGTCATGGTCAGTGGTCAGTGGTCAGTGTTTCCACCCCCCCCGAGGTGTCCTTCCCTGTTTGCATTGGGTGGATTCACTGAGGTGCTTGCCTCCGTCGCGCGGAAGGACCTGAAGCGCAGTGGGGCTGTGCAGATGTGCGTGCCTCCCAGGGCCTCAACACGCAAACCGATGGAACGGCAATTATTCATGCGCCCTCCCTTTTGAAACGCCCCCCACTGGTACGAAATCCTGGGAACTGAGAGTACAATTGGCTGTCGGCGTCATCCACTCCGCCTTTGCGCCATTACGCCTGGCGGGCTGACGCATGTCCATGCACATAACCGACCGCACCGGCTGACTTGGGACAACAATTGAGTTGCAGGTCCTGGGAAAGCTTCCGGGTGTGCCGGCTTGCGGGTGTGCCGCAGGGAAAGGGTAATTAGCTTTAGTGTACAATGTCCAAGAAAATGACCCCATGGACCATACGGCTTGCACTTGACATTGTGCTTGTTGATGAAATGCTGGATGTGAACCACAGCATGGACCATCCAATGGAGTCGTAGGATGCACTCCTCCCAGCTCATCCCCAACTTGGTGCACGGCTCGCGGCACACAGCCTAAGTGTACAATTGGGCACACATATGCTCTCCACGGCCTCGAATGAAAGAGTCCCCATCACAGATCAATATCATACGTAATCAAATGCACCATTTGTGAAAGATAGAGTCCCAAAAAAGGGAATGTACCATCAAATAGCAGAAAAAAGTGGTGTTGGGGGGGAAACGGTATGTAACAAATGTGTGTATGTATGCGGCACTATTCCGCTTGTATTCTGATATAATTACCCAAACTGCGCGCCGCAGGGCGCACCGCAGGCGCCGTAGGCACCGCAGGGAAAGCATTCCCCCTGGTGACAGAATTCATGGCAAAACGGTGTGTGTGTGTGTGTGTGTGTGTGTGTGTGTGTGTGTGTGTGTGTGTGTGTGTGTGTGTGTGTGTGTGTGTTCCATCAAGGCCTGTAGGTGACCGTGCAGCACACCCGGTGTCCAGTGCCATGTCCTGCTTTGGTGGATCGAGGTCATTTGTGGGGGAGTGGTGGGGGGGGGTGGAGGGAGGCGCGTGAGAGTGGAGTGTGTGTCCCACTGCTCACAATTGCAGCATCCCTGCCCCCGTGGCGTCCAGTCCCCTGCGCTGGCAGGGGTCACGTCCACGGGGGGGCAGCCGGGCCCGGTCCTTGTATGCGACAACCCCCAGCCCCCCCCCCCCCCGGGTTTTGAGAGATAGTGGTGTTGGGGCCATGGCGCCAACAGCGCACAAGTTTTTTTGTGCATGCCACCCTTTCATCAAACCATCCATGTTTTGAGCGCCAAATTAGCAAGACGAGGCGCTCAACAAACGTGGTTTGTTGCAAAGTGAAAGATCACCAGCTTCCCCAAACCCGCCCCAGACACACATCCCCCCTGGAGGTACGCATGTGATAGTAGTGGGTCGCGCGTAGGCCCCCCCACCTTGGGAACCCCCTCCCCCCACGGGCAAACCCCCCCCCACACCCTCCGGCCGACCCCCCCCCAGACCCTCCAGCCGACCCCCCCCCCACTGCCCACAAGTCCCCCCCCCCACAGGTTTTAACAGATAGCTGGGGGGGGGTGTCACATCAGGACCGGTTGTAGTCGCCCCCCCCCCCCCCCGTGGTCACGTCCAAAGCCAAACGGGGGGCAGTGTGGGTGCAACGGGTGATTAGGCGGAACAGAGGGGCTTTGCCGTTTCCTGCGTTGCGTAGGGGGTTTCAATTTTCTATTTCCTTCCGATTCGACGACTGGTCGGACTTCGGGAATTGTGCAGGTGTGGGAAAGGAAAGGGGAAGGCGATTCTGCTCCCTCGTATTATGTAACAGCGGAACCAGGGTCACCGGTTGTCTGCCGTTGCATTCCTGTTCTTCTGGCTGGATTGCCAGTCAGCTACCCCCCGTTTCCTGATCTCTCTTTGTTTTGTAAAGCACCGACATGAGAGGCTGCACACCAACATTTCCTTTTCCTTTTAAGGACTGTTGACAAAATTTTTCGCTGCTATTTTGGCGTAACGAATGTGGAATACATGTTCTTTGCACCTCATGTGCACAGGGGTATGAAGGGTGGGTAGGGTGATCCACAAGGGCCCCACGTGGGGGGGGGGGGCGGGGGGGGCAACACCGGCAACCACTAGCAAAATGTCGTGATTGGCCCCAACACTTTTCACAAACATGAATTTGCCCATTCTTCCATTATAACCGGCTTGCATGCAGTCCGCTTCTATTCTTGATCACAAAGACTATCCTCGGGAGGTAGGGATGGAAGGATTGATTGAAAGTGGCGTGGCTGCCCTTGTGGTGCCTGCGATACCACCTGGCAGTTGCTGTTGGCCTTCAGGAAAAAGTCGCATTGCCACAGGAATGGCAGCCAACAGACAAGGGGAAGGGCATGCACGTGGGCAATGCCACTGAGACGCCACGTGAGGTGTGCGGAGTGTTTGCGGATGATCTTTTTCTGCGTGCGGCATTACTTCGGGTGGGGGCACGCGTCTCCCAACTATTGGGACCCTCTACACCGCTAATGTTTCCCGACACCAGGGTGTGACATCAGGGTGTGAGCAGCGAAAGGTGCTGCACCACAGGGTTGGCGGGATCATCCATGCCACAGTCCTACTCCTGTGCATCAATGTATGGTCTCTGCATGCTTCTTTTCTCCTTTTCTCCTATTCGAATCAGATAATTGGAGTCAATACAAGCAAGATTTTATAAGAGACGGCTTTCTTTTGGTTTCGTTGGTTGTTGGTGAATGGTGAGTTACTCTGAATCAGAGAATTGGATTCAATACAAGCAACGTTTTTTTGAGAGAAGGCTTTCTTTTAGTTTTGTTGGTTGTTGGTGAATGGTGAGTTACTCCGAGCGGTTCACCACCCAACCATGCTGAAAGTCAATTGACACATGTTGGCACTAAATGCTGAGATTGCACCATTGCACATGGAAACGCTGGAACCAGGGTGGCCTTTAAGAAGGACTTATTTGTTCACATTTTTGTCCCCTTTAAGGACCGCCTCCCCTCGTTTTCCCTGACCCCCTTGGGGTTGGGTTGTGGGCTTTGGAGGGAGCCCCGAAAAATTGCTCTCGCAGGGTGGATGGGGGGCATGGAAACCAGGTGAATGGGGGGAGGGTAGGGCACTTGTGCTGGTACCCCTTTTCATGTACAATGTTGGTTGGTAGGTTGCCTTTCTGGAAATGGTCTTTTGGAGGCATGAAGAAGGGAAGGGGGGGGAGCAGGGAGGAGGGAGGGAGAGAGGGAGGGGGAGGGGGAGTTGGAGCCTGTTATGTGGTGTGCAAATTGCTGTGGCTTGGTTTGGACTTTGTGCCACACTATACTAGGTGCGGTTTGTGTGGTCAATGCATCAATGTGTGGTCACAGGTGATGTTTGTGTGATGGGCACCATGGCCCCAAGGCCGGTAAAGAAAATCTGGGTTGCAGTCGGGGATAGTGCCCTGTTGCTCATCTCATGTTTACCCACAAGAATGCCATGCCTGTGGTCACACCCTATTCTGGGACCTAATTATCCATTTCTGGCACCCTGTGTCCTGAGCAGTTTTGTAATTGTGGGTGGTGTGCAAGTGTATGTTGTAATATGTGTATTTTTTTTTTTGCGGTAAATGCGTGTAACAGAAAAATCGTCACATCGCGTACTTTTTTTTTTTGGCGCTACGTCGTGTAAACCCGTATTTGCATTACCGCAAAAAAAAAAGACACAACATGACAATTTTTTTTTGCATGCGTTTACCGCACAAAAAATTACACAATTTGACAATTTTTTTGTACACACGTTTACTGCGAAAAAAAAATACACGATTTGACAATTTTGTTTTACACATGTTTACCGCAAAAAAAATTACACGCCTTTACTGCAAAGAAAAAAATCACAATTTACTGAAAACAAAAAATGCATGCATGTAGCCAATCTGCCCACTTATGGCCACTGCTGATTTTGTCCCCTGCTCTAAAGCATTGGGGGCCCCCCAGACGGTAGGGGTCACGTAGCCACCAGACCCACTTGCACGCATTTGCCACAAAAAATTTCAAATAATTTACACGACTAACTGCAAAAAAACCTTGCACAACTTGACGATTTTTTTTTGTACACGAGTTACATTTTTCACGGCCTGCAAATCCTACCACAAGCCCAAGGTTTGCTGGCCATATTTTGCTTTTAAGCATAGTATTGGGTTGCAGCCGCTTGCTGCGGATTCATCACTAACCAGTGGCATTCGGCATTGGCAACACATCATCAACTGCACAATTGACACCACGCTAAGTTGCAGTCTAGCCAAGTGTTGCTTAGCAAGGCTATTACTCTTGCCATCTTTGCAGGGGGTGCCCTAGCCAAAACTGTGCATGCTACTTCATGCCGCATTGCTCCTCTAGTCACATTGCAGACCGGGTGTGCCTACTACTCACTCATACTAGCACGCTCTGCATGTCCACAGTACACCTTCTTACCCTTGGTTTATCAACCCAAATGGTCTTCAACACTTCACTGGTGGGTTGGGTTCACCGTGAACCATTCTTTAATAGGTCTTAAAGGGGTTTTAATTTAACTGATTTCATACAAACAACCGTGTTGGTGCACCCTAGCTGTTCGGTCACTCACAAACTAGGAGGCCGCATCTCCTGCTATTGGCTCTGCTTGATGCACCAGCTCCTGTTGCATACGCAATAGTGTCTGGGGCTGACCACCTATCCAAATATAAAACATCTCCCCATCTGCCCATGCCGATCCTCTGATGACTCACTGCCTCACAGGTGAAGCTTTTTTTTTTCCATGGGTCACCCCAAACTATTCAGACAGCATGCACATTACTCCTACCTTATTTTACTTGGTGCCTCGTCACTTGCACTCATATGATGGCATAGGGACAACACACACATAGTTCTCTTTGGATGAAAGAGGGAGGGAGGGAGGGAGGGAGTTGGAGTTGGTGCAAAGCATGTTTTACTGCGTGCTTGCCCGCCTGCCTGTTTGGAGGACCCTTTTCAGACGCACTTGCACCAGCATGCCATGTTTGTGTGCACTCCACTTATTTTCCTCTTGGGTCCCCCACCAGGGTTCTTGGCCCTTGGATCCCCTCCCAGTTCAACTCTTGCACAACACTAGGTTCTTGGGTCCCCTCCCAGAGTCTTTGGGCCCCTTCACATGTTGCATTGGGGTTGTTGGCTCCCCTGCAATTCTGCATGTTGCACACTCTATTATCTTCGCACCTACTTCAAGACCTTTGGCGCCTGCGGAAGGAAGGAGGGAGAAGGAGGGGAATGAGGGGGAGGGAGGGAAGGGACGGGGATGTTGAGGTTGAAAAACAGGCTGGGTATGGCAGTACAATATCTGCTCGGGTTGCAACGGCTTCACACCTTGCTAGTAGGGAGCGGTCACCGAGCATGAGAGGGGCAGTGCACCCATGGGCTGTGGCTCTTCTTGAGAGCTCTAGGAGAGGATGCCTTGCGAGGGGGACAGGGTAGCCTATTTGGAGGCTAATGATGGCTGTTGTGAGCCAGATGTAGGCAGCCGTACGAAGATCGACAGTGGTTTTAGCAGTAAGCACTAGGATTTATCATTGGTGGGTTGCATAAGTGGTTCGCTGGCATACACCATGAGGATATTCGGTTGCTTAGTGATCACCTGAGTGCCAGGGGCAGGTTCTTTTGGAACCGGCCATTAACAACCCCGATCGCACACCTTGCCCCGACGCCTTGTGCACCACTGATTAACTGATGACATCCGTCGGTTAAACACGAACTGCCGTTGATTTGCAGCGAGTGGAGAGCTACAAAACCTGAAGGCTCTGTTTTTTGCTCTTGAGAACCCTCCTGCTACCGACAGCAGGCAGGCTCAGTGTTGGGTGCCCAGCATATATGGTGCCTTATCTCCCACCATGTGCTCATGGTGCTTTGGGTGCAGGGTATGGGGCTGCAGTCCGAAGGCTGCCAGACCGTGAGGATATGTTGCTGCCTGTTGGTGTCTAATCACAGTTGGGTTATCATGTGTCGCATCCACGGCGCTGAGCCTGCTCAAGGGAAAGGGTGCCTTTGGGACGCTGCGCTGCGGATGCCTGCTCCGAAGGGTGGCATTGGAGCGGGGCGGATGGAGGAGGCGGGTAAGTGAGTGAGTAAACGAGATACAGAGCTGCCCTTTGCTACATGTTCCTACATGGTCCCCTTAGGCTGGGTCCCAGGACCCTGAGGGGGAACACTTTGCCCAAGGCCTTTGCTTTTTTCTTTTCCCTGAAGCGCCACCCTTGTTGAAGCAAGTTGCCATGCAGATTTCATGGAGCTTTGGCTGTGATATGGATATGGATATGCGGGCGTCGTCAGGGGCGGGGGCAGGCGCAAATGACGGTCAGGTTGATGTAATTGCGCAGGGTTGGAGACCCGGCATGGTCAAGCCACCGGATTTCAGTGCCGATTGCAGATTGCTGTCTCTCTCCCTCTCTCTCTCTCTCTCTTTCTCTCTCTCTCACTCTCTCCCTGCTTCATCTCCCAGATGCAAAACGGGGAGATGAGGACCACATCCAGGATCGAGGTATTTCTTGCTGCAAGCCCAGACTTCTGCTTAAGGTGAGTGGGATTCAACCTTGTGGTAGAGGGCAGTGCAGGGGTTCAATACATAATCAGTGGCGCCCTAGAAAATTTTGGGGAGCACTACCCGCAGACATGCAACAAAGGGGAGTGGGCCTGCATGCAAACGGCTTTGCTCTGCATTTGGGTGCGTCCGCAACCGCCCCTGCCCAGCCCCTTCTCACACAACGTGGCACTGCTAGCCCTCACCAGCAACGTCGAGACAAAGGGGCGGCAGAAACCCCCAGTGACGGCAAGCGGTGGTGGGGCACTGAAGAAACCCCATTTGTTTTGTGCCGGGGTTGTCGAACAGCTCTGCGTGGCCCACCCTGTACCGCCAGGTTCTGCAATGTTTTGAAGTACAGATAGCGCACAGCACAGTGAACAGCGCATGCTCTGCCGTTTGTTACCAATCGAAAGTCGATTGAGGTTTGTTACCAATCGAAAGTCGATTGGGGTTGTCTGCATTTAATTTTAAACGCCGGCTCCCTGGGGACGGTACCAAACCGACAGAATGGCTGTTTTGTACCGGTGGCGCATGCCTGGTGGCCCACACCGGAGATTACTGGGTGGGTCAGAAGCCCAAACGAACTCTGTTTCCCTCACATTAGCCACCTATTTTCCCGCCCCGCCAGTAAATGTCATTGGTATTGTTGATGTAGTTGGTTGGGTGGCTTTGCTGAGGTTGCCTAGGGCGGCAACAGACAGCCCCACCTCGGGCCACTACGCCATGGCCTGGCAGGTGAGTCGAGTACGTTGGCTGAAATCCATGCTCACAGGACCTGGCAGGAGCTGTGGGCACAGCCGTAGATGCAAAAAGGGACCAGCGACGCCTGCTCCCAGAGGGCTGAGGTGTGCTGTCGAGGCCCTGTATCGAAACATCATCGGCTGGGGACCGGGTATGTGTAGGGAATGTGAAGCCTGGAGGCAGAGACAGGGATGCTTATGAAAAAGGCGGGGCTGTCCAACGCTCCTGCCTTCTGGCACACCCAGGGGCACGGAACATGCCGACCAAAACATCGAGACCGGAATAAGATATGGAAGCATGGCGCTGCCCAGTACCTCACTGAGAAGGGAGGACGCTGCGCTTGGTGTGTGTCGGTGGTTGCTAATACCGACAAATCTTAAAGATTTGCAAAAATATTTAATTCCCAGCACAAAGTGTTGTTGTCCGCAAAAAAAAAAGCAAAATTTTTTGGCGTCATGCCCTATGCAAAAATGGGGTCCGCAAAAAATCGCAAAAATAAAATATTTTTTGCCCCTGCCCCCCTTTTTGCAAGAATGCCAGAATCGCAGGAGAGTGTGCCCCACTGCTTGTTGGCCCCCTCTTCCGTGAGCCTCTGTGTGTTCATGGTATTTCTCTTTCACAGCCATGTACAGTGCTGTGGTTTTTCTTGTTGTCTGATCCTACAGAGTTTTCTGTGGCATTTTTTCAGCATTTGATGCACTATTATCGAGACGAACTGACAAGGCAGCATTTCACGTGCCATGGGCACTATTATGGGCGAGTTTGGAACTGGTTTGTTGAAAAAATAGTCGACCTGAATCATGCTTGTTGGTGCTTATCTGTGCTATGGACTGCAATCCCAGAGTCCAACTGATCCACATTTGTATGCCTATGTAGGAATGGACTGCAATCCCAGAGCCCAAGGTACGCACGGTCTCTTGCAGTAGCAACAAAATGAATCAACCCCAATCCTCAAAACTCAAAAGAAAAACGCAATTTTTTTTTTTTGGCGTAACGCCCTAGGGTTCCGCAAAAACAATCGCAAAAATAAAATATTTCTTTCCTATTTTGGATGCTGTCGCAAAAATTTTGCTTATTATTAATTCAAAAACGCCCAACGCAAAATTAGGATTCCGCGAATCTTTAGGATTTGTACAGCATGCCGTGGGCCCCCTGATTGAGGACAAGCAATGGCAAAAAATGCGACGCAATGCCGCAAGTTTATTTCGGCGATTTTTTTGAAATGTAAACAAAAGATTTCAAGCCTGAAATTTTGTAGGACACTTCTTTTCAATTAGATTTTCGCAACTGACGAAGTTGGCTGTGAAGCGAATCCCTGTAGCCTTGGATATTGTATATTTTTTTTGCCCATTTTTGCCCATTTCCTCCCCGAAGTTGCATTGCTCATTTCGGCCAATTTGCTGCTAAGGCCTCTCTGTATTGGAGGGGAGGGGGGGGGGGGGGGCAGTTGCATACACCCAAGTGTAAGTAGTTCTTTGTTCTCGATTTTGGGGTTTGGCATGGTACTAAATTTTTGATTTGGATCGGTGTGATATATTTTGAGATGTTTGTACCAGGAGATGTGGGCCAGGAAGCCAGGCAGTATGTGACTGTGGACGGGAATGTGCAATGGGGCGGGGTTGAGAAGGTAGTGGCAGCCGAGCGACAGACTGCAGGAAAAGTCAAAAGGGGCACCGGAAAAGTGTAGGCAGTTACTATGTTGTGGACTGCATGGTCATTGGGGAACAGCGAAGTGAAGGGGCTCTTGCATCCTATGACCAGGAAGACAAGGGAGAGAGGGTAGGACCAGGCCCAACAAGCTCCGCAGCAGAGCCTGGAGAGCAGCGGTGCGAAAGTGTGTTGATGTAGTGTTGGAGCGACGTAACACAACCTGAGAAATACCACTACTCATACAAAAAGTACTAAGTCCGGAGCACTTGCACCAGTTCATCACTAGTTGCCCATATTCTCGTGGTTAATGGTATGCGTAGGCCTCAGGCCACACAAATGACCGCGGCACTGCTGTGCACCTGAGGTCGGCACCCTCCGTTTTGAGTTCTTGTGCAATCTCAGAAATTGTTTGAGGCAGAGTATGAATTCTTCATGGAACATGAGAAGAATCTCAGTTGGTATTCATTGCCGAGAAGGTGCCCTGTGCGTGCCTCCGTCGTTCGTGTGTGTGCCTCTGTAGATGAGTCCCCTGCGGGTCATTGCCGATTTGGACTGTGCGTTGCAAAAAAAGGTTGCACACCTGTACACACATGCGTTTTGCGCATGGCTCAAGTCGTGCCCCACCATGAGATAGAATACGATGGGGATGGCAAGGATGCCAAAGGAGTACACCGAATGGGGTGGGGGCAGAGTAAGGGCCCATTGTAAGACATGGACATGCTACTCCTGCAGGCCGTGCTCTGTAGGTCATCAGTACGTCTGTAGATCGTGTTCGTGCATCTATTGGTAGTTTTCGTACATCTTTCGATTGTCTTTGTACAGTTTTCATTCGTGTTAGTACCCCGGGGGGGGGGCGACTCCGCGGGTCCTAGGACGCCAACTACCCCCCCCCCCCCTACCCTCTATTGTGGGAAGGGGCGGTGCGAACTGTCGGATCACACCTGGGCCGCATACCCAACTGTTCGGAGGTGCCCGACCCCCCCCCCCCCCGGGAACCGCCCTCCCCGGCGCCCCTACCAGAACCACCCCCTCCCAGAACCCCACCCCCTCCCAACCCCCCCCCCTTCCTAGGCCCCCCCCCCCCCCCCCCCCCCCCAAGGGGCCTCCGGCCGACAGTTAGTTGGGGGGGTAGTTGGCGTCCAGAACCGAGGGGTCGCCCCCCCCGGGGTTAGTACATCCAACCAATGTTGATGCATCCATCTTTGTGATTGTACATTCACAGGTTGTGTTTGTACATTCATAGATTATTTTGGTGCACAAATTGTTGCGGTCGTACAGCTACAGGATATGTTTGCGCTCACCATTTGTGCATGACCAAGAACGTCTGAACCCTGAGGCAGTGCCATTTGCAGGGGCTTTATTTCCGTGCTACAAGCGTTTGCCGTTTTTTCCGGTGTTCTCTTTGGTTTGTATGAGAAGTGCACGCAACTCATGTGGCGCGCTGTATGAGTGTAGTTTTTTTTTTGAAGCACCAAAATCAGGGAGTATTGGGGATTGAAGGGCACCGAGACGGCAAGGGTTCTCTGCGCATTGGCACTCCTCCCGCACAAATGCATCCGCCAGCGCTTGTGTGTCTGTTGAGACTATCGAGCCCGTCAACTCCTGGGGAATGGAGTCATAACAGGGAACAAAATTGGCGCATTCGTGTGGGGGGCTGAGGGTCTATCAACTGGGCTCATTCAATAGGGCCATGTCATTACTACAGCTCCGGCGCCCAGGCCTTTTTCAGACGGGATTCAAGCGGCCAAATTTCGCCTGCACACGGAGTGGGGCCTGCCTGTCAACAGTAATACCACCGCCGTCGGTGCCCCAGCACTTTGTATGTCTATTTTCCGGAACGCTGTCATTTGAGCCTCCTTTTGGACGAGGAGATGGGGTACTGAAACGGTGCCCTCCTCCCCCTCTGAGCGCCGGCAAGTGGCTCTGCCCCCATCTCCCCCCCCTTTGCCCCCCAAAATGGACAACCGACCCACCCAAGCTGCCTGATGATGGACGGCAGGAGACGGACATGAGGGGACGCCAAGTGGCAGAGCGTAATGTGTGTGAATGAATTGGTGCAGGTTGTTCAGGACCGTGAAGGTCCAGACCGTGAAGCAGTCCGAGGGCCGGCATCATGCGCGTAGAACTTGCTTTGCCTCATTTGTCCGGCTCCTGAAATTTATTCATACCTTGGAAAAAGGTCTGTGACTGAAATACCGAGGGGCATTGGGACTGCCAAAGGGGAAGGGGCTTCGTACTGCAGCGGTGGTGATTCCCACCAGGCCGAACCATGTCTGGCGTTGCTGGTGGCTGGAGCGTTGAGGGGGCAGGACAGTGGCGTGATGTCGAGGGTATCTAGTGATGTGTGGCGGGGTATGCAGTGATGTGGGGAGTGTGCGGGGGTGCACCTGACGCAGTGCGTGCGCGACGCGGAGTTTTGGCCATGTGACGTGGCCAAGCACCCGTGTTTTAGCCCGTAGCCACTTCTGATTGCAGTTGTTGAACATTTCGGTGCTATTGAGGGCTTTGTCTCAGTTTGCCAATGTATGGTGCTCCCTTTTAGACATCTCCACTTTATTGCGCAATGTTTGTGCGAAGGAGGCGTGTTTGTGTAATTCCTGTGGCCAATGGGTTTGCTCTCCTTAGGGGCCATGTAGGGAGGGGGTAAACATCACGCCGGTCCGAGTGTACTTGCCACAAAAGTAGTGTGCGCCGCAGATACCCCCCCCCCCCCTTCAGTTTCCCCCCTACACTACTGTATACCTCCCACCATCACTGCATAACATCCACAACACACTGCATACCCTCGACCTTACTGCATACCTCACATGAGGGTGGGTACAGTCACAACGTTGAGGGTGTGTGCCCCATCCACCCGGGCCCAAGTTTTGGGGAGGTTCTATCTGCACATGTGGCACCACTGCTGGACCAAGTGATGAGATAGACAATGCAACGCACTGTGTGTCTGTGTGTGTGCGTGCGCGCGCATCACACACCCACACACACACATGTTGCACATTACTTCCCTCCTCTTGGAAACAGGAGTGGCATAGGGTGGGGGAGAGGGTGGTTCAAATAGATGATAGACTCCTACCCTCCCCTGCCAACACTGTCCTGCAACAGAAAGGCAAGGCGCCTCGCCTCATGACAATATAATTTTTCTGTATGGCTTGATGAGGTGTTTGGAGACCAGTTCCCTGTGAACGGTTGCCCTGTTGTGCCCCGTATTGTCCACACTGGGTTTCTTGGTCGTTGATTCTCAGTTTCCCTCACTAAGTGTATGTGTGTATGTGTGTGTGTGTGTGTGTGTGTGTGTGTGAAGTGTGTGTGTGAGAAAGGGCTGCATTGCCAACCGCTGGCAGTTGAACGCCAACCGCTGGCAGTGAATGGATAAGTTTTGCTCACCAAGTATCAACTACGGGTGCAAGCTTATGTGTGTTCTCTTTGCTGATGACAGATTTTTGATGGATGTATGACAAGATGATTTGCTTTGTGTGATGCCCGGTTGCCGTTTCCATGGTGGTGTGCACATTTTGGGGGCAAGGCATAACCCAAAGATTTTTTTTTCGGTAAGGACACCCAAGGGGGGGGGGTTGCTGACCCAGTCCAATAGCTTTTGCCACTCTTTCGCCCAGTAGTGCTGTGCCATCAAGCATGAATTAAGTACCGGCCAGGCCACTGGCCAAATGGCAAATAAACACGTTTATGCGTTTATTTTTCAAAAAATGCCCTTTTTGGGGGGATGACCGTTGTTTATTGACGTTTATTGGTGTTTATTGACATTTCTGCATTCATTGCTGATGGTTTTTGTTCCCTTTGTGACGTATTTTTAGAGCATTTGTGCGTTTGTGCATGTTTGAGGGTATCAAAGTTGGAAACTAGTGCAGGTAAAGGGAGGTGATTAGCATTCTGTGTCCGCCGGCATGGTTCATCATAGTGGGAAGATGTGGGATGTGGGTCATGGCATAAATGGACACACGGACACACCATCTACACTCATTCATGTCATGCATTCATGTCATGTGCATGTGTGCATGTGTGTGATTAACAACTTTTCATGTTCCGTATATCCCTCTGTCAGACACTCTTTCCCTTCCTCATTGTTCACATGGGGTCTCACGTATGGATGCACCCACTTGGCCCGGTTGCGGCTGAGGGTGCGGCTTGGATGCACTTCCACAGTGTTGCCGAGGCCCGCCGTTACCTGCATTCCGAGGCGGGAGGGTCTTTGCGGCACCTCAAGCACACCCAAGTCGCCCGTGTAGCCAAAAATGATGCCACCCGGGATGGCTATTCCTTCACCTTCAAGGAGCTAGCGTCCATGGTTGTTGCTAGGCCCGTGTGTCCGCAGCCGGCAGCCACACCCACCTTGGCATCGTTTGGGTTGACTGCTGTGCGTTGTGCTTGTTGCGGTGCAAACATTTGTGGTGTGACACTCTTGCACCAGGTGCAATGCAATTGTCGACGAGGCTTGTATGGCTTGTGTCGGAACCGAGGTGCACTGCTTCGCATGCCCATGACTAACTTGGAGGGTAATGCTAAATTGGTAGCGCTCAATGGGGGCCATATTCTCCCCAATTATCGCTCCCGCTTTTTAGGTGCTGAGATTTTGAGGTAGCGAATGGCCTCCGGACTTTTAAGCTCGCACACTTTCTCTCACAATTTGACACCTGGTCTGCAAGTGACATATGCAAATTGCTTTGTTGCTTGTATTCCATGTGCAGGGTGCATGGGAACATAGTGTCGGCTGCTCCATCATTGTTCCACTTTTTGGATGGTCACCAGAAGCATGGATCTAAGCCCATGTACACAAGAAAATAAATACCAGTCAAATCATTTTGTTTTTTTTTACACTTTTTCACAAAAAAACACAAAAAAAGAAAAATAAGCATCTAATGAGCAGTCTACTGGCCACTGGCCAAAAACCTCTTGGCCAGTGTTTAATTCACGCTTGTGTGCCATGGTATGGTGCTAGGTGATGGGACTGAGTGGTTTTCATCGTTCGTTTGGATGGTGGTGAGTAAAGTGTTTGGTTCAGTGTGATGGAGTTGTTGTGGGCTTGGTGTCGACATGTCGCCCTTCCTTGTGCTTTTTGTGATATTGTTATGCCTTTAGGGTGGTGGGTGCGGCCCCATTGCGTTTGCATGTCCCGTTGGGGCTTGGGCGCTTATTACCCAAAGGGGACCACACACTATTGGTTTTGGGCAATGGTCCTTGACCGGCAATGGTTGGCAATGGTCGGCACTGGTCGGCGGTGGTTGGCAATGGTCGGTAATGGTCGGTAATGGTCGGTAATGGTTGGTAATGGTCGGTAATGGTCGGCAATGGTTGGTAATGGGCCCAGCCCTTGGTATGAGTGTGTGTGCTCATGTTGTATGGTTGGCCGACCATTTCTCTGCTGTGTTTCTTCCGTCTCTCCGCCTCGTCCAATACACAAACTTGTCCTTAGTTGCCCATTTGGGGGATGGTATGGGGCAGCCACGGCATATCAAGAAGTGACAGGTGTCGGCTTGCACATCATATTCTGTGGCCCCGGTCCTTGCACCATCTAGCGCTATGCAGAACCTCTACCTTTCCCCGAACAGAGAGGCACCTACACCACCATGATTCTGTGATTTGTCGCCTGTGTTCCTTTCACTTTGCCGTGTGTTGGTACTAGCAAGAGGATCCAAACATTGAGTTCTCATCACATCGTTGTGGTTGTCCACAGTGCCACCCACAAATTGTAGGGTCAAAGAGACAGGGTTTGGGGGCAAGCAAAAGGGGGGCATCCTGGCTGTCCATTGTGGATGTTGGGGGCTAGGCAGCTCCCCATTTTCCCTCGTTTTGCGCTCCTCTTAGGCAAAGTAAGTTTGGCTAGGCAAAGTAAGTTTGGCTAGTGCCTAACAATGCACTCACCTCAGGCAATGCCACTGCTTTACAAGCAAAGCACTTGTAACTTGGGAATGGGCTGGTGTATACGCTCGTAGGGCTAGGCCATGGCTCCATTGTCTCATCTCAAGCCATGCCGTGTGTCCGCTGGCACTTGGCACTTGGCACGGGCCGTTCGTTAACATGACAAGCCTCCTTGGAGCTGAACACAGCCCTGTCATCCAACCGCCCTCGGTAGCCAACTAGCTTCAGTCTTTACCCAGACGACGCCAAAGCTCACCATGTGCTGTGTCTGTGCCTGAGCACCGAGCCCAACACCCGACGCCCACAAACTCCCATTGTGGCCGTTCTCGCGAGGGCCATACACGTGTGGTGTCCCTGTCCCCATGAAGGTGCCCCAAATGGTCCAGAGAGGGCAGCAGGGCAGTCTGCCTTTCGATGCCTCATGCATCATTTTGCACAATGGAGGCATACTACCCAACTTGCCCTGCCCGACCCCTGCTACAGCTCGGTGCTTGGGTTGTTGTCCAAAAGGGTCCTCCTGTGGGCATAATCTATTCTACACTGTGTCTCCACCCCCCTACCTAGTCTCCTCAATCAGGGGGGGGGGGGGTAGGGGCACGTGCAACGGTTCTTGGGTTTCCACAGTTTGTGCTAGAAGCCGTTGGGGCAGCGTCCCAATGCTTCCTCCTCACACCATCGCATTTACCTCACAGTTGGTGCATGTCTACACAGCATTACATACACCTCACCTCACATGACTTTTCTCACCCCCTACTCCCCTGAATCACTGCATGGCAGCCCAAAGCAATGCATGCACACCCAGATCACTGCATCACACCCAGATCACTGCATCACGCCCACATCAATGTATACTACTCCACATCGCTGCATACCCCCCACATCCTGCATCATTGTATCCCCCACATCACTGCCTATTGGACCCCACATCACTACATACCCACCGCCACATCATTGCATATCTCCACCTGCATCACTGCATTCACTGCAAACCGTCCACATCGAACCCCCATCACTGCATACCATGGGCATCACAGGCTATCAACACTACCACCCGCATGAGCAGGTCAGTGACGAGTTCATCAAGGTCAACAAAATGCTTGGCAAAGAAAACGGGTATGTCCGGATGGTGGGTTGCCAGCCAATGGCTGTTGGTGCCGGAGGGCGGGGAGGGGGGGATGGGGGGGGCAAAAATCGGATGGGTATGCGTGGAGTAGGGAACGCAGGGCAAATCTGTGATGTGTGTGCTTGCATATGCCCAATAGCATAGGTGTGGGCATTGACATGGGTGGTTGTGCACATGGATGGCTGGGGCTGTGACTGTAATGGTAGCTGTAGTGTTCCGGGCTTAGGCTCACACGCGCGAGAACAAGTGCGTAATGGACGCGCATTGACACCCCTTCTCGTTTGTGGGGCGTCACTGCCAGGCCTATACGTGTACGTCACAGGCTCCCGAAGTTCATCCGTAAAGTGGAATTCCTCTACGACGACCAATTGTACGATATTTACTTCACGCGGCTGCATCGCAGCCGACTGTTGAATGCCGGATTCATCTCCAAGATGGAAGATATATTCCATAAGACCCTCAAGCGAAGCAGTTCTGTGGCGAGGGCGCGCAGCTTCTGCTCCAAAAGCATGCTGCTGCTGTTTGCCATATGGCTCCAGGTGAACCCGCCCATCCTGACGTGGTGGATTGGGGGGCGGAGGGGGGAAAGAACCTACTCTGGCGGTACAATCACATGTAGGTAGCTGGATTCAAGTGTTTTTTTTGTAAGCATTTGCAAACATGTCCATGATGTGTGTTCAAATATCTGTGTGTTCAGGAGGTTTCAACCAGCAAAACTACCTTGTGGTTCACAATAACAGGTTTTGAGAAAGTATCGAGATGTAATGGTCGAACCACATCGATGCCTCCATGCAAAGTTTTTTTTTTTCAACATGCTGGAAAAGCTGTTCAAATTGTTTGCAACTTGAGAAGCATAGTACCTAAGGGTACCGTTATTGGGGATAGTAAATCCATGGGGTATGTGTTGTTATGCTATCCATCAATAGTAACAAGCACATCTGGCATCCTTGGGCCGTCACAGGAATGTGAAAGGCGATGCACCATCGATACAATGGTGATGCATTCCACACCCTTCTGAGGGCCATAATATTTTCCTCAAGCTCTTGCGAAAATTTTTTTCACTTTTCTAGTACCTGCCCACACCTACTCCCCAGACATGAGGAGGTTGTGTGTGACCCTCATATTCCAACACCAGGATCGCACACCAGAATTGTGGGCTGGCTCATGAGCAGCCATGGATGCCCTGCCATGCACTGCACTGCAAGTGCTGTTTTCACGGAGGAGGGTCAACACCTCTAGCAGCCCCCCCCCCCTCTCCTCCGTTGTAAACTGTGTCTAGTGAGCACTAGGCGGCGAGATCTGGGGAAGATCTAGGATGAAATGCAGGGTGCGGTGGAGGTGCGGAGAGGTGAGTGGAGGTGTTAGGGATGGTCTGAAGCAGGTATTGGAGATGCAGGGGATGGTGAGGAGAGTTCTGGGAAGGGGCTGGGAGCTCTGACCCTCTAGAAGAGACCAGCCCATCTGTTGGGCCGTTGGGATAGGCAAGCCCCTCCTGGGCAATTATAGATGGCTCTCGTCAAGCGGTACCATATTTATTCATTGCTCTGCTGTACCACCGAGTTTCCAAACCACCAGCTGCATCATTAACAACGTGACGGCAGGACACATGGTTTCCGATGTAGCGTTTTCAGGTCTTGACACCTTCAGCATAAGTTCAGACCGCGTAGGCCTCTGCTGTCACTCAACGTTGTATGTTCAGAGGTATCTCGCGACATTCCCTCTGTGGATGACCTGGGTCCCCAAATATGACAAGTATTGGACTCGACTAGTTGGCATCATTTGTTGTATGTTGGTGCTGGCATTTTGCTTTGGCGGTTCTGTCCATGCCCATTGCAGTGCCCTTTGTGTACGTTGTGTATGATTTTGATATGGTATAGTGTGGCTTGATGTGGTTTGTGGTTTGATGCGGTGCAGTGTGATGTTGTGTGGTGTGGTGTCGTGTGGTGTGGTGTGGTGTCGTGTGGTGTGGTGTGGTGTCGTGTGGTGTGGTGTGGTGTGGTGTGCCGAAGGCGCTGTTAACAAATGGCAATGGCCGGAATGCCTTGCAGATGGGTAATACAAAACGGGAGGGCTGTGTGTCTGAGCGCATGCTGTGTTTAGTGTGTTGTGCACTTGTGACGGTGCAGGAGTTGCCCCCTGTACGGCGGCCTTAGTTTAGGGCCGCCCTTAGGACTCCCTGCTACTCTGCATGCTGGTGCAGTTGAAGTTCGCGCAAAGCCCACACCATAGTGCCCTCTGGCCCCGCGCGGGCCTTGATGAGGCCCTCTCGAGCCCTTGCGTGGGCCAGCCATACCTTCTATGACTCTGACTCTCACAACACCTGCCGGACGAACTCCGTCGTCCTCATATCATGCGGCCCTGCCAGTCCCATTTGCGCGGCCCGCAGGGACGGGTGTCGCGATGGCCGATGACCACTGTTCGAGGACTGCGGAGTCCCACAGTTTGCCGTGCACCTTCGACGCTTGTGGCCCCATGTACGTGCTCAGCCACGTGTGTAGGCGCTGTTGGGCTGGGCGCCATTCATGGGACTGCACAGGGCATTCCCACAGGTGATGGGCTGTTTCCAGGCCGCTTTTGCACAACAAGCACTGCATGCACAGCCGTACCTTGCAGTGTTTGGAGCGCTCCGCTAGCACCGTCATGGTTGGAGGTTGCGCATCCGATTGGCCACTAAGTGCCTTTGCTCGTCACTCGTGAACCAGTCCAAGGGTAGGCCGAGGCCTGGCTTGTAGTCTAGTCCCCATCAGTGTTTGTTGTGCACCCGAGCTGGGATCGCCGCTTGCTCTTGCAACCACTCTTGCAAGTTGGTGGGGGCTAGTTGGTCCCGGAACTTCAGCGGGGGAAGGAAGGTGTAGGGGCGGCGCAGCATCCAGGTGAGATCTGCATGTGGATCCTCCTTGGTTACTGCATCGACCCGTACATTGATGGCGGTGATCCAGTGGGAGGGTTTGACCACGATATTGATCCAGCCTTGGGGGCCAAGCACTAAGCCCCTAGAGTCCGCGCATATCGGTGGTGTATTCCGTCTCCACAATGCCCACTCTCTTGGTAAGTGCGCACGGTGCCTACCATAGACTCAGAATCCGGCACCACCCAGCTGATGCCTTCTTGCGACGCCAGCTACCGGGCGCATAGCACCAGGGTCGGGGCCTCGCCGTCCTGGGAGGTCCCCACTCCCAAGGCTACCTTGGTCTTGTACCGCCCTGGCGCATGCTCATACGCGAGAGCCATGGCCATTCCCGCCGTGGGGGTGCTGGCGTTGGTCACTACGATGGCTTCGCTGATCGTGGCAAGCGACAACAGTTCATGGAACAAGACTGTTGGTTCCGTATGGGGCTGCAAGTACATGGGCGCTGCCGTGGGAGCCCCTGGGGGGTATAACATGGCGTGGACCCCGAAATGCTCCCGCAAGTATGTCCTCAGAGCGGGGTCTAGCTCTGATGGCAATAGAGGGCACTTGTGAGTTAGGCACCGGGCCGGGTATCTCAAAAGTGCCACCGCCTCCGTCCGGAGCTCTATCCGGGGCTCCGGCGGCTGGGCGGGCGTGATGGTTTTTTTTTTTAGCAATGCAAGCTGCGCATGGGACACCCATTCCCAATGGTGGCGCCCCGGCAGGTCATGGTGTCACACCATTGTTGGGCCCTGTGTGCCCGCTGCTTGCAGTTGTGGGAGCATGGCCACCCGCAAGTGCTCATGTAAGCACGCATGCAGGGGGGGCTCTACCTGTACCTGGACCTCCAAGAGGCCCACCAACAGCCGGTGCAAGCGGGTGACACTAGGCAGGTCCTGGACAGGCTGCTCGCACACTGGAAGCACTACCGCCCACCCCAGGACGGTCATGGCGTCCTCCATGGTCGTGGTGAGTTGGATCGCGGGGGACCGTTGATAGACCACCTGCTCCAGGATGGTTTTCGCCTCACGGCCTCCGATTGCTGTTGTGGGTTGGCAGGGGTGTACTGGGTGCAGTGCCAAGTCCCTAGGGGCATTTTGTCAATGGGGGGTTGGTGCCCCCATTAGGGGTTGCGCAGCTCCGCGGCGCCGGTGGTGCCATTCCCAGATTGTGCACAGCGTGTACGCACGTCCTGCTCACCACGTGGCATCCCGCCTAGGGCATAGAAATCCCCGAGGTGGTGGTAACCCGGTGCGAGGGCTGCCAAGTAGATTGCCGGGGGCAGCTGGACGTATGTCACGTCGCAGTATGCAGTCTGGTGCGTGTTTACCACTGGGGGCGGGGGCATGTCCGGTCGGACCTACCCTCGTTGCGGGGGGGGGGGGGGGGGGGCGAGCACAAGGATAGGGGTCGTGCCTGTACGGCGGCCCGGGAGCCACATCGGCAAGCCCACTTGGTCCACTACCGACTGCACGTTGTGCAGCAAATAGGGGGTAGTGCTGGTGGTGGGTCCACTAGCCCGGGGTGAGCACGCGGGGTATCCCCCTTTGAGGGCGTGGCACTCCACCAAATATGCCTCTTGGGCCTGCGTGAAGCGGTCATTGGCCCATGCGCCTTGCCAAACCCACTCTCAGGCCATCGCCACCTACCACGAGTGCTCTGACTCCGAGCCCCAAACAACCATCTCTCCAAGGTCCCCACAGCGACTCCGTGTGGGTGTGGCGGGATGTGCCTGTGATGTGTTTCCAGCAGCGCACTATCCGTGCGTCATTAGCTTGCTAGACTGTTGCCGTAGGGCGGTAGGCGCTCGCCGCGGCGTGTAGTTTTGGCAGGACCTTGGCCTCAAGGACCATCATCACCGCAAAGGCCATGCGCTAGGGCTTTATTTGGCCCCATATCTCCGCCCTGATGGCTGAGATGTTGCGGGGGGCCCTGGGCCTCCCTTGGAGGTAGATATCGTCGGTACCCATGTACCAGAGGTGTGGTGTGGTGTGGTGTGGTGTAGTCTGGTGTAGTGTGATGTGATCTAGTGTGGTGTCGTGTGGTGTGCCGAAGGCGCTGTTACCAAAAGGCAATGGCAGGGATGGTCTTGCACGCGGGAAAATGCAAGCTGGGAGGGCTGTGTGTCTAAATGGGCGCTGTGTGTTGTGTGTTGTGCACATGTGGCAGAGGGCCTTCCCTCTCGTTGGCGCCAGGCGGCTGGGTGTGGCGTGGTGTGGCTTGTAGTGTGGTGTGGCTTGTGTGTTCGGGTGGGGTGCGGTGCTGTGGGGTACGGTGGGAATACCATGCTCCCATCCCATCCCATCCCATCCCATGCAATGCAATGCAGTGCAGTGCAATGCAATGCAAATGGATCCGAACCACTCATATGGACCCGCTTACTCCAGATTCTCGTGGTACACCTCCTGGCAGCAACCCAAATCCATGTGGTCTGCTGTAGTGCCGCAATTTCTCTTTTGCAGGTGCTCTGAATTTCCTGGTGATTGCCGGTTACCAAAGACGAGGGCCCTTTCCGTCCGCTGAGATTGGCCTCAAACCCGAGTTGGAGCCTTGGTGCTGTCACCCCCTCTACCACTCCCTGCGGTTGGGGGGGCCTCTGGCGCTGCCCTCTGTGTTGGGTGGTGCCCTGTAACAATGCCCTGTGTTGGGGCGGACGGGGCATGCCCTCTGACACTGCCTTGTGCAGTTGCGCCCCTTAGTACTGCCTGCTGTGGGCGTGTATGCATGCCCAACAATGTTGCCCTCTGTGTGCACCGGGTGCGCCCTCGAACACGGCCTTGTGTGTGTGTGTGTGTGGGTGGGTGGGTGGGGTGCTCCCCAATAGCCCTGGGTGTGTATTGGAATGCCTTCTTGTGCCCCGTGTTGGTGGGGGAGATGCATGACCTCTCGTGCTGCCCTGTGAGTGTCTGTGTGGGGGTGCAGGGGGGGGGATTCTGACACTGCGGTAGAGCACATCACTCCTACACCCATGGTACCAGGTTCAGGTGCCAAGATCCAAAGGTTCCGCTCGATTGGCGCCCAGAGGAGAGCTGCGGCCTCCGAGCACGTCTCAAGACCCTGTAGTCGAGGGTGTGCACCCGGGGTTTGACAGGGTGGGCCACGGTGTCGGCGAGTGTTCCTGAGAAATGGGACTCATGCTCCGAAATACCTTTTGGGAGGCAGCCATCGGGCCCGATTGGGGGTGGTTGTAGTGTTCCACATCCCGCATACCCCACTGCTGGCGATGGTGCGGCGTGCGTGCTGGGAAACTGCATTGATTCCCTGCGAGACCAACATATCATTCGGGGCTGCAGATCACTGCCACCTGCAGCACCCACCACCCACGTACCATCTTTCAGTCCGCCGTGCGCATCCCACTTGCACCGCTGACCAATGGGTCAGCCCAAGACCGGACAAGCGGGCGCCTTCACAGACGTCTCCTCGTCGATACGTACCATCTTTGGCTTTTCGTCTCCCCTGCGTGCCATATTGAGAAGTGGGGGCGCCGGGCCCCAGGCCCTTCGTTCGCAACCCCCCCCCCGTTCCGGTCACCGGAATTGCCGGAACGTGCCGGAACGTTTTGCCGGAACGTTGTGATTCTGTGAGGCTCAATGTTTTTCAGTGAAAACGCTTGCTGCTACTGTCAACCGTTGTCGTCCACTTTGCCAGTAACACTTTTGTTCGTCCATCCACTGAAAGAGATGTTGAAATGTTGTTTTTGTGGCTCCGAGGGGGCATCCATGACTGATTTCCATGATCTGCAACTGAAGGAGCAGCTGTTATTGCAACAGAAATGGGAAGATGATGTTTGGCCCCCAGTTACAACGAACGGCAACAACGCTACACTCGGAAGGAAGCAGAAAGCACAAGTCGCAGAGAAGGTGCTGAGCATAATTAGGAAATACAAACGGACACAGTTGCCTTTTTTTGACGAGTTACGTGTTTTTGATCCCCGGCAGCGCGACAGCATGCCTTCAAACATTGATGCATACTCTCACCTCTTTTGTCGGCCTGTTGCCACTTTTCTTTCAGACTTATTTCTGCATGGAAAAAAAAAGGACAGCTTTGAATGCCGATCAGAGCCAAGTGACAAAAAGTGCAAAAAAACTTCGGTGGGTGGCAGAGCCAAGTGACAAAAAGTGCAAAAAAACTTCGGTGGCCCGGCAGAGGGGATCGAAGCTACGCTTGCGGATCTGTAAATCGCTGCATATCCACTGGACCAGTTGCAATTTCTGACAGACTGCTGACCAGGAACCATATAGAGACCGAGAGATGAAAATTTTTTTTTGCAAATTGAGGGATGCTTTGGGTTTCCACATTACTCCAACTACCGAACAACCAAAAGGAAGGTGTGTTTGCGCCCTGGGACTGAGATCCTGGGCACCGGGAACCTCTTTTGCTGAAAAAACGGCTCGCCGGAACGTTGCGCCGGAACATTGGGTTTTTCTCGCCGGAACGGGGGGGGGGTTGCGTTCGTGGCATGCTCGCCGCCGCAGGCCCTAACCGCTGCATGGGGGTTTGGGAGCCGCGGTGGTTGTCCGGCGCCAGGCCCCCTCCTTCCATCCGTCCTTCTTCCCGCCGCACACGTGGCAGCCCAGGCACGAAAGGTGCCTAAGCTACTGGACAGCTTCTGATTGTTGCATTGGTGGAGCAGCACCCCTGCCCCCCTGCGCGTCGCACACACACACATACACACACACACACACACACACACACACACACACACACACACACACACACACACGCACGCACGCACGCACGCACGCACGCACGCACGCACGCACGCACGCACGCACGCACGCACGCACGCACGCACGCACGCACGCACGCACGCACGCACGCACGCACGCACGCACGCACGCACGCACGCACGCACGCACGCACGCACGCACGCACGCACGCACGCACGCACGCACGCACGCACGCACGCACGCACGCACGCACGCACGCACGCACGCACGCACGCACGCACGCACGCACGCACGCACGCACGCACGCACGCACGCACGCACGCACGCACACACACACACACAGGAGGGCACCGCACACACAGGGCAGTGCCAAGGACACCCGCACTCCCGCGTGGTTCTCAAGACCGCACGTGGCAACTCCTGTTTGTACCTGCGGGGGCTCTGCGTCCAGCCCGAGCATTTGTTGCCCATCTGCAGGATTTTTGGCGTCAGCATCGCCCATTTGGTTGTGTTTTTGCTGGATTCTGGGGCGTATGTGGCGCAGGATATGGTGCTGTACGGTGCGTATTGGTGGAAGAAGCACCAGATGCTGTCCAAGAGGACGCTCAAGGGGTATGCCCGGGGAAGTTCTTTGGGATTTCCTGGAGCTTCAGAGGCGATGGCGCCGACAGAGACTCAGTGTGCGCGGGAGGAGGAGGGGAGGGGGGGCTCGTGAAACAACGGATCCCACGCCCCAGCCCCGCAGCCCCACAGCCCCAGGGGCAGTGCGCGGCACAAAACCAAAAGAGCGAAAGACGGGCACACACGCCGCAGTGGCCCCAAAGAGTTGAGGAAGCCACGGGTGACTGTGTTGGGCCCCGCATATTTTTCTTTCCTTTTTTTTTTTACCGGAGACGTAGTGTCAAACGGGCGGAGCGGGCGGAGGCGGGGAGGTAAATTTTCAGCCGCCAAATTTGTTCGAGGGGGATATGTCACAACGTAAACGCCTCCCGAGCACAGACCACCGGGTACTTAGGGAGGCGCTGGGACCACCCAAGGTTGGGGACGGTGAAGGGGCTTTCACCGGTTCCCTTGGTCGCGAGGTTACACGCAACACACAGGAGGTCTAGAGATCGGGCCCCCGGTGGGACGTTTGTCATGACACTCAGCCTTCCTAGGCACCAGGGGTCCTTGGCGACCGCGCGCGCCAGAGGATACTTTTGATGGCTCGCTTGTGCCTGGGGATTGCCCTGTTCTTTTGGGGTCTTTGGGCCCCGGCGTGACTTCTGGCCATCGATTTAGCAGCAAACCGAATCCTGGAGCTCGAACCCGCGACTATCTGTGCAGATGTCACGTGCTCGGTTCGTCCCCACTGCCCTAATTGGCCCCGCCTAAAAAAATTCTACGATTTCCCCAGCGATCATTTTCAAAGACAATTGTATCGCAAAGCCTTTCATATGGCCTACAGAAAACGCTCTTTCTGTTTTATTGTACTTCGCCACAACACACCAATGGGGACAATTGGGGCCGTGGGTACGAAAGGGGCTGTCCTCCTTACTCCCTCGGCCTTCTCCCATTGATCACACTGCGCATGCTGCTTTCTCCAGCGCCGACGTCTCCGCGCAGGGTCTGCGAGTGTGTGATCCAAATTTTGGGAGGGATTGGGTGAGACCAGCATCTGGCAGTCCAACGGTGAGCTGCTTTCCGTCTCCGGACTGCCTATTCAGTGCACACGGAGACGGTATGATGGGGGCCCACCGCAAGTGCTGGCGGATGATTCCAGAGCTTCTGTGAAGCCGCGCGCTGATGTTTACGTCGCTCGTCGACATCAGTGCGCGGCTGACCTCGACCTCCGTCAACAAGAGCACTACAACACAAATGTACAACACACAGTCGATGCCCCTCTCTTTCGCAATGTGGCCTCACTTGACGAGAGGTGCAGAAACCCCTGAAGGCGATGCGCGCCATTCTGCATCGTGCGTCTTACACCCCGCAACCCATGCACAAAATTACTGACCTCGATCGACGAGAGCAGGCAATACAACAGGACGCGGCAGTGGACATCGGTTGTGCTACGCGGTACCCATCCAGCCGGTTGAACACCCCCGCGGCGTGGGGTGAGGGGGGGCATGTACAAGCCTGAAGGGTGGCACTGGTACACGCAAATTTACAACACCGGGGCAGCAGGGACAAAGCAAACAACAAGTCTTCGGGCTGAAATTGGTCAGCACCCCCGCCTGCCCCTCTGCCCCGATGGAGCAGGCGCGTGGAAGGTCAGCAGGGCCCACCGTTCCGCCTTTTTTTTTGGGGGGGGGCGTTCTGCACTGCACTGCACACTGCTTCCACTGTCCACAGGATCGACGTTGCAGAGGACAAATTGAAGTTCCACAATTTTTGGGGCCGGAAAATGCTGCTCAAGACGCAGCTGCTCTGGCGGCTGATCTATTTAGCATGTGCCTGCATAGGTACTTTTGATGCACTTGCCAGGGAGATTAGGTTGTACATTGAAGTTAGTTCACCTTCGCATCCTTAGTTCATGAATTTTCTTGTAGTGTCTTGTTTACAATTACCAAAAACCGCTGGTGAATTGTTGACCAATATGTTACAGATTTCAGTGCTGGCTGTCATCTACTTTGGTGGGACGGAGTTCAGTTGCGTGTGTTTGTGATTAGGTATTGAGGATGCTAAGCACGTGCAACAGATGAACACTGAGGCTTGATATTTGATTGCAGTATGCCACCCTGCCGATAGGATATGCGGCAGTCCCTTTGAGCCACATTGCACCACAAGCAGATGTTCCAGGATTGCAGTGCCATGCAATTAGCATTAGTGGACTGAACAAAACCCTGCATTCTGTCACCATTTCTTGAAACAGTCACAAAGTGTGGTGGCGCCAGGCTGTCCTTTACCTTCTTCACCACCTCACCCCACCACTCTGTAAGCTTTGGGTGGCAGGATTGTAGTTAATCGATTCCGGTTGACCGATTCAGTTGATTTTGGTGTGACATGGAACCATTTCAGCATTTTTGGCTGCTGATAGTCGTTGCACTTTAACCATGCGCCTTGTCTGCCCAAAGCCGCATTTGGGTTAAGTGAGGTGCATCGCTTAGCAGAAGCAAGAATATTTGGCAACAGGAGGCATTAACGAAGGGGAAATATATTTACGTTTTGTTCTTTCAAGAAGCATAATATGACACCCAAAAATTAGGCTTCTCCTCCCTTCTTCAAATGTCTGGAGCCTGGGCTGCAAATGTGTTGGGGTTCAGGGAGGTATCATTTCAGTGATATACCCAGATATTGCATGGCATTCGCGCTGATCGCATGTCACAACATCCGTCCATTGAGAGGGCATTTGTTGTGTGCTGATGCCTGTCGCCCGCGCAACGCGAATCACCAAATGTGCGATGTGCTGAACTGCAAGTCGTGGGTTGAGTCCGTGCCTGCGCACAGTGCTCACGCGCTGTGGCTGTACAGGCATCTGGTACCCTTGGATGTTCGTTGTCAATATGTTTCTGACCATATACAAGCGCGAAACTGCACAGCAGGTGATTTTTGTTCACCTTCAACCCAAGGTACGCTCTTGTATAGTTCCGTCTGGAACTTTGCATGGCCTTGTACACTGTCACATGAACATTCTTTTGGACGGACGGACTGACTGCCTTAAAAGGCTGCAAGAAGGTCACTTTGTGGGAGACAAGTCCCCGCCACTGAACCACAAGTTTCTGTATTTCATAACCTGTGTTCCAGAAGTCCAGTCAGCAAGACGTAAACACAGTGATATTGTCCTTTGAATACCTGTGGTTGGCAGCCACTGTGATTGCTGCTGTGAGCCACGTTGCCGACCCACAGAAGCTCCAACCTTCGCTGTCCACACTGCATCAGAGGTGGACTGGAAATGTCGCGTTTCTGAGAATTGATGTGTGAAACAGCCCTGTAGGTTCAGAAATCACGGGAGAAATTTCACAGCACAAATGGAATTTGACACACGTAGAGATACGGGTGGACATTCATGAACATGGACATTCATGCACATCGACATTCATGCACATGGACATTCATGCACATGCACATTCATGCACGCCGATGCTGTGGGCTGCTGCCAATGTCTTCGGCGGGACCGTCAGCATGTCTTTCACTGAGTGACGCTAGAGCCAAAGTGTGGGGACTGTCTCACTTGATTGGGTAGAGATCTTCTTGGATCGTTCTCAGACAGCCGGAGCACCACACAAACCGTCCCAGTGGTGGAAAGACTCCCTGGACATCAGCCCCATACTGTCTGGAACAGACCAGTGCAGCAAGACACCCCTGTAACCGCGCCCGCACCGCCCTGCACTGGAAATGACCCCGTCCTTCCGACGGGGAATCCCTTTGCCCCTTGCCCCAACACTTTGGACAATGTCTTGAATTCAGTATCGTACCCCTTGCTCGCTTTATCTATCCACGGCTCCGTCAACGTCAGAGGACCCTCCGGACGGTGTTGCACGGTTTTCGCGGGATTGTGGTATGCGCCCGCGGCGCGTAGCTATGGCACCCGTGCTTTTAGGGTTAGGTCAAAGCACTCTGCCTGTCTGTGGGACGGTACCAGCACTCTCCCCATTCACAGGGGGATTTATCAATCGGGCTGAGGGCCTCTGTTTTTCTTGTGGCATTCGTCCCCACGATGAGGGCGGCTGGAAAAGTGTTTGCGCGCTCCGTTTGGACTGCCACCGTTGCCGTGGGGTCTAGTCGCGTAATTAGGCAACACAAGACACACTGCGTGCACATCTGTGCAGACAGGCGATGAGCAGCGTAGCCTGTCGCATGCCAACCCCCCCCTTCAAACTCTCAACACAAACACAACCAGCAGCCTTGGGGGCGGCCGAAGCATCTCATCCGGATCTGCGGCGCGCTTTCGGGGCCACCACCGACCATGGTCTCCCTGTCTGCCCCCACGTGCGTACACCATCAGACTGATCTGGTATTTGTGTTTTGACTTGAGAATGCAGTTGAGATGGTAAGGGACATGATCCGCAGGGTGTGACTCGGCATATGCTAACAGCCAACAGGTGATCCGGTTTCGGCTTGGGGTCGAATCAGACAGTCATCCGAATGGTCCAATTATTGGAATCCCACCCACCATGCCGCCGATGGGGGCGGGTCTCTTGGAGGAGGATGAGCATCAGTGACGCTCGATTTCGCCAGGACAGCAGGTCAGCGTTTCCCCAGATTGTCCTCTCCACGCGGTGCTGGGAATCAGCAGGGGTGTGATCCACATAAGGGGAGGCCAGTCTGCACCAGTCAAGTCAGGTCCGACACGTCGGGCTGGTGCGCGCCCAGGCTTGTTGAACGCAGCCGCCCACCAAGAGCGGAACCGGTACACCCGCAGGCCCGTAAGTGTGTCACGCTGTTTCTCGTATCTGGCACTCTCCGGTCGCGTGCCTTGACTAAGCGAGGGGACGGCGCATCTTTGGAGAAGAAATCAGTCAGCGGGCCGTCGGCCATGACCCAATGGCGTGGAGAACAAGGGGAAAGAGGAAATGAGGCGTCTTTCGCCCCCACTGCTGGTCCAAGAGCCCCCGCATGACAGCCCGCACGCTCATGGCACCGCCGCTCTCGTTTGCAGTACCGGCTGCAGGCGTCCACAGGCATCATTTCTCCGCCCAACCAAACCAAACCCCACCAGGGGTGAGGGGTCAGGGAAAAGCGCTTCCAGCAGCACAGCCCAGGCAAAAGGGTGTGCGGAAATGAGCGTGGTTTCAGCAATGATGGTTCTTCGGGTCCATCGCTTCGAGATTTGTTGTGTTGTGCGGTGGGGTGGAGGCTCGTTGGCGGCCCCACCCCCCTGCCCTGGTGACATGCATCCTCAACACAAAATGACGCATGCATGCCAGGTCCACGGGTGGCCTTGGGCTCGCGACTGCATCCTGGTGACCTCCGCAATTTCTGCTCAGATGCCGTTCTTGGCCGTTGTGGTTTGCATGGCCCTGTCAATCGTGTACACTTACGGATTACTGGCTTTTAGGTATGACTTTGTTTCGCATAGGCGTTGTTGAAGGTCAAGGTTGGGCGTGTTATCGGTCCCGAATCATATGGGTCCAGGGATTATGCTGGAGACCAACCGTGACGGGACCAGGCAATAGTGGGCCTAACGTCCTCCTCTAAAGCTAAAGCAGTCCAGCAGGGCTCCGGGCGGAGAAGTTGCACCTCATTTGGGCGGCTTTTCCGCCTGTGAACACCAGTTTATCCAATGCAAGAACAAATGTACGGGGTACTGGTTAAAACGGGAGCAGTGCAGGTGGGTGTTGCTGCAAATGGAGATTGTTGTGTGCTCCGGTTGTGATGCGGGCAAGAGATGAAGGGAGATGCAGCCTGCCTCTTTACCCTGGGTTTCCCTCATATAGTGCGGTGTGGTGTGGTGTGGTGTGGTGTGGCGGTGGTGTGGTGTGGTGTGGTGTGGTGTGGTGTGGTGTGGTGTGGTGTGGTGTGGTGTGGTGTGGTGTGGTGTGGTGTGGTGTGGTGTGGTGTGGTGTGGTGTGGTGTGGTGTGGTGTGGTGTGGTGTGGTGTGCCGAAGGCGCTGTTACCAGAAGGCAATGGCCGGGATGTCTACCCTCGGGTACAGGTAAACGGGAGGGCTGTGTGTCTTAGTGCACGCTGTGTGCTAGTGTGTTGTTGTACAGCCGGGACCTGTGCTCAGTCGCACTTGGCCGGTACTGTTCTGCCGATGCCTGTGCACGGTCACACAGGGTCTAGTGGGCCCACTGCACCGTGTGTGCTGTGCTGCACCATCAGTACTTTGTGTGCAGTGCCGCACTGCTTGGTTCTGTGCTCCGCACTGCACTGTGTGTGCCTTGCCGCACTGCACTTGTGGGCAGTGGGCAGTGGGCAGTGGAACTTCTGCTATGCACTGCCACACTGCCTGGGGGCAGTGGGCAGCGCAACTCCTGCAATGCACTGCCTCACTGCTTGTGGGCTGTGGGCAGTGGAGCTCCTGCTTTGCACCGCCACACTGTCTGGGGGCAGTGGGCTGTGGAACTCCTGCAAAGCACTACCTCACTGCCTGGGGGCAGAGGGCAAGTGCAACTCCTGCAGTGCACTGCCTCACTGCATGGGGATGGTGGACAGTGGAACTCCTGCAATGTGCGGGCCCACCAGCTGGGGGGACGGGGAGCCTTGCCCAGGAGGCGGTCGCTGCCTCAATAGCGGAACTCCTGCAATGCACTGCCTCACTGCCTGGGGGCAGTGGGCAGTGCAAAAACTGCAATGCACTGCCTCACTGCTTGGGGGCAGTGGGCAGTGGAACTCCTGTCAAGCACTGCCACACTGCTCAGGGGCAGTGGGCAGTGGAACTCCTGCAATGCACTGCCTCACTGCCTGGGGGCAGAGGGCAGTGGAACTCCCGCAATGCACTGCCTCACTGCCTGGGGGCAGTGGGCATTGGAACTCCTGCAACACACTGCCTCACTGCTAGGGGGCAGTGGGCAGTGCAACTTCTGCAATGCCACACCGCTTGGGGACGGTGGGCAGTGGAACTCCTGCAATGCGTGGGCCCACTAGCTGGGGGGACGGGGAGTCCTGCCCAGGAGGCGGTCGCTGCCTTAAGTGCGTAAATCCTGCAATGCACTGCCACAATGCCTGGGGGCAGTGGGCAGTGCAACTCTGCAACACACCGCCTCACTGCCTAGGGGCTCTAGGCAGTGGAACTCTTGCAATACACTGCCACACTGCCTAGGGGCTGTGGGCAGTGGAACTCCTGCAATGCGCGGGCCCACCAGCTAGGGAGACGGGGAGTCCTGCCCAGGAGGCGGTCGCTGCCGAAAGAGCGGACCTGCCGCAATGCACTGCCACAATGCCTAGGGGCAGTGGGCAGTGCAACTCCTGCAACACACTGCCTCACTGCCCGGGGGCTCTGGGCAGTGGAACTCTTGCAATACCCTGCCACACCGCCTGGGGGCTGTGGGCAATGGAACTCCTGCAATGCGCGGACCCACCAGGTGGGGAGACGGGGAGCCTGCCCAGGAGGCGGTCGCTGCCGAAAGAGCGGACCTGCCGCAATGCACTGCCACAATGCCTGGGGGCAGTGGGCATTGGAACTCGTGCAACGCATTGCCTCACTGCCTAGGGGCAGTGGGCAGTGCAACTCCTGCAAGACACTGCCACACCGTCTTGGGACGGTGGGCAGTGGAACTCTTGCAATGCACGGGCCCACTAGCTGGGGGGACGGGGAGTCTTGCCCAAGAGGTGGTTGCAGCCTTAAGAGCGCAACTCTTGCAATGCACTGCCTCACTGCCTGGGGGCAGTGGGCAGTGCAACTCTTGCCCGGCGTGTGCCCACGGGCTTGGCGGATGGGGAGTCCTGCCCAAGTGGCGGTCACTGCCTATGGATCGCCTGCGGGGGACGGCAGCCTCCATCGGCGCGGGCGCACCAGCTTGGGGGACGGGGAGAGCTGCCTAGGTGGCGGTAGGTGCCTATGGAGCGCCTATGGGGGACGGCAGCCCCCATCGGCGCATGCCCACTAGCTGGGGGGGGCGCGGAGTCCTGCCCAGGCGGTGGTCACTGCCTATGGAGTGCCTGCCGGGGACGGCAGCCCCCAGTGGCCCGGGGCCACGAGCTGGGGGGACGGATAGTGCTGCCCCGGTGGCGGTCGGTGCCTACGGAGCGCCTGTGGGGGACGGCTGCCCCCATCGGCGCGGGCCCACCAGCTGGGGGGACGGGGAGTCCTGCCTAAGAGGCGGTCGGTGCCTATGGAGCGCCTGCCGGGCACGGCAGCCCTCAGCGGCCGGGACCCACCGGTTGGGGGGACGGGGAGTCCTGCCCAGGTGGCGGTCGGTGCCTATGGAGGGCCTGCGGGGGACACACCCGGTGTGGTGTGGTGTGGTGTGGTGTGGTGTGCCGAAGGTGCTATTACCAGAAGGCAATGGCCGCGAGGTCTACCCACGGGTATAGGTAAACGGGAGGGCTGTGTGTCTAGCGCGCGCGCCGTGTGTAACCGTGAGGTTATCGGCGGAAAGAGGGGAGTCGGGGAAACCTGGATGTCACCCACCAGGCGAATGCTGTCATCCCAGAAGTTCCCGCTGCACTCCCTCTCTCTCCGCCTGCTGGTGCAGGCGCAGCTCCTGCAACACCCACGCCATCGTGCTGCTCGGGCCCAGGCGGGCTTTCAACAACGTGGCTCGTACCTTGGTGTGGGCGTACCAAACTCTGATGGACTCCTCGATGACATTACGTATGAACTCGGTTCCCAGCGTGTGGGGCCTAGAGCACTCCATGTGGGCTCGCTGCATGGAGGTGGTACACAAGGCCACCCACTGTTCCATTACAGCCAGCTCCCACAGCTGGTGGCGCACCGATACAGCCCGTTTCCCCACCTTTTGATCGAGCCACTCCGCGAGCTGCTGGCGAGCCGGCCCCCACTCGCGAGCCGCCGGCGAGCCGGCCCCCACTCATGGGATTGGGCCGAGCAGGCCCAAAGGTGGGGCGCCGTTTCGGGTTGCGCTCCACAGAGGAGGCACGTGGTGTCTAGCACCGTGTTCCGGTGGGAGGACCGGTGCGCCAGGACAATCATTGTGGGGATGTTGTCCATGCGGTGTGCTGTAATGTGGCGCTGCTGGTCACTATCGAACCAGTTGAGGGGGAGGCCACTACCCGACGTGTAGTTTGCTCCCCATCGGGCCTCATAACCTACCTGCGCCGGTATGGAGGCCTGATCCTGCAACCAGTTGCTCAGCGCCGTTGGGGAGAGCCAGCACTGGTCCCGGTAGGTCACCGGGGGGAGAAAGGAGAAAGGGCGGTGGAGGAGCCATGTCAGGTCAACTTGCGGCGGCTCCTGCGTCGCCGCATCTACTTGGACGTTTAGGTCCGTTATCCAGTGCGACGGCGTAGTGGCCACGTTTATGGCCGAGGCCGGGGAGAGTCGGCGGCCTCCCAGGACCGTGGCATAGAGGTGGTGTATGCCATCCCCACAATGGCCTCCTTCCTGGTACGTCTGGAGGGCTTCCACCGCTGCCTCGGAGTCCGGCACCATTCAGAACACCCTTGGCTGCTGCGCCAGCCTTCGGATGTACGACAGGAGTATCATGGCCTCCCCTTCTTGGGAGGTGCCCACCCCGGAGGCCACGTTGGTCTGGTAGGCCTCGAGCCCGCTCTGGGCGACCCCCGTCATTGCCATTCTGGCCGGCGTGGTTCCTGCATCCACCGCGACTATGGTTCTGCGGAGGGTTGCCAGCGTCGGTAGGTCATGGAACCAAATGCCCGGCTTGTCGTTGGGGGCCAGCACCTGCGGGGGGTCGGTGGCCAGGCCGTGTGGCGCCAAGAGGGCCAGGTCCCCATGGTGCTCATGGTGTGGTGTGGTGTGGTGTGGTGTGGTGTGGTGTGGTGTGGTGTGGTGTGGTGTGGTGTGGTGTGGTGTGGTGTGGTGTGGTGTGGTATGGTGTGGTGTGGTGAGGCTTGTCGTGTGGCTTGTCGTGTGGCGTCGCGTGGTGTGGTGTTCAGTAATGTGTGTATTTTGTGGTGGTGCTGCTTTTTTTGTCTGATCATTTTGCCATTCCTCAGGTACTTGGGAGGGATGTACAAATTTGCTGATGGACCTGCATCTTGGTCATTTTTGGGGGGCGCTTTGCTCTCACACATCGACGTTGGTTTCCGCTCAGGTTTTGCTTCTTTCTGCTTCTACAAGTGCCTGGCGTTGCTGTTCATTCTTTCAGGGATCACAATGCATAAAGGCCTACACGGACGATGTGATGAGAGGTTTTTGTGCTTTTTCAGGCATCGTCTTGCGACCCATATTTCTTGTTGGCGGGGCACTCATGCATATCTCAGTCCGTCTGCATAGCTGCCGACGCGATCGTACCCAAATTACCACAAACGCCCCATACACGCCTGCCAATATCGAAAACTGAGCAAGGGTGGTCCGATGTTCTTCGATACACCAGATTTGGGGGTGTTCAGGTGTTTTTTCTTCTTTTCAGCTTTCATACTTTGGAGGACCCACTCTGGTGCTGCGCCCTGTTTTAGTCCTGTCCACCCTTTGGCTGGGCACCAAAACCCACGTCGCCCAATCAAGTCCTGCACGACGTGTTTGTTTGAGTTCTGCACCTCCAGACTAAGGGGATGCTTGTCGACACCCTCATCCCAGGTACCATTGACGGCGAAGAAAAGATGCATGAAGCAATGTAGCCTGAGTGGGGGATACACTATCACAGCCAAAGAGAGGAACTGAGACAGCGAAAATTGACGGATTGTGCATTTCCAACGCGAACCCTCTCCGTGTTTCTCAAATTGGGATTTTTGGTCCCGCGTGCCGGGAATGGAACTCGGGTCTTTCCAATGTTTGACGTATGACACCTCCCTCTCCGGCTCTGAAATTGCAGATTTGTGTTCTTAGTGCAGAAATCCCCCCGGCCGAGAACCCTTCACCCGAGAACCCTTCTGCCTTCTGCACGACCTCATTGTTGGACGATGGTTGTTTGTGGCTATGGGGCCACTGTTTCCAGTGGCAGCAGCAACACAAATGGTAACCCCAGCAACAACAACGGTCCAAGCAGTTCCAACAGCAGCAGCAGCAGTGCCCCCTGGTGCAGTATTGCCCTTGGGAAACACCCATCGTAGTGTGCTGTTTACTCATGACAAGGAGCTGTAACGCATTTTAGCCAACACGCAGCAGCCACGCAGCAGCAGTGGGAGTAGTTAGCAGCAACAGCAACAACATCAGTCGCAGTGAGCCAGCCAGCAATATTTTCAAGAGCCGAGGGAAGGAACGGACACAGTGGGGCTGTGCCATACCCAGGAGAGCGCCAACAACAATTTTGAAAATGTATGTTCAAACCCTCCCCACACGTATTTTAGAGGGGGGTGGATCTGGGTGGGTGCCTGCTTTCGTTGGTGGGGATCAGCTTGGGTGGGTGTGGGTTGGGATGGGTGACACCCTGACGCCCAACCCAAAGGCCGCTCGGTGGGTGCCACATCATCACTGCGCTGTTTGTCTTCCGTTGCGGTGTCACTGATGGAGCCTCCCACGGGGGATTCCGGGGACGCCGTAAAACACAAAACGTACTCACCGTTTTCTTTTCAAAAAGAAAAGGGAAAAATGGAGGCCCTGTGTTACAGAAGCACTGTTCATGAGTAAATGGGCGTCAGTGCATGGTTTAGGAGCCATAGATGTCGGGCACACCCTCCAGGCAGCGGCAAGGACAGCAGCTCTTTGCGCTTTGCATACATCTCTGACATTTGCTGTAGGTCCGGAATGGGGCCCATATCTGGGGCAAGAATTCACTTGGCAATCATTGCTCTATTTCGTGTTTTCATTCACATACCATCTGATTGTGGTTTTGATTTTCGGAGCCATTCTGGCGGGTCTGTGATTGCGTGGGATTGTATGCATCTCTTGTCTGCGGAGTTGAAAGCCCCCAACTGGGGGGACGAATGTTTGGGAAAGGCCCTCGTAACCGATCCTATGCAGAAGGGCAGTGCTGAAGGCTGGCGCTGCCTGAAAAATGAACGGTTGAGCGGCCAGAACGAAGATTGTTGTCTTTGCCATGACACACTGCGCGCATCGTCGGAACTACTTTGTTGGTCGGGGTACCCATATCCTCCCTGACCACCCCCCTGCCCGCCCTCTGGGGCCTGTTTGGGGCCCAGCCATTTTGAAAAGGGGCGGGGGTCCAGAAACTGGGTGCGAACGGACGAGATTACGGGCACCCGCGCATTCCAAAGTAGTCCGTATGTGGCTCAGAACGATTGACGGCGCCATTTTGGCCGTTATCATCGGTTATGCACGTGCTGTGCGCAGTTGTGTGTTTAACTCTCCAAGAAGATGGAGTTGAGCCTTGCCGTCGGTAATCAGTGGGCTTTGGTGTGCGCACCCAGATCAAAGGTTCTGTCAAGACGTGGGATCTGAGCGTTTTGCCTTGCGATTGACCTGAAGCCCACTCCGTTGACCACGTCCCTCCGATGACGTTAAGTGCACATCAACGTGGTCCTTTCGATCCGTCGCGATGGCGTTTGGATAAAAGGCTGCGACTGATAACTTCGTGGGGAGAGAACAAAGGATGCGTGTCGGACGAGGGACCGCAACCATTACCAAAGCCTATCACTGGATTTGGTTGCTGAACAATGCCGTTCACTGCATTGGGTTGTGGGATGTTGAATGTTGTTTCCACGACGCCTTCTTCATGGGAAATCAGCATGCAAAATGGCACACATGCAACGCACAGGAAGAATGGGCACCAAAGAGCACATGCATTACCTCAAACTTGCGAACCTCGGGTATCCAAATCGCGAAGCTAGATGAATCCCCGAATTCTGAGATGGACAAATGCCGCTGCTGTTGCGTGCGCACAGAGCACGCGCAGGGCAGGCACTGGCCGCGCAGCCCCGACGCCACTGTCCAGAGGCACTGCTGGGAGGGAGCCTGAGGATGTGCCGCACACTGGGCTTCCGGAACGTTTCGGGCTGTGCTCCGTATTTGGGGGGTGGTATGGAGGCCCTTTGCTCGCAGCCCCCCCCCCCCCCAGTCGGATGGGCACAAAGGTGGATGGGGGCGGCACACTACTGCCACAACAGTGCACATGCGCGCCTGGGCGACCCCTGTAGGGGAGCAGTCCATCCTCGTCACAGCCACCGCGGAGTGAACCTCGGGCAGCGCAACCAACGTGCTCCCTGCGCGGCGAACCAGACGATACGATGCTCACGGACGCCTGTGTCTTTCTTCCTTTCTTAGGCACAGCCCGTGCCCCTGCTCCCGTGCTCTGGGTGCGTTCTGTACACAGAAAAGGACCTGACACATCGTTGTGTTCGTTTTAGGTATCGTGATCGACGTGTTCGGGGATGCGCGTGAGGCCATTCAGTCCCTCGCGTCGGAGGATCTGACCAAGTGTATCATTTGCGGCCTTGATAACGAGCAGTTTGACGAAACATCGACGGATGGCTTCAAAGGTTTGCCCGGGGAATGGCACAGGGGGCACGCTCCGCTGCCACACCACGGGGACAATGCCACCAAAAACACCAAAACCAATGCACTGCACACGAGGTGTGCTGCACGGTATCCGACCAGCCTTTATGGGACACATGCACGCATTTCAGTACCCCCCGCCTCTCTCTATCATCGCGTCTACGACGTTCGTCCCAGAGCACATTCACAATGAGCACTTCAAGTGGGACTATCTTCAATATTTCGAGGCCCTTCTTGACTGTCAAATGGTGGAGATGAGCCCTCTGGACAAGATCATCCGCAGAAATTACCCCCTCAATCCGCTGGCGTTCTGGCCTCTGGAGCGCGCCCACGCGCTGCTGCCCAAAGAGAAGGTACCGATCCTCCGCCGTGCGTTCTTCTCATTGTCCCCCCCTGCAGATGTGCGTGTGTCAGCCACCATCAGTACAGACATACGCCGTATGGACTCATGCCCCCACTGGGGGCCCCGCCAATTACTGCCCTCACAGCCCCGTGCCCTGTTGCACTGGGGCATAGGACGGGGATGGCAAAAGGGCAATGTGCCCCTTTTGCATGGGGCGGCCGGACCGGCATTGAGGTCGTCCGTCATTACGTGGCGTTGCACTCAACCGATGGCGGTTACCGGTCAGTCAACGGCAGTTGGTTGGCTGGTGGGTCAGTGATCGACAGCAGTCACTGATTGCCCGGTGCTCTGTTGCGGTCCAGGGGTGCCGACCCCTGGACAAGCGCTACAAGAGGCCGGCCCCGCCGCGGGGCTTGAATGGGTGTGCGGCATGACTACTGCTGCATCAGCACGACGGCCGGTGATGTTGTTGAGGCGCTGCCCGAGCCCGTGCCCATCCAATTCCCGTTCACAGACCCAATGGCGATACGAAAATAGACCGGCGAGCTTCCGGGGCCCCGATTCCCCGATCTCACCCTCAACCGCAACCGGCGTGGTCACATTCACGGGCGTACTGAATGACAGCGTCACAGAATTACGGGCGTCGGGGGATGCCCCGCACTTCTCGTGGATTCGTACAAGTCTGGACGTAAAGTGACTCGAAGGGCGCGGGTATGCGCAAGTGCCCATGGGGATGTAGGTGTGGTTGGCTGCCCTCACAGGCCCGTGCCCGTTGGGCATAGGACGGGGATGGCAAAAGGGCTTTTGCATGGGGCGGCCGGACCGGCATTGAGGTCGTCCGTCATTACGTGGCGTTGCACTCAACCGATGGCGGTTACCGGTCAGTCAACGGCAGTCGGTTGGCTGGTGGGTCAGTGATCGACAGCAGTCACTGATTGCCCGGTGCTCTGTTGCGGTCCAGGGGTGCCGAGTCCTGCAGTTTGTGTTTCTCTTTTGGGGGGGGGGGGGGGCACTGAGGACAGACCTGATCCCCCGCCAGTTCTTACCTTTCCTCATCCCCTGTTCCAATTCAGGGGTCGGAGCTGGTGGCCGTCCAGTCCAAACGGAACTAAAATGTCAATGTCAATGTGGCCTGCGTCTGTGCTTGGGGGGAGGGACCATGTCCCCAGAGTCCACGACATCCGTGGACGGCGTGCGATTGGAGTGCTGGCGGGGCGCGCATTGGATGTGAAAAAGGGCGGTTTGGCGATTTGGAGCCCTCACATTGCGTGTGCGGGTGCGGGGGGGGGGGGGGGGTTGCCTGTGAGGGTACGTGTGCCATGTGCAGGCACAGGCCGCGGTGTCACGGTCCGAGCACTGGCTGCTCACAGACCTTCCTTTCGACTCTCGTTGCGAGATTTGCGTTTTGTACCCCCAGAGAGACTGCCGCGCAAAGGCATTGCAGTCGTCCCATAGAGGCCCCCGACCGGGCCCACAGCGTTCCTGGTCCCCGAGATAAGGTCGTGCACGTGTCATTGGCTGCATGAAACACAACCTAGCAGCAGTGGTACCACACTTTTCTGTGACACCCACACCGCTCTGGCAGCAAAATACAAGGGGGGGGGGCAAATTTCGCGGCGGCATTACTTCGCCGTGGGATATTTCGTATTTCAAATTCGTGCGAAATTTCCACGTAATTTTCAGGCCGCTGTGCGAAATAAACCCGCTGCGAAATTTAGCAAAATGTCTTGTCTGTTGTGCCCTTCCACAAGAGCTGAAACAGAGAAATGTTGCCGTCAGAATCTGTAATGGGGGATCTTGTGATCGTACGTTTCTCATTGCTGTACGCAAGGTACACTTGCGAACTTTGCCTGCAGCTTGCTACATTCTTTGCAGGGATGGAAAATAATTGACAGCAGTCTCGTCCACAGCCAGCACCAACCAAAGGTCGGCTCACAGCATGTGGGTGCGAAATTTCCCACAGCAAATTCAAGATTGCATGCGAAATAAACCCGCTGCGAAGTTCCCCCCCCCCCCATGTAGCAGGAGTAGAAATATTTGTGCATGCGCTCTGATGAACACACTGCAATGCACAGCCACGCCATCTGCAAACGATACACACATGCTGCACTGATCTCCAACGGCCCTGATCCAACCATCAATTCATGTTCTCAGTTCTGTGGATGACCGATTGGAATGCGACGATCAGCGGTATTGTCTGTCAATCGCTGCCGGCTCGTGACTGCCCTGCCTAAGGCAGCCAACCACCCGCTCACCCCCCCCCCCCTTCAGCATTCCCTTTGCTGTTGCATAGACATCTTCCCTTGAATACCTGAATGAGTGCTGTTGTGCCCTGCCCTCCAGCGGGTGCATCGCCCTGCCAGGGGGTGGGCACATGCTCTGCTGCTGCCGCCTGCAGCATGCGCCCGTCTTCCTCGTCGTGTGCTGCCTTGGACGTCGAGTCATTGGACTGATTTGGGATGGCCGGGAATGGCACTTTTCCATCCCCATAATCGTGTGCCGCATGTCCACCACAACCGCGCCAGACAAATGGGATATCTCGCTAGAATGGAGGAGGGAGGCCCCGTACCCATGTGTGGTGGCCAATAAGCGCCCCCCCATTCGGCGACTCTGGGCGTAAGGAGTGTTTAGGGCGGTAGTAGAGGGTTTGGTCGGGGGGTTGAGGGGTGGGGTCTGGGCAACAAGACCCCTCATTGTCAAGGGATGGGGTTTACCCATTAACAAGTTATCCAAAAGTCCAAGATGCGATTTTTTTCTGAAGAAGTTGCAGATGTTCTGGTATTGGTGTCTATGGTACGTCGCTTGACCTGCAGGCCACGGTATTGGACACACTGTCGGTCATGTTGGATGCTTTGATCGGAGCAGCAAAGTATTTCAGGTGCAGCTTCCTTGTCGGACTAGAGGGCTTCTCTGGAGTGCACGCTCTGTCACACGGGGCTGGGGCGACGCGGTGGTTTGTTTTACAGTCATTTGCATCAACAATGGGTATTTTTCTCGGCGGCAGGAGGCCAGCGTCCAGCGCCTCACCAAAGGCTCTGCAACAGTTGCTTTGTTCGGTGCCCTACTCAGCTTGTGACTCTGTAAATTTCTGACTGGTTAGATCTTGACTTTAGCTTGACCTTACCTCGTTTACAAGCCTAAATCTGTTGTGTAGCATGAAGGGCAGCCGGCCGAACACCTAAGGGCGGGCAAGGAGCATTTGATAATTTTCCGAGAGGCTCCCGTCCGGTCCAGGTCCCAACATGTGGCCCATAACCCACCCAGCCCCATCTTTGCACACGCACAGCCTTGTCTGACACCAGCAGTCTGTCTGACCGTTGTTGTTCTTACCCCTTTTTCATGGTTTCAACGTGAGGTCACTTTGTGCTTGTGGTTGTCAAGGGGGGCTGGTTTATGCTGTTTTTGGTCACAGCAACACCTCTGCAGCGACACATTTCCAATTTTTTTTGCCGCGGTATTCAGCGACTGTTGCTGTGTGGACCCAAATTCCCCCAGAATTCCTCAGTCTGGAATGGGGTGGGGGATTATGCATAGCATCATTGACTGGTGTTGGACAGCAAGTACCATGTGATTCCTTGGGGTGTCTCGTTGGTCGTTTTGGGGGAACGGTAGTGTGCCAGCATCTTTTGTGGCGGAAATGCCCCCAACCACCGCGCTACACTAAGCAACCAAGGGCTATGCTCCTCAACATACATTCCTACCACTGTGCTCTGGACACCTGAGGAGGCAGGGTTATGCAGCCACTTTGATTCCTCTCTGCTTTGGGGAAATCAAGACAGTCGTGGTTACGGCGCCATTTTGATTGTGTCTACTGATCCTTTCGGTGCTATTGAGGTTCAACGGCCCATTCTATTACTCTCCACACTGGAAACCCTGCGTTCTTCTATGTAGCTATTATGGCTATGTAGCCATTCAATTTCAGGTCTGTCAGGCCCCCCCCCCTATGGACCATGAGGACACATTCCCCGGCATGTTTGGAACAGTGTTGATGCAAGCAACCCAACTGCCATGCAAGATGATGGAGTGGATGAGGTTGGCGTTTGTGCATTGTGCTGCCAAAAGCATACCATCACACTTTGTGGTGAATGTAGTGAAAATTACTGTGCTGAGTGTGTTGACCCACACACTTGTGGGGGCAAAACTGTTTCTTTGGTACAATGCATGTCACATGTGTTGAGGAACTGGAATTTACAGCTTTGGTCTTGTGATGTGTGCTCTGTTGGGAAGGGCTTGGGGTTGATTCTGGTCAGCTTGGGGGGCTTCTCTCGGGTAGCGTCAAGCTGGGGCTAAAGTCAGGATACTTTCTCCAAAGTAACGTGCTGGGCGCGCGCCAGGCAAACGCCCCCCCCCCTCTGTGTGATGCTAGTTCGAGTGTGTCAGCATCCTCTAAGAATTACCCGCAACCATCCAGCAGCCTCCAATTACCAGCAACCACCCACAATTCTCCAAGAACTGGCAGGAACCATCCAACAACTTTGCGATTCAGCAGCAACCATTCGTAACCTCCAAGAACTAGCAACAACCAGCATCTGGAACCCTGTTGGGTTGAAAGCCATATGAGGAGGGGGACCAGGCCAATCCCTTTTAATAGATGTTTGGTTGTGTATGAGCATGGCCTTGTCCAGGCACGGGATCGCCGTCCGACTTGGGGGGAGGGCTCTACTATGCCTTCCAACTCCTATTGGGTTGCCCACGCACCATCAGGCCCTTCGGGCAGAGACCCTAGTAACAGGCCTCCCTTCGGGGCGTTTCTTGGTGCGTCAAGAACCCCTCGCAAGTGAGCAAGTTGCTGCCAGATTGTCTTTGGTGGGTCCCATGGACGCTGCGGAGGCGGGGAGTATTTTAAGGCCATGGCTAGGCGTAGCTCACAGCACACAAGGGGCATCTAATAATTTTCTTAGGCTTTCATGTATAGAGTGAGTGACCGTATGGAGTGACCATATAGGAATGGCATGACCGAATATAGTGACCGTACAGAGTGACTGTCTCTCCGTTTAGGGCACTCCCAAGACGGCAGGGGTTGTAGCCGTATGGATGTCTCTCCAATATGGGGACCCCACGACAGCAGCAGTTATGAAGGTTATTGTGTTGGATTAAGACTTCAATCGTGTTGCAATCGTGTTTTTCTTAGCAGCTCCTGGGGTTGTTTTAACAGTATGCTACTGTGTTCACCAAGGTGCCACCTCGTTTGTGCTGCAAATTTTTCTGGGCTACAGCCGTCAAGGTGCCTTAACAACATCTTGTCTGGAAGATTGACAAGCATCTTACGTTGGACACCGTCTTTGGCCCAACTCGGGCCCAGTGTGTGCCCTGAAATTTTGGCCGCCGTCTTGGTTCGGGCACGATTAGGGTTCCCTGTGTCCAGGAAATAGGATTCAATTTCGTGAGCAATTTCTGCTTTCTGGCCCCAAAAATGATACACATTTAATAGCTTGGAGTGCAAGGCAAATGAGCAGTTCCCAGGATACCAGAACTGTATTCCCACACCATACCCCCCCCCCCCCCCTGGATACGCCTGGTTTGTATCTGCACTGCAATCCAGCTGGGCTCGAAGCCCCCAGCTGAATGTGTGGCCAGTGAAAAGGTGGGTAGGGTGCCATCGCGAGCGTGGGGCCGGGGGCACCATGTGGGAGAAACGTTGCCTGGTGTTTGTGCAGTGCTTTCTTTTTGCATGAACATACATGCAGTCAAATATCCAGGGTCCCCAAATCGAGGATGGGATTGTCAGTTCCTATTTTGAGTGGCTAAGTGGCGAATATGAGATGCGCACACATCCAATTTCTCTTTTTGATTTTACGGTGCCAAAATTGTTGCATAATAGCACAGTTTCTGTGTTGAAAGCTCTGCCCCCAATCATGGCTGCCGCAGTCTCGCGCTTTTTGATGTGCCTCAGACTCCCGCATCATCCTCGACTGCCACATCAACAGCGAGTGCCCTGGAGCAGATCCTTCGTACTTTCATGGGGTGCGCTCAGGCGGCATACCACCACGGCACAAGGGCGAAAGGTGGTACTCTTGAGTGGTGGCGTGGAGTCCGTGACATTGCTCCATCTGTTGAGGCAGCAAGAGAATAGGTGCAGCCTACAAAGAGCGGAAACCGGGCTGCGCCCGCTGTTTGTTGACTACGCCCAACGGGGAGCTGCGATGGAAAAAGCGGCCTGCCAAACGGCCTGTGAACAGCTTGGGCTCGCTCTCGTCGAGATGGATGCATCAGCAATTGGGGACTGTTTTGGAACGAGGCAGAAGGCGCGCCTACACGTCCCCATCCCGCACCGAAACTTATTCATTCTTTCTCTGGCTGTGTCTCTGGCAACGCAGGAGAGTGCCAGCCGCGTCGTTCTTGCATTACAAAGTGGAGACACGTCATGGTACCCGTCGGCAAGCGAAGGATTTGTGCAGACGTTTGGGGCGCTGTTGAACAGTTTGGAACCGGGTCTTTCGCTTGAGACACCGCTGCTCGGCCTGAGTAAAGCGGAGGTGATCCAACTCGGAGTGGGACTTGGGGTGGACTTCTCAACAACATACTCTTGTATGCGTGGGCGGGAGAGGCATTGCGGCAGCTGCAAGCAGTGCAGGGATCGACGACAGTCCTTCCGCAGTGCCGGCGTGGCTGAGCCGGCAGACTTTTATGCCGCATCGTGACGCCCGCGTTGTGCCCCTTGCGTGCACCGGAGCTGGGGCTTGCTATGTGCAACAGTGAGGCCTGGCGCTTGGCACAGGGAGTGTGATGCGTGCTCACGCGGCGCATTGTCTTGGGCACAGCAAACCACTGCAGCTTATATAACGGACGTCGAGACGAATCAGGCAAAGAGCTGAGACTGATGCGGCACACCTCCGCAAGCATCACTCCTGTTTCCCCGCAAGCCTTGGCAGGCTTTGGCCTGTAAAGCGCACCTACGCACACGCCTACTGGGAAAAGACCAGCGGTACGCTCCCCTTCGCTTTAGCCCCCCAAAATTTCCGCCCATGGGGAGCAGCAGTTTTTTTTGGCCTACCATCGGGGCCGACAACAATATTGCGGCTCGTTGGATGCTTTGCGAGGAGCGGTCTACTGTTTTTGACACCCATTTATATTCAGTAAAAAAAGTCCCTCCTCATATCATTGTCAGCCGTTTTAATGCGCCAGATGATGGGCCATTTCACTGGAGCAGTTGGTTGGGTTTGAGCCCAGGTCCTTCCGAGCGAGCATCCACCGCTCATACCACTCACCCGGCCGGCCGGCCAAGCGGAAGGGGGAAAAGAAGCCCTGCCGTATCGGGGTGCCCAAAGCTGGCAGAAACCTCCAGCCTGAGCCAAACCGGAGCCGAGCCCCGCCCAGAACAGAAGATGGCGGCGAAGACTTCCCGTTGGGGGTGCCAACAACCATGAAACACCGCCACTCTGGCAGAGGGGCACTTGCTGTTGTGCCATTCACAGCACACCTCCAACCTGTCGTCCTCTTCGTCGTCCACACTCTGGTTCCCAGCACACAAACTCAAACAAAACGTAGCCTGATCTCCAGCAGTCCACCCTGTCTGATGCAGACGACATCTCCTGTTATTTTCCCAGGGCACAGAGCCTTTGAGTGGGTTCTGCTCGGCTCCATTCTCTTGCAACAAAATGGCACTGAGACTTGCCCACGGGCCCACGGGCAAATCCTACATACGGTGCGTGTTGGGTGTCGGTATCCTTTCTCCCACCTCTTCGACCTCCAATCTTGCAACCGTACACTGACCTCGGGCTGCATGGGCAAAAAACACTTCTTGTTCGTACCCCTGCCACATTCGTGCACATTCATGTGCGGCCTCTGCAAACCCAACGCATGCACTGAGCCAGGTCTCTGAAACGCCCCCCGTGGGGGCAATCAAAAACTCGGAAAATAGTGGTGCAGCTGGAACCGATGTGAACATGAGGTGGAGTAGCTAACGTCATTTTGGTGCCCGCAGTTTTGTGGTCCAGAATTCATATCACAAGAATGTGAGCCCATGCTGGGGAAAGAAAAGGAAAGAGGGGCTAAAAAATAAAATTTGCCAAAGGACACATTGACGTGGGCCATTTTTGGAGCACAAATTGCTGGGTTCCGGACCGTTCCCCCCGCTCCCGCCCTCTCTTCTAGCACATGCTTGATCTGGGGTGACGCGATTGGGCTGGTCCGCGGGCCAATGTTCCGGAAGGAGGTTGGAGATTCGACCCGATAATCATAAGGGCGCTCCGAGACCCCCCCCCCCCCGAGGCACCCAGCTCACCTCACCTCATCGCACCCCCTTTCCCCTTGCACTAGCACGACCCAGGTCCGCGAAGATGACGGCAAGACGGGGTCAAACAAGGCCGTGCTTACGCATGGAATTGAAGGGGTGCATGTTGGGTATGGCATCATCAGCCGTGGTTCCCAATCACATCACAACCGATCCAAATGGCTTGCACTTCACAGCACAGTGCTGTGATGGGCAGAAGCAAGGCTTAGATGGCTAACAAGGAATTCAAAACGTGCCACAAAAAACAAAATAACCTGAACCCCCCACCTGCCCCCCCACCTCACGCCTCCAGAAATACACAGAGATGTCCCCACGGTTTCGCACATAAATAGTACACAGAACTTCAGAATTGTATTCCACGTCAATTCGCAGATAAAAGCATCCAGAGGTCAGTTCTATATTCATTTCAAAACTCCAGCATCCCCCACACGGATTGGCCCTCTTAGTTCCGAGAATGGTACATGTGGATAATGAGGCTCTTTGTCGTCGTAAGTCTTCTTGGAAGAAGTCGTGTGATGGTTGTGCAGACCAGCAGCACTAAAAATTGGCTATTTGATTAACTGAATTTCTTTCGGTATTTGCTGTTGTGGTGGGGGCTCAGGTGCAACGCGAATTCATAACGAAGTGGTCCATGCTTTGCACTGCTCATGAGGTGCCTTTGTGGGTTCATTTGTGTGTCTCCCAAAAATTTATCTTGTTTTCCCTCATGGGGAATGGAGATGGGATTTATCCTCCCGTTGTGTACTTCTGTGCGTCAAAATGCTCAGAATTGACAGGGGAGCTCAAATATGCCAAAAGAAAGCCGAAAACGCTTTCACCCCCACCCACCCATCCCCCCTGGCCCTCCGGAACCCCCTGCCCCCTCTCACACCGTGGGTGCCACGGTCAGAAGTGATCTGAAACACCCCCTGTGGCCAAGATGCTCGATTTGTGTGCGCCTTTTCAGTCTACTGTCGAGTTCCAGCCGTTCCATTGTGGTTTAGCCGACGTCCTGCACCCTTTTGGGCGACCATTTCACTTTACCGTGGGTGAATGGCGATGAACCACTGATGATTTTGGAGCGTCCCACACCTCAGTTCCGCAGTTTTGACTGTGGCGCGCAAGATGCGCTCTGCCCAAGATACAGGGGGCGTCTGTACTGTGTTGGTTTGGGACAGGACGTGTCCTGGGCAAAGGGGGCGGGGGGCATAGGAGCAGCCAATGGCCCGTTCTGAATGAAGTCGGGCGTTTCAGTTGTGTGATTTTGGATTTCCTGCAGGCGTTTTGTGGGTGTTCAACGATGTGGATATGCGGGGGAACATGAAACGGGCACGCCCGAGGCGTGGGGCCGCATATGGACCTCGTGCTTGATGCGCCCGCCCTCCATGAGTCACGCGGTGCCCCACGGGGGTCCTCCGGGACGCGCGCTGACCCTTCTCCCGAGGCCGGACCGGAGGCCGATGAGCTGAGGTCCAAAGGCACGGGGCCCGGCTCTAAGGACCCAGAGGCCAGGGGGCAGGAGAAGCCCAAAGCGACGAAGATCCGGAAGAAGAAGAAGAAGAAGACATCCGCGTCGAAGAGCGGGGCTGCGGCGGCTGCGGGACACGGGGTTGCCAAAGCGCGGAGGCGAAAGGCTTCGAACGCGCTCGAGGTCTCGTTCTCGGCTCCAAGGCTGCGCTTGAGGGGGATGGAGGCTTGGCAAAGGTTCCAAGAGCGGTTGCAGCAGCGGTTACTGGCGGTTTGCAAAAGGATTTGGGAGCAAGTTTTGGCGGCAACGGTCGGAGGGCAGTCAGCGGCCGGACGGAAGCGGCTGGCGCTGAAGTGGCCGTCGCCCTGATGAGGTCGGGAGACAGCTGCGGCTGGTGGCCCCGGCTCCACGATTGCCATGGGCTTGGCCTGGGCGACTCTACTGGAACACACACACGTCGTCGTGCTGACTTCCAAATACCGTTTTCACTTTCACGTCTGGATCACCTCCGGGCCATCCCGGGCGGCTTTCAGGGGGACAATCAATGAAGCATTTTAGGGCGGCGGGGGGGGGGGGGCAATCGGAAATGCGGGAGCCCCCGTCGCAGCTCATGTTGCCCCTGGTCGTTTTCCGTGTCCCCCTGTCCGGTGTGACCGTCTGATGGACCGTCCTGAGGGCGCACGATCCTCCACGCGCTGCAGGCATTGTGTGGCCTCCAAGTACTCTGCCTGCCTTGTAATCCCCCACCCCTTGCAACCCCCCCCCAATGGGACCGTCACTTGGCCCAAAGAGCATCGGAAACACTAGGCGCTGAAGAAAAATTTTGTTTAGGTTACACGCCTCGTCCGAACCATGCACGTACAAACTGAGAGGCGCCGTCCACAGGTGCACCCTTTCAAGCGGGTAATGCATTGGCAGCCCCAGCCCGTCCCCCCTCTGTTCCGCGTCAGGTCTGAGCACCCGAATCCCCCCAAAATCACAGCTGCCGGGTCCTTCCGAGCATCGCGGTGTTTGCAGGTCAGCCCATGCCCACGGCAGATCAATCGTGCCCCCCTTCCATTCGCTGGCGTGCCCCCGCCAAAACAAAATTGCTCATGCTACCGCCCCCCCCCCCCCCAATGTCAGGCCAGTCCCCCCCGTGGGGGGGGGGGGTCACCAAGTGGCTCCGGCATGCTCATCTTATTTCACAAAATATAGCACACCCATGCCCCATGTCCCCTGGGCGCAATACATATTTTGCCAAACAGCAAAGCGGGAGTGTTGGCACGGGCACTATCAGATACTCACTCTCCATCCCTGAGTTTTGCCCGACTTCAGCCCGGACGAGCCCCTGGGGTAATTCCGCCTTCTCCAACTGCTGGAGGTGCCAGTGGTGCCATGGGTGCCTCTTAGTTATTGATGCGAGTGGTGGTCCTCCGTTGCTCTCGCACTCACACACTCTCTCTCACTCACTCACTCACACACTAAAGCACTCACTCCTTTGTAGAATTCCACATCCAGAAAAGGGGCTTGTCCGGCACTGAGCAATGGCCAGCCATGGAACACTATGATCCTGGGCCCTCTTGGAGCCAAACGATGTAAACCGAGCAGGTGTGAGGCGCCACATGGCAGGTAAACCTGCTGCACAAGGAGCACAGTGCGATGATGCAGCACCTTATCTGACAGATGTGACGGCCATCCCCTTCTCTGTGGGCCACCGGCCTAGGGCCGTGGCTGGTGCCTCGCATCCCCCTCACTGTCCACCGATGGCCCCTTTCCGTTTGTACAGAGGGTCGCCGCGCCAGTGCACGAAAATGAGACCCCCTGCAAAGGCCCGGGATCAGCGAAAGGTGCGCCTGCGCTCATGCACGTCGCTATGCTGTGCTGTGCTGGGGCGCACCGTGTGAACAGTGCCGCCCAGACAACAGCTGTGGGGCGGATTGGTACGGCGTCACTGGGTGCGGCGGGGGTCTCAGGCTGCCGGTCACAACGCTCCCCAGACCTGCCTCCCAAGTCGTATGTTAAAGACTCGCCAGGGGTGTAGTGTGGCCTCCGTGTGACCATGACGGATTTCCATTCCCAAACAACAGCTCACGAAAGCCGTGCTACAGCAACAAATCGTTGTGACATGGCGCCCAACAGCACCTGACATGCACCTGATATCCACCCCCCCACCCCCACCCCCACCTGCACCAAACGCGCACCGCACATGCACACGGCACACGATGGAAGTGGAGGCTGAGTTCACCGAACGAAGGCACCAGTGGGCAATCCGAACTTAGTCGCCCCGCAAATGTTTTCACCCCCTCTCCTCTTGCCGTCCCGCCTGAATCACCCGCCTGCCCGGTAGGGTGAGGCCCTGTGTAGCGTCAGAGCATGTCTCTTGTGGTTGTGCATCTCCCTCCCAGCTGTCTTTTTGCCACGCAGACCTGTCAACCAAAGCCATTGTGCATCAGGTATGCGGCACTCGATCCCATGACCCTTGGACGCCGCCACACCGCCTGTCATCGCGCCACATCCCTCTGCTGTGGGCGCGACGTGCTGGACGCCATGCCCCGAGCCTGCTCTGACGATCCCCCACACACTTGCCCCCCTCCCATGTGCCAATGTTGGCGGGACTGTGTCGCGTACCTCAGAGCCCCTGCACACCCATGGCGAACGGGTGCAATGAACTGGCTAAAACGTCCGACGTCAAATGCGACGCGTTTCCACGCCAGCGAGTGGCCTGCAGGGGGCAGTAGGAGTGCCAATAGATTGACGGACGAGCGGCCGAAGGGGGGCGGTGGGGGGTGGGGGGTGGGCGGGCAGCACCGCCAAGAAATTGGCCCAACGAGTCTCCTCGTGGCATTGGATCCGGAAATCGGTTACAGCCCCGCAAATCCGCGGATTGAGCAACGCATGCGTGGCGCCTCGCAAAAAACAAAAGGACAAGAAGGAGAAGAAGACCCGGCAGCCTTTTTGGCGGCATTTTGTCCAACGTGCCCGGGATCGCACTTTCTTTGTCGGCAGCATCACGTGATTTGAACACTTCTTGGGACGTGGCTCCGGGTCCATCTGCGGCGATAGGCAGACGCAGAGTGTCACCGCCGCCACAAGACCCACTACATTGGGCCCTGGAAGGGGGGCGGGCAAAGCCGCCTCCAAATGAATCAATGAGCACCGGCGACGGCCCATGGCACGCCCCCCCCCAAAAAAACCACGCACTTGTCAAAGCACGGCGACCCGGTCGGACAAGTGTATTTTTGACCACCGGGTTCGGCAGATGACACGAATGTGGGCCCCGTGCTGTGGGACAAGAGTCGCCGGGTCACACATGTCAACGTTGTGTTTGCTCCTGGCAACACTGTGCCTGAGGGTGCACCCCCATTCTTGCGCAAGACCGCATTGGTCGAGCCAGTGGGGGAAGGGGGGGGGTAAACTGACAATATTTGGCAAGTCCCCGTTCAGCAGAGCTATGGACTGTAGACGGCTTGGCCGGCATGTGGGAGCAAGTGGTTTGTCTACCAGTGCACCAAGACTCCCCCAACAATGATGCCAGTGGTGTCTTGCTGTGTGTTTGGCGAAAGAGAGCACCTCGCTTACCGGCAGCCCCATTGGACTAGGGGTTGCAAACGGGCAGCGGCTAAGAGCCAGGCCACCGCACAAGGGGGCCGACTCCTCGGGGTTGGACACCAACTACCCCCCCCCCCCCCCGACTAACTGTTGGCCGGAGGCCCCTAGGGGGCGGCGGGGAGGGCTTGGGGGAGGGGGTTTTGAGAGAGGCGATGGGGGGGGGGGGGGGACTGAAATCGTCGTTTGGGCGGGCGGGTCCAAGTGGGGCGATTTGGGGTGCGCGCGGGGGGGGGGGGGTTACCTGCCCCTGAGGCCAAGTGTTGGTCAATCACAGGCTCTTGTCACCTCCCCTTGCCCTCCGTCTCACCATACCATCACCCTAACCAAGAGGAATGGAGCTGCAGCCTAGCGAGGGCGAGGGACATGGGAGGGCAACACGGGAGCTAACCTGAGTGGCGGGCGCCCGTCCGTCCCTCGCGCAGTGTACATAGCGGCTAGTGGCCGTGGGGCGTGCGTTGCACGTCCGCGCCACGCATAACCCCGTACACAACAGCGAACTGGACATGAAAAGGATGATGCCATACCATCACCCTAAACCGAACCCTAACCTTTGCAGCGAGCTAGTTCGGTCATGCTAGCATAGGCTGAATAAGATCACCCAAATTTCGTTCATGGCTACTTTTGGCCACATCGTCGCTCTCCATTTTGGACCCTCACACTAATTCTGACCCTGGCTTGGGGTTAGAGCTAGGGTTAGGATTTGGGCTAGGGTTAGGTGTAGGGTTAGGACTAGGCTAAGGGTTGGGGTGGGCGTAAGGGTCACGGTTGGGTTTAAGGATAGTGTTGGAGTGCAAAGTGGACAAAAATTTCCTTCGGGCACCTTTGGTGCCCGTAGAGCGTTGGGCGCCTGAGGCTGGCACCTGTGGCACCTAATTGTTGGCCGGAGGCCCCTTGGGGGGATGTGGGGGGGGGGGGGGGGCAGGGGTAGTTGGTGTCCCAGGATGCGCGGAGTTGGCCCCCCTAGGGGCCACCGTCGGTCCACGGCCACCAACTGGCGATTGCCGTCCAGTTTTAGTTCATGTATTACCAAACCTTCGCCGCCAGTTGATGAGCCAACCGCCTTCCGGGGCCAGTGGCCATGCGGCTTTGCGGGAGCTGCAATCCCATGTGGGGCCTCCGCAAGGGTAACACGGCCCAGCCACGCAGGGATTCGACGGGGAGTGTGGCCTCCAGCCAATCCTAGCCCACCTCAATCCTCCCGTGCCCCACGGCCCTAGCCAGTGTGAGCATGCGCCGCCTGCCAATGCGTTCAACTTGCCTACCATCCAGCGCACTCCATGGAGCAAGGAGCCGCCAGTATACGGGTGGTGTGGGGCCCGCCTTGGGTTGCAACTCTCGGATGGGGGGGGTGGGGGCTTGGAGCAGGGTTTCCCGCTCATTCAGAAACGAATATTTCTGAATATTTCCGAGTATTTCCGAATCAGAGCTGGACATGCTAATTCCAAATCTGAGTATATCCAAATATTTCCGAATATGAGAAGGGTGAGCATTCGGGTTTTGGGGGGATACGGGGAGGGTCTCCTGTGTTGTGGGGGGTGTACTCTGGGTATGGTGCACAATCCTTCCCCCCGATTTTTCAGCTCTGTCAACACATCCATGCCTGTGCCTACACCTGATGAATTTCCATCAGAGCAAGCAACAACCAGCACCATCGGGTAAACACGCATTGCAAGCAAGAAAGCGTGGCAAACATATGACTGCAGCCAAATGGGCTGCTCAATTTCCAGATGACATGAGTAGAGGTTTGTGAAGAAGTGAAACATTACCGGGCACTGGTTGTTGTACGTTTCTGTGATTAATTCCCGCGTTTCATGCTCATTCAAACTGTGGCGAATTCAGGGTGCAGAAATTGGGAGTATGGGACCTGTGGTATGAACAGCAAACACCCAAAGGACATCCACGGGCATTTACAAAGAGCAAAAGTGTGTTTTTTTACAATCCGAATATTTCCGAATATTTCTCAATATTTTCGAATCAAAATTTTTTTATTCCAAATCAGTGGGAAACCCTGCTTGGAGCTGGTGTGATTGGGGGGCAAGGTCTGGAAAATAGGCTCGAAAGGCTGGACTTTGTTTTTTCCATTTTTCCATCAGCTTTGGTTCAGAACAGATTTTTTGGGGGAAATGGGTGACACACACAGATTTGCCTACATCACCTTGCAGAGCTTGTTATACCAAAACCACGCAGGCCCGCATATATGGGAAAACACCACATAATCCCTCTTTTTGGGCCTATTCGCGTACCCTACCCCAAGGCGTTGAATTGTTGGCCTAACCCCTTGTAAAATCATTATTTTATCCAATAAACACACTACCCAATGCGTTTTTGTTCGGAAGCCCTCTAGACCTCCCCCACTTGAACAGAAGGCCCCGCAGTGTGCCTGTTCTCCCGCAGGGATGGGGCCTTGGGACTGGAAGAGGGGCCTCGAAGTGCGCCACTTTCGCTCCCCAAAGGTGTCAATGATGGATGTCACAGTGGGACTGTGTGGATGGCACAGCGCGGGGCGGGGTGGGGGGTAACTTGTGAGTGGCAGTCCTCTGTTGCTGCCCCCCCTCCCATCCCCCCCGGCGTCCAGTCCTCCTGGGTCCCACCACCAAACCTCAAGGTAGACCCCACAGCCGTTCATCAGCACAAGCACGTCTGCACTAGGAGGTGTATGCCCTGCTCCCAAGCTGCGTGGCATGGGAGTGTGTGAGGCGCGCCAAAGCCTGACTTCCCCAACGAGAGGCGCTCTGTGAGCCCATAAGGCCCTCATTGGAACGGGAAGACGAGCCCAAAGCCCAAAGCCCGGGGGGCGTCCATCGCAGACCTGTGGTCTATGTTCACTGTGCACTGCGCTGTGCATCTGCAGACCCCAAAGCCAGCGCGGCTGGACACGAGCCTCTGTATTTCCGAGGAGGATTTGGAGGATGAAGATGCATTCCCCACCCTTGGCAGCGTCATGCAGGAGAGCAGGTGCCAGCGTCCCCCCTCCAATTGCCGCACTGGAGGCTCTCTCCGCAAACGCACCCCGACTGTCATCTGTGGATTAAGGGTCACAAAGGGCCGGTGACACTTGGCACTGGACGCCTGATGCTCAGGACCGTGTCGATCCGCCTGACGTCTGGTTCTCGTCATTTGTTATTGTTGTGCTTTTCGGTTGCCCAGTAATTTGTGCGAGCCTTCGCCGCCGGTGCTCGCGCTTGTTCCTGAGTGGGGCACGGCAGTTCTTGCGGTTGGATCCGGGCGGGGGTTCGCGTCTTCTTCCGCTGCTTTCTGCTCGTCTTTGGCATCTCACATGGCGTCCGCTCCTCTTTTGCCGTCGCCTGCGGGCCTCACGTCCCCAAAACCAGGGCCATGAGGTGCGGAGCTCTCCCCCATCGATGCGGGCTGCGTCGTCCAGGGGCCGCGAGGCGTGGCCCGCACGAGCGCAAAAGGCTCCCTCGCCCGCTCCCCCTCCATCGCAACCTCCAAAATGTTGGCGCCGTAAACCCCGAGAACGACTTGGATCACTGACCCCGCCCCATGTCTAACCCATGTTTTGAAGGAAGACCGTAGGAGCCTTGGCGGATGCAATTGGTTTTTGCCGTTTTTTTTCTGTTTTGCGGAGATTGGGCCTGAGCAACCTGAGCACAGAAAATGTATGGAAAGTGTGTGCACATGCGTTGCTGACTTGGCGAGGGGGGATATTGATCTGTGCCCTGAACCGGTTGGGTAGAGGAGGACAGGACAGAAATGGCATCGCAAGGAGGGACGCACACATGTGTGTGAAGGGTTGGCAGGCGCTCCGTGCCACGGGGGTGCCCATGTCCACATTGGCAAGGGCAGGCCCTGAGGGCTCAGGGCTGATACCAAATATGGGGAACGGCGATGGTACACTGAAGCCGTTGGTCGGGGCTACTGCTGCCCGGGACTGTCGGCTGCCGTTGTGTTTTGGGTTCGAATCGGGACTCAGGCCTTTCGGCCCCTGGGCCCAGTGCAGCCGGGGCTGTATCCCGTTCCCTTTCGAGGGGCCTGTGAGGCAAGTGCCTTCTTACACCCCCTACCCCCCGCAGTGTCCAGTCTCCTCCTGCTGCAGGCAGAATCTGAGGACTGGGCATGTGTTCGTGGAGCGCCCTGTGGGGCAGGGCTTCAAGCGGATCAACGGAGATCAACCCAAAGAAGTGCCCAAGCGGAAGCCTTCCAAACCGCCCAAAGAGTACCAGGCGCCCGATTGCACGCAGTACAAGCGGTTTATGAATCAGGTGCTCAATGCTGCGGATGGAGACGTTTGTATAAGCCCCCCCCCCCCCCCCTGAGGTCTTGCGTTGGGTGCGTGGGTGCGGGTATGGGTCCCACGGGTATCAACCAAGTCCGCCTGGGGGGCACATAGAACTGTGGAGATCGGTGTGGGTACGGACAGCGGCACTGCTTGCCACGGTGTCCACCAACGGCAGGTCCCGACATGTGGCTCCAATTGCAGAAAAAGTGGAAATGTCGGCTTGGAATCGGCGCGACGAGGGCGTCCGGAAACATCACCATCCGTCTGATATTCAGTGGAAATTTTTGTCTTGCCATTGTTGACCCCAGAAATACGGCGTCAGTCTTCATAGCGACTGATCAGCGGTCCCGGTCTAATGGGCCCCTGGCCTGGACCCCCCCCTCCACCCCCCCCCACTTTTCTGGGGGCTCTATCCCACCCTGACCCGCAATCGAAAATCCGCCGCGCCCGACACACTGACCACGCACACTACTATGCCCATGACGCACCCCCACCCACCCACTGAGCACGGACATCCCACGCATAGAGTGGGTTAGGCTGTTGTTGCTTGCAGCGGCTTGAAAGTTCCATTTGCTGCTATCTTCAAGTGGAGAGTGCATTTAGTTCGATTGCGCATACCTCGCTAGCCCCACGTCGCGCCATTCAGCAACAACATGTCAACAAAATGGACAACGCCTGCAGCGGTGGAATGATCTGATTGAGATGCACATCTGATTGTTTTGAGTCTTCTCGGCTCTCAAAAGGGGGCATTTTGCGGGTGTCATGGCGGCATCATGGGTGGGTGCCTGGCCCAGCTGCTCCTCGCATGGTTGGACGGCTTCGGGCGTCCCCGCCTGCTGCGGACCTGGCCTGCCCCACACCCTGGCACAAGTCGGCAGGCACAACGCAGGATGACGGACACTTCATTGCTCAGGGCCATCGCCGCGCAGAGCCCAGTAATGGGTTACGCCGGGCCCTACTTGGAGCCACACGGGTCCGATTGGCAGAGTGCGTAGGGGGACAGGAGGGTGAAAGCTGGGTTCGTTTGGCGCTGCGTCGGTGAGGAGGGATTGAGATGCACATCTGATTGTTTTGAGTCTTCTCGGCTCTCAAAAGGGGGCATTTTGCGAAGATTGTGGCTTGCACATATGGTCCATGTGCAGGTGTGCGGGGGCGGGGGGCGGGGGGCACCCCTCGCCAACGTCAACCCCATGAGCACCAACTAATCTCCAGCCATTTCGCACACGAAGAAAGAGACAGGAATGTCGAGGGCTGAGTCACCCCACCTCCACCGCTGTTGTACACACGAACGTGAAAATGTGAATCAAACGGAGGTGAAGGGCTGGTGTCACTTAACTGAGGTGTGAAGCACGTGTCCGCGGTGCCAATATTTGGGACGTTCGCAACGTTTGGCCCCACTGGCCCCGTGCTAATGCGGGCGGGAGGGACTTGTAGACGCCACACTTCGTGCATCGGGCTTCGTGCATCTCACATGCATGCCCTTGTGGCTGTAGGTCGCGCGCAGAATTTTGAGAACCCTTGGACTTCTGCGTGGCTTCTTCTGCGGCTTTCTGATCTTTTTCTACATCGTAGTGTACATGGATTACTCCGAGGTCTGTTTGCACGCGGGCCAGTCCGGGTGGGTGCCTGCTCCGGTGCGTTTGCGTTTGTGTCTATTTCTATGTCTGTGCTTGTGCTCTTATGCGGGTCCTTCCTCTCCGCCATGGGGCTAGTGGTCGCGCTGGTGCAAACGGCTGCCCGCCAGCGTGAACATGTCGACGGCATCGATATATTTTTCACTGCCCGACAACTGAAAAGGGCAAAACACCCCCGATCCTGGTTACCGGGTTGCTCAGGTCGCAAAAGTGTGCGTGGTTAGTGGAGTGCGTGTGGGTAGTGTGGAGCGCCTAGTCTTATGGTGCACGCATATGCGAGGTTAGCGTGGCATGCGCGATTAGTTTGGTTTGGAGTGCTTGGCTGGTTTGGTGTGCGTGGTCAGTGTGGTGGTGTACCTGCTGAGGATAGTGTGCCTGGTTTGTGTGGTGTGCCTGACAGGTGTGGAATGCTTGATTAGTATTGTGTATGGTGGTGTGCACGCTTTGTGTGGGTTCATTATGGTGTGTCTGGTGTACGTTGTGAGTGTCGCGGGCGTGCAGGGCTAGGGGGATGGGGTGGGTTGGCGTGCATTCTTGTATCAATCGTCTTGCGCAGGCCCATCCAACTGAGTGGGGAGGCGGAAGAGCCCGACTGTGTTGAGGGGGTCGGAGACTCATACTGCAGTGTCTTAAAACGCTAAAAATGCTGGAAAGCAAGGGGTCTAAAAAAAAACGCACGAAACGTCGTTTTGCTGCTCGTAGAAAAACACCATACAAAACATGCAAAACACCAAAAAACTCCTTTAGCGTCATTTCTGAACCATGTCCATCACAGAGGGACAAGAAAATACCTTTTGGGGGCTTTTCAATGCGCAAGGCCCCGCGCATGAACACCCCAATGCCATCCTTAAACATTAAAACCAAAACGTTATGAATCTTGCTTTGGGTGCGACGAAGTAGACTTTTCGGCAGCCTTGACTCAATTACATTCTACAATCTACACACAGAGAGGTGCTCAACAGCTGAGATAAATGTTGCAAAGGCTAATGGTTCCACAAAGAATGAACCAGTAGTGTTAATGCTTTAAACAAAGAGGGGCGGTGCGTATGCGGGGGGCCTCCCACACACAGCATCTGTCAGAGAGCGGAGATGTGACTTGATGATTGGGGACCGCGCAGATATGTACGATGCAAAAAAGCATTTTTATGGGTCACGCATGTCGCTGAGCGTGACGGTAACTTCGTCCTTTGATTCTTTGGAGCTGATGATCCTTCAATGTGATTTCAACAGGAGGGAATTGCTTATACGACAATTTGTGACCTTTTTTTCGTGTGCATTTTGCCTGTCATCAGCGTTTTCCCCGCAAGCAGAATACAAAGCCTTGCAAAAAAGACAGGCAAACAGGTTACGTCTGGGAGATGGACTGCATGATGACCTGGCAGAAGAGTTGGTGGAGACGACACCCAAACTAGGCCAAAAAAAAAAAGCAGCCAACCCGCCGGGCCCCACTTGGTGCCGGTGTGGAACAACTAGCTTCAGTCTAACGGCAAACATGTCAAGTTACGCCTCAGGTTCAGCTTTTGTGGACCATGTCCATCAAAAAGACACAAAAGAATACCTTTTGGGGGCTTTTTAATGCGCGCATTCCTAAAACATTAAAACAAGACATTATGAATGTTTCTCTGTGCGCAAGGAAGTAGACTTTCCGGCCACCTTGACTCAATTACATTCTACAGTTTACGCGCGGAGAGGTACTCATCGGCCGGGAAGAAAAAGGAAGTTTTTTTTCCTTTTGCTTATTGTCTGTGTGAGGCCCGGCGCATTGAGATTCCTTATCGACGATTTACGTTTCATAAATCATTTCCTCGGCAAAAGGCACGTTGTGATGTGTTTGTTGCGCGGGGGGCCCGCACATGGGACGTGCCTGTAAAAGCATTTTTTCAGAACCTTCTCCAAACCAAGGTATCACACCAGGAGATGTTTTCTTATGTGTAGTATCCACGCAGGAGAAACTTGGAACTATTGAGAAAAGCTGATTTCGTACATTTCCGTATCATGGTCATCCGTTTCCCCCCGAAAATAATATTCTTTTGATCCTTTTCGATGCTTACTGGTCAAGGAAAAAATCTCTAGAACATTGAAACAGATGTTTCTTTGCCCACCTTTGTGAACACCTTGCACCAAGGCTAGTGAAAACGGCATTTTTTTGGGTGTCTCCGCAAGACCAAACATTGGGTGTTTTGCACCCTGCAGTATGAGCCGCGTGAGTGATTTAATGTGCCATTCTAATTTCGTGCATTGTTGTAAATGGCCAGGGAACCGCAAGAAATTTCCGGGAGATTTAAATATATTCGGTGCAATAAGGTAACTCAAAGTGTTGTGCTTGCCATTGGTGACCGATTGGGTCCTTGGGTTGACAGTGTCCTTTAGTGCATTGGTGGCATGCTGGCGACGACAATGTTGTCCATCCCTTTGACCCCGTTGTTGTTCAAGGCCAAGACACACCAGAACGCGACAAAGCCTGCAGTTGTCAAATTGACCTTTTGTCAACTTTTGCAGATTTATGGCACATCAAGTTGTTCACGAAAAGCTGGCTTCCTGCAATATTTCACTGATTGTCTCTTCAAGTGTAGTGAAAGGCCTCTTCTGCGTGCCTCCACTCATCAGAGGCCCCAATTTCCTGCAAAATGGTTGCATTGCATGATGCATGTTTTTTTCGCCCTTTTTGATAAGCTGGCAGCAAGGGTTTGGGTCAGCTAATGTGATTCGTGTTTCTTGCTTCTGTTTGGATGGGCAGGACCGTCAGCAGTGTGTGATTAAGCCATAGCAGTTGGTGACCATGGACAGCAATTGTTGATCAACCGACACTTTTTCAGCTCCGCCTCCTCAGGCTGCCAACCAAGATGCCGTTTCTGGTCGTGAGTATCGGGGGGGGGGGCAATCAAAACAACTTGTTGGGGGGGGGGGGGGGGGCAGAAGACAAGTTTACAGGTCGTCAGTTCCTCCGATGAGCCCTTATGCTCCAGCAAACGACAGTTGCACAATCCTGGGGCCCCATGCCTCGAGCCATGTCACGCCCCACCGATTCCGGAATTTGGGAGGAATGAGATGGTGAGGGTCGGGGGAAAGGGTCAGAGGCCGAAGGGCCCGGAGGAAGGGGCAGGCGGGGGCACCCGCGGCCGTCACTGTGTTCAGAGAGAGTTCCTGTCGCTCTATTGCGTGTTCGTGCGCCGGTCTCAGCGTGCGTACCTCATCCTTTCTTCGCTGTGCTGCTTTGCGGCCGCCGTGCCTCTGATATCGGAAGCCCCGGGCCCGAACGACTCGCAGACAGACGTCTCAAAGGTGCAGCCGATCCCCTCGACCCGCCCCATTCCCCCTTCGGACGGCCATGGGGTACCCTCTCATCTGGATCCTGCAACCAGGGCTCTTTTTAACAACTCGGCACCACTGGGGTCGGGGGGGGGGGGGGGGGCACCCCCCCCCCCCTCCGCAAAAGATTTGGCCAAATTTTTTTCCAGGCCTTTGGCCAATCAAAATTTTTCGTTGGTGCCTTCGGCGCCAATTAGATTAGACCAAAATTTTTCTTCGGCGCCTCTAAAAACTCAGCACCCGCTGGGGGGAGGGGGGTGCCTCCCCCCCCTCCCCCCTGGACCCCCCCCCCCCTTTAAAAGGAGCCCTGCCTGCAACCGCTGCCGTGGGTCTTCCAACCGACATCAGGTGTTGTCCAATCACTTCCGGGTCGCGATCTACGTGGGGCCCAACGCCCTTGGGCCTTGGGTCCCACCAACACCGTTCATACTCCCGTGCCCGCCGTCTCATACCCCGTGCGTCACCACCGCCTGAGAACAAGCGTCCTTTCGCAGGAAGTTGCTGCCACGGGGGCCGATCCTGGTCAGGACCCGGCCCCAAAGGGGGGGGGTAACCCCCCCCCCCCCTCTACAGACCCCAAAATGTTTGTAACGAACAATGGGTTTTGTGGGCGCTGGAGGCGCCGGAGATTTTGTTTTAGGCATATGGCAGGGGGAAATCACCTCGATTTTTTTGTTCGACCCTATGTGTCTGTACTCAAAATACTCAGAATTTGGTGGAGAATTCAAAAATGGCTGAAAAGCACAAAAAAGGATTTTGACCCCGACCCGGCCTCCGGGTCGGACCTTGGCTGATGGGAGCCTGAGTTGATGGGCAAATTTTTTTGAAAATTTTTTACCTCAATTGTGCATATTCAAAATGATCAGCGTGTCATGGGGATCATTTTGAGGTATGTATGTTGGGGTACCCACCTACACCCCCCGGGGAGCCTGGCGGCTGACCGCCCGACCCGCCGACCCCCAAGGTTTGGGTCAATCAAGGGGGCGGGGAGGGGTCCCCCACCCCCCCCCACCCCCTACAGCCCCCAAAACTGTCGCACACCCCTCGGGTTACACATTGGCTGGCGGCGGCCCCCGTGGTTGCTGCAGGAGTTGTCGGCAACTGCCACACGACCATCGGTTACCAGCCGCCTGCCGTTGGTTGCAGCACCAGCACCGTCCGTCACCAGCGGATGCTCATTGACTGGTGGACCACCCCTTCCCAGGGCTTTCCGTGCTTCTTCCGGCGCCGCTCGGTCATTAGTGCCAAAACAGAAGGAGGATTGAACACCTGGCGCCACGGAAATGCAGCGACTGTTGTCATGTCGTGTCGCGGGGCGGGTTGAGCAATGCACTGCCAATCCGATCGGAATTTTTCGGCGGCAAATTGCCGCGGTTTAGTACAGAGAATGCATCAGCATGGAAGGGACCTCGGACGCGGCCCCAGAAGCTGTCATATAGGCGGTTGGTGGAGGTTGCCGAAGCGGTTGGTGGCGAGCACTGTCGGTTACAAATGCCATTGAAGCTGGCACTTGCCCTCAGGGAGACAGTGGCTGGGCAGAGGCTGGGCGCCCTGGAGGGGGCGGGGGTACCTCCCCCCCGTCCAGTGCATCCCTGGGGGGCGGGGGTTGGAAGACATGGCACCAATGGCACCCCCCACACACAAACACACGCATCGAAGGTCTACTTCGAATGGCACCCTCCCCCCCCCCCACACACGCATCGAAGCGCTACTACCAACATTTCTTCTGGTTGTTCCGGCAGCAGCGCATCTGTGATCGCTCTCTTGTTCGCTCGGGGCCGGGGTGCTTGTTTTTTTCGGGTGTCGCAAGTTTTGGTCTTCCGTAGGAGCGGGCGTGGCTCGCTCGCCCCGTGTTCCGAGGCCCCAAATTGTACCGAGGGGTGAATGCAGTAACGGAAACCCTCGGACGCTTGACTGTTCCATCGGGGAGGGGGGGGGGGGGGGGGGCAGGAGCTGAGATTCTTGGGTGCCCAGCCGACCGGGCACAGGAAGCACGGCACCCCTGCGATCTCTGCAGACCTCTGACGTTGAGGTCACCTGCGTTCATGCCACTCCATCTCCCTCGCAACTGCACACACATTCCCCACGTGCATGGGGCCCGTGCAACGCTGCGGATCATCGCATCCCACTCAGGCCTTTGCTTAGTGGCTGGTTGATACTATACCAGGGGGGGGGGGTGGGTGGGTGGGTCAGAGGCCAAAAAAAAGTTTGTGTACCTAAAATCGACCTCCAAGTTCGGGCCCCTTTGATAAATTTCATTTTTTTCCTGAGGAAAAATTTTCTGATGTGGGTGGGTGGGTGGGTCAGCCAAAATCCCGGGGGGCCAATTTGACCCCCCCCCCCCCCAGTATCACTAAGCAAAGGCCTGATCCCACTCCCTTCCTCCCTCACAGGCCAAGGTCCGCTGCCAAAGACATCAGGTGGTGTCGCTGCTGCTCTACGCCCTGGTTTTCTCGTGCTCCGTGGCTCTGAGTCTCATTGAGAATTTTTTCATCGAGTACAAGGACCAGTTGACGAGTGGATCGGAGGTCTCCCTTCCAGAGCCTGGCATTGCCATGCGCAAGTGCCTTTTGCATGCCTTCGACGCGGTGCCCGTGTGCTGCGTAACACAGGACATTGCACTTGAAGGGGGGTACAGTGGTTTTTGGCCATTCTCCACAATGGGGCAATGGGACAATGGGGTTTGAGAGGCCGACGGTCAATTTCTCAGAGTTTCACGCGCAAGTACAATGGACCAAGTGTCATTAGTGTCTCAATGATCATCGGTCTCTCACTCACTCACTCAGTCACTCACTCACTCATTCACTCACCCACCCACCCACGCATCCACCGACTTACTCGGACGCTCACTCGCTGACACACTGTTCCACCCTCTCACGCACTCATTCACTCATTCATTCCCTGGGCCACTCACTCACTCATTCACTCATTCACTCACTCACTCACTCACTTTCCCACTCACTCACTCACTCACTCACTCATTCACTCACTCACTCACCCACTCACTCACTCACTCACTCACTCACTCACCCACTCACTCATTTTACTCGCCCACTCCTTCTTTCCTTCGTTCTGTCACTCACACGCTCCCACATTCTCACATTTCCCGACGGGAGCCATCTGCCCAAAGATCACGTCCGTGTTTGGAAGGAGGTCTGGCACTCCATCTCAAATCTCTATTGAGCACCTAAAACTCAGCAATGCCAGTTGCTTTGCCACACACCACGGGGGGGGGGGGCCTCCCTCTACAAGGTGCCCACGTACTCCACAAGGGCGGGGGCTGCGCCCCGCGCTCCGGGAGGTGCCCGCCACGGGGGTGGCAACAGGGCCGTGAACAGCCAACCGGGCACGGGGCAGTCTACGTTGTATGGAGATGTGAAATCCTCGTATGGGGGGGCAGGCGGGTGGGACAGGAGGGGGTGCGCGACATGGGCACCCAGGAGCGCCACCAGACAGGGGGAGGAGCAACACAGACACACAGAACGCGGGAGCCACACCAGGAGGGACAAGGGCGGGCACAACAGACAAGGAGGAGGGGCACAGCAAGGCGGGAGAGGCAACTGGAACAGCGGGAACAGAGAACCAGAATGGAGCGGATGGCAGAGCGTGCGCATGGGAGGCAGCGACAATAAAGGGGATGGCTTGGCCAGCCAACCCCGTCGCTACCGGGTGCCAGGGCAACCCCTGCTCAACCGGCATCAGGTGGGGGGTGTCTCCCGCAGCCCAGATGGGCTGTTTGCGCAACAGGAGTGGGAGCCCATCAGGGGCAGACCAGCCGTGAGGGGGAAAGGGGCATATGGTGGACGGCCCGGACAGCGCGTGGAGGAAGGCACCTGGGCCGCACAGAAACACAGCGAGGCAGGCGATGGACGGCCTGTGGACAGAGGCGCGTGGACAGCCAAAACAGTCAAACGACCCCGGCAACAACCAGCACATCCTCAATACGCCAACTATTGGGCGCCGCTGACACGCAAACGGCACACCGTGCCGCATCCAGCACAGTCCCAACACGCCAACTACTGGGCTCCGCGAACGCGGAAACGACACCAGCAAGAGCACCGGCCACAGCGGCCGACAGAAAGTAGCAACCCGACGCAACATGCGAAGGGAAGAACGGATGACCGTCCAGGGCCCCGTAAAGGAGCAACAACAAGACGGAATGTCACACAGGGGGGTGCTACAGCCCTCAGAGTGGCCTGGATTTTTTCCTGAGGTGGACCTGCAACAGGCCCGAGAAATCCCCTGGGGCTGAAGAGACAGTCTGGGTACAAATGCAAATACAACGGCAGGATTGTGCGGACACAATTGTCTGTGGGAGGCCCCCGGTTAGAGTCGAGTTCCCCCTGTGACCCCCACGGAGTACTTTCTGCTTTCTGGGGTATGGACACCAAAGCATACGGCCAGGCAAACAACTGCAACGGGACGGCGCCGCGGCTGCAAGCAACACTGGCTCAAGTCATGTGACGCTGGAAAAACGGAGGTGCATTGAAAATTGTGGTTTCTTATCGCCGGAGTGAAAATGGCCGGCCAACGACAACTGGCGGACCTCCGACGGAGTCGTTTCTGTAAGCCCGACCCGCACGCCCCTTTCCCCCAGTCAAATCCAGCAGGAAGTTTTCTGGGTTTGTCGGGCCTCCGCTAGTTCACTCTTTGTGGGCTATACACAAGTGGGTGCGTTTTTCTCTGCTTCATCCGACGCACTTTTTGTACCAATTGTCCGTACCATTGAAGGTCGGATCTACAACTGACCGGGGCCGGGGGCTGCGATGGAAACAGAAATGCCCCCGTTATTTTGATGTTGGAAATGTTGTGTCGTTGCTCGTAGAGGCCCTCTTTGCGAGAACCGAGCCCCAGCCCCAGTCGCAGCCCCTGCCCCGGCCTCAGCCCCAGCCCCAGCCCCCAGTCGCAGTGGGACATGTTGGCTGCTGCAAAGGGGGCCTTTTGCAAGAAGACAGTTCTTTCTTTGCCCGGAAAGGGATCCCTTTTTCTGAGTGACAGTTCTGCAAAACATCCGAAGACGGCCTGTTGGCCAAGAAACCGCGCCCGCGTAGCCGATGGCGGGTGCTAGTGGGGGTCCAGAGCGCGTGCGGCGCCATTGAACGGATGTTCCGCTGATGTGGGGAAGGTCTGACCTGAAACAGGCTGGGGTACATATGGGGCATGGGGCAGTGCCTAGTCATTACTTTGGGGGCCCAGGTGCAGTGATGCCAGGGCCCTGTGCAGCACAGCGTGCGTCAAGATGCCCGTGCGTTTGGACCCCGCTGTCTGCAGGACCCCGACTGGATGGCGCAACACAACGTACCGCTCCGTGTGACCCTGTTCCACGCCGTCAACGGCGTGCGACTTCTTGGTGCCATATTGGGATGGGTCATGGCGGACCTCCGCGCTGCCGTGGCGTAGACCAGAGATGCGACCGAATTGCTCGGGGTTTCGTGCTCTATGTGTGTTTTTGGGGCGGGGGAACCCAGTGTGGACGATACGAAGCACAGCAGACCTCGTCAGACCAATCAGAACAAAATCATTGTTTGAGGCCAGGCGCCTTTCTGTAAGTAGCAAAGAGCATTATTGAGTACCGCAGACCCATGTGGTGAGTTTGAGCAATGTGATCTTGGCGGCATAACGCAAACCGAGATCTGTATGCACCATACGACACATGCATGTGACATTGTCATTTCACACCAGACATGGTGATGGCGTTCACGCAGTTCATGAACCTCGCTACTATGGTGGACAGCAGGCTGCGAATGGAGTATCCCAGGAGAACCTCATTGTTAAATCACTCGTACCACTCCCCTGTTCGCATCGCTGTAGCCTGGGAGAGGGATAGATAATGTTTGTGGTGATGCAACACTGCTCACATGCTGTGACAAACCATGGAGGAAGGCTTCGTTGAGCCAAGCGTAACGGCCTGCCCACACACACATAATCATACGTGTTTTATGGGACACTAAGATGGGCTTCATACAGATATTTCACTGTCGCCGTAGACTCGTAGGGGCTGGTGGACAAGCCACGGACAACTGCCGAGTGGGCAGCTCGGATGAGATGTTTGACTGAATACGTAGCCAAGCAGTAAGGGACAACAGTTCACCCGCCCATGACCTGCACCAAAAAAGCGTGCACATTGCTTAACACACCTGGTAATATCCCAGGGAGGTGTACAGGGTGCGACATTGCCGGTGTAGTGAGGGGCGGCCCCAGCTTGAGGAGCCATTGGGAGTTCAGGGTGCTGGGCTGTAAGAAAACAGTGCCTTCAACCCCCTCCCCACGCAGTACCCCAGTGCGACACAGCTGTTATAGTGGCAGGACTGCTTGCAGGGGTCGCTATGCTTCCGGCGGCAGTCACACAGGACTGCGAGGTCCCAACAATACTCAAGAATGCGGCAAACCTGGTCTACAATGCGAATGTGTGGACCGTCAGGGAAACAGGTTGCAATCAGTATGTTGTCCCGAAACCGGCAAAGAGCCACTAGACCACGTTCATTGACCCATGAGGGGAAACTCTCGTGCAATTCGCCTAGTGCTCGAAACCTGTGACGCCTACGGTACACCCCGCACAGACTGTGCAAGTCGGCCGCTTGGGCCGAAAATAAACCCCCCATGGGAATGCATCCCGCGACTCCACAGTCCACCTGCAGCCGTAATAAAATTGTTGTGCTGCTTTTCAAACATGATTGTGTCAGTCAGGGCATCGTGGCACAGAAACAGAATTTTGTGGACTTACCCCACCCTGCGCAATCTAATCGCTTCGACTCCTTATGGACAGACCAGATCAATTCTTTCACGTGCCACCTGCGTCGGTTGGACAGTTCGTTGATGTACCGAACATGGATGGATGAGAGCCAATGATACCAACGAGAAACCTCATCAACATCCTGGACTATACACAGGGAATTTCAGTAGCCAAGAGGCGCAGAAAAGTGGTATTGGCCCTTGCTGCAATGCGCAGCTGCTTTTTCGGAAAGAGAGGTTGAGGGAGTGCAGTGATGCCTCGCCATAGCCACTGTTTCTTCTAACCGATGGCCGTGTGGCAGTTGCCGACGATTCCTGCAGCAACTTCCCGCGAACACAGTGGCACGCAGTATCACCCACTCACTAGACCATGCACCCATTGTACCGCCGGGTAACAGGGTGTCGGGGATGGTCCAGCTACTGTACTGCGCACCCTGCCAGAAGGCATTGTTTTTCAGCCACTGCAAGCAAAGTTGAATAGCACAACATTTCATCATGGGGAGGTGGTGAACCACAGGGACGCTTGTTCTCACGGTGGTGACGCACGGGGTATGAAACGGCGGGCACGAGAGTATGAACGGTGTTGGTGGGACCCAAGGCCCAAACTCTTGCCCTTGCCAATGACACAGAGGATCGCCAGCTTGCCTGCTTTGTTGTGTTCCCACTCGTGTTCCCTGGCAACCTTGACTTAATGGTGTGCATGGCTGCAGCCTCGGTGAGGCCCACGTCCGTGTAGCCCTCAGAGTGCAGAAATTGTTGCAAAATTCCCCAGATCCAATGATGGCAAAAAGCCCACAGGACACCACCAAAAAAAAATACCCTGCCACCAAAAAAATGACTCAACCAACAAAAGCAGGTCGTACAAAAGATATGGCACTGGACACCATTTAAACCGCACAGTACTCTATCAAGCACCCCATTGGTTGTTGGTTCATTGTTCCCCTTGCAAAGTTTGTGTGTGTGTGTGTGCGCGCGCGCACGCGCATGTGCGCACATCTGCCTCCTGCCTTACCGCCTCTAAGTGTTCTGTTGTCCTTGACATGTTGTGTTGGCCCAAGGGAAGGTATGCTGCCGGTCAACAACTACACAACTGGGCTGTACTCCGGTGGTGCTTTGAAGCAGGGCTATTTGGAGGCTGGTTCCGGGGCTGAGGATTCAGAAAGGGAAAGAGCGCCTCCATACCTGACATACCATACCAGATCTCGTCAAAATGCCTGAGCATTTATGAGGCACAAGCCTGAGTAAAAAAGAGAGAAGGCCAGGTTGAGAGCAATTCAAACATTCAGCGACTCACAAGGATTGGTGTCATAAATGCCAACCCGTGGCTTACCACACTACGCCGGCTTACTGTGATAGGGTGAAGAACTCGCCCTTGGGGACTTTTGCAGAATGTTTCAGCTGCTAACAACCAGTAAAACACAAGTGGCCGAAAGCAGCAAGAAAAAGCAATCCTAAGAGTTTCCAATACCCGAGGCCGCTGATGCCACAGTTATCGCCCCAAATGTTGTCCTTTCTGGGGTGCTGTGGGGTTGCTGGGGGGCAAAACGAGGGCAAACCTGCATGCCATTAATTAAAGACACCATTACAGGGGCAGAGCGCCCTTTGGGGCGGGATGAATCCATAAAGGTTGTATGGGTAGGCGGGGGAGGCCGGGCGAGGGGTGGAAAATCAGCCTGAAGAACAAAAAAAAACCTCAGGTCTCAGCCTGGCGGTAGAAACTGGCTGCCAATTACAAACCTGACTGTTGTACTTCGGTGTTCTCGCCCTTGTGCGGGAAACCAAAATCATAACAAACGAAATCTGATTTCCCTTATTCAGAAGGCAATCAAATGAGGGTGCACCATGGGAAAACAAGAGCGGACCGTAAGCGAAATGGACTGAAATGGACTGCTTTTGGTGGGACTCTCTCTGGTTGCGGACTCTGGGAAAATTTGAAAAATGGCTCCGGCCTGAAATTGGGAGTCAATTCTGCATCTATACACATGATTCTGAATGACAACTGCAATTCCAAATTGGGGTGCATCATTTGATGCAGATGCATGTAATCACACATTAGAGCATTGGAACAGTGGGTGAGAGACTGCCAAAAAGAATGCCTTTCCTGCATATGTACAGGAACCTTGTGTCCGCAATGTCACATCCAAGTGTACATAATACTTTACATGCTCTCTTGATCTCGACCATTTCGTTGCACCTGTCTCGTCTTTGAATAGTGTGCTAGTCGAGAAACTGCTCGAAGTACCTGACCCATTTGTCAAAAATTGCAAAATTTGTCGACTCCCATCGAACAAATTTTGCTCAGCAGCCTTTTTGGAGGCTTCGCGACTATCGCGACTGGAAGGCAGTATCATGGAACGCACAATGACCTCCAGCCTGCAGAGAGAAACTGTCGGGAACGGGTCCAATCCTCAGATAGCCGCAGAATCTCTAGAATATGCCATCTCGCAGAACAGTTTCGCTAAGGATGTGGATCTGATCAACACAGATATGGTGTATTGACGTGGACCAGTTGCGCATCCTTGGTGAGCCGCGTTGTGGGCTTTGTTGTGCACTGTGCTTGACTTGGTTTGCAGTGTTGCATGTTGTTGGTTGTGGCTGCCAGTGTGCGGGTCAAGCATTGGTGGGGCGCAGTGTGCCATTCGCATGTTCTGCCATAGTGTCTGCATTGCTGACTGCAACTACACTCGTAAAATTGACAATCCAGGTTGCAAATGACGATCAATGATGGAAACTCGACACAACTGCACCCTGTGATTGCTGATAAGAGGTGCGAGGAAGTGCAGTAGTAGCAATGGCATTGGACTGGCACTGACACCAGATGGTCACAAAAGTGCTGATGCGTATGATTTGCACACATGCCTCGGCGCAAGGTGGCTTACAATTTCAGCTGTGCAGGTTCAACACTTTGCCGAATAAACAACCAGCCACAAGATGCTGTATCTCCGATTTCGTGCAGGTACAGTAGAGAGATAAAAGTGAAAGCCAATGGGGAGCACACAGCAATTGCAGAGTGCACTGCAGGCATACGTCGGGCACAACCTAGTCTGCGTGCACTGTGCATAGGTGTGCAGACTCACGCCATTAGACCATCCACACCTGCAGGCCAAACGAGTTCCCCAGTGCGACTGCCAAATATAGTGGTGACATACTACCCAGAGTATGTCCAGCGGACACCCTAAGTCCAAAGGTCGTGATCTTTTTGGTTGCAAGCCCTGAACTGAGGCCAGGGTACATGCATTTTGATGGGTGCAGAACTCCCCCTGCCATGAGAGTTAGAGATGCAAACCTTTTATTTCAAAATACAGAGGACACATGCTGAAGAACACCGTGCACTGCACATGGCTGTTATGGCTTGCACAGAAAGCAATCCAGTGATACCAGGTGCCATGCACTATGAAAAACATGGGCTAAACCAAAACTCAGACATCATTTCACGGACAGACGAAAACTACCCACAGCACGATGGCGTAATGTGGCTTTTTTTTTTTTGGAACAAACACTTGTGCATGGGGCATGACTAATTGCAGGCCCCGACACCGACAACCCGTAAACATTTTGGCCCCCTGAAGGCAGCTGGGCTGGGGTCCGGGGTTCCCCAACATATATACCCCAAAATGACCCCCTCGTCACACTGATCATTTTGAACACACATATCTGGGGATTCTGAAAAAAAACCTTTACCCCGTGGGGGTATCCGGGCGCCGTGCTATTCTCTTTGGTTATGGTGCCGTGTTCAACATATCATTCATATGAGGATATTGGGTGCATCTTGTGTTATTTGGCGGACTCTACTACAAGTTACATTCCCCAAAAGGGACGATTCGTCAGATGGGGGTACCTAAATCACGGCCGCAATCCCAGCAGCCAGGGTTGGGGGGGCTGGATGGGGGAAGTCAGAGGACAGAAAGTTTTTTCATGTTTTGCATTCATACTTGCATTCCCCATATGAAATTCTGAGCATTTTATCTCCCACCATACGCCAAAAAAAATTTTCTGGCGCCTTTGGTGCCAAATTGGGACCAAATGTGGTCCGGATCTTCAAAACAATTTGGCCATTTTGAAAGGGGGGAGGGGTGTCGGTCAGTGTCAGGGCACACGAGCGCCTCCGGCCCCCAAGGCTTCCACCATGACAGGGGGCTCAACGGCTAGCTCTGGTCTTCCGACGCCGGCAGGAGTCACCGGAGGCAAAGCGTCCGGAATTGGCAAATGTCCAGGCAAGGGCAAGGCTGGGCGAGCCCCACACACAGCGGCAGGCGAGGGTGACGAGTACGGGGGTGGCGGGACGAGGGTCTACGGGACAGAGGGAGCACGGCTGGTGACAAGGTGCATAGGAGGGCAAGGACATGGGCAAAGCGTCCAGAATGGGACGGGGGGACGGGCACAGGCAGCGAGAGGGTGAGGCGGGGCCGGTGGGTCGGGAGGATTGGAGGGGGACACTCTACTCGGTGGAGCTGACGTTCCCCCCCAACCTGGGCCAACATGGGACACAACGGACAGAGCTGACAAACGAGCAGCGCGAGCAGCACACCTTCCAGCCGGAGACTAGCGGGGGGTGTGCAAACTTACAGGTACTTCCTCGCATGCAGCAACCCCTGAGGTCGCTGAGGCACACTGATTCCGATAGATCCTGCTCGGACATAAAGCGATAACAGAACGCGGACATGTTTCTGACCTTTCCAAGATCCGTGGTTGCGAACGCCAAGAGAATGTGCTGGTGCTGGTGCTTGGGCTTCACAGCAAGATGCGCCAGGACAGCCCCATCCAAGTCACGTAGCCCAAGACCCTACAGCTGTTGCAGTACCAGCCAGCCACGGTTGCTAGTCGGTTTCTTTGCTGCAAGCGCACGCAAGGCTTGCAGCACAGCCCCAGTGCGCTGTCCCTGCATGGCCTGAGCGCGCGCCGCTGGCAACAGTGCACTTGCCTGGCTGTTGGAGTTTGGCTGGTTGGACATTTCGAAAAGTAAGTTGCTGCGACAGCCCTGAGCAGCATGAGAAACGTGACACCTGCAGGTGCCTCCACTACTTTGATCGACACAAAGCAGATTTTTTTGAGAAAATAATTGACTGATGCAGGCCGATTACTCACCACACATTTCTCCGGAAACTACCTGCGGGAAAATCGGCTGATTTGCTCAAGGAATTCCGCTGCCGGAAACAAACCGAGGTTTGCGGGGTGGCTGCCTGCTTGAAAGGCCGAATGGTGTGCAACAGATACGAATGGGATCGACCCTGGCCACCTAAATTCCGTTTCGTCCATCACCGATGAGAGCTTGCAGAAAGTGGTGGATTCATGGTCGGCGGTGATCGAAGGCGGTTGGTAACATATTCACACGTCCCTTAAATTATCAACAAGCCATCAAGAAAAATACCGGACGGTTTCGTACGCCTTCCCAGGTGTGGGAAGTGCGAGACCGCGCAATCTGTTGGGCAATCCCTGATCTGCGACCTGATCGCTCCGGGCATTTGATAAGAAGCAGCCTTATGTTCCCTTCGTCCCCTCTCGTGCCTCGGTGGACTTCGAGTTCCTGGATTTGAGGTCTTAGCTGGCCCTGGTCGCTTACTGTAGACGAGGCCTCCATCCTCGCCCCACAACCCACCCGGTGGTGCAGTAGCCTCTGTTCATAAGCGTCCTCTGGGGAGGGTGCATGAGACATTGCATCTGAATGAGTTGCCTCGCTTTGCACTCCAAACAAGGCACAAAGTGCCTTATTGTATGGCTAGAATCACTGACAATTTGGAGCATTTTCTAGTTTTCTGTAATGGTTACACCACACTAAAATATGAGCCTCTGCGCTGTTGAACACACAGTCTCCGCAGGATTTTAGCAATTAATTGCTCGTGTGCCTCAGGAGTGATCGCATTGAGTGATTTGGGATTGCTTCCTCAAGCTCAAGTGACCTAGCTAAGAAACCTGATGCAGGCTATTAAGCCTGGTAGAGGCATGCCAAAGCCTCCGGCTAAGGTTTCCATGGCTCCCTCCCTTGCCGGAGTAGCCACCTCTTCCTCAGGGTTTCATGTTGCCTCTACATTGTTTGCTCACTTGAAGGTTGATTTAGTTTGCATGAACACCCATGTGGCTCATGATTTCTTTTTGTGCATTGCCAATTGTTTAATTTTTCTGTGCATGCCCATCATACCTTAGGCGTGCCCACGGGTTGCCTCCGTTCTTCTAGCTCAGAACCTCGTCACTTTGCCCGATTGAAAAGTGATAGACCATAGGGTATGGCATGATTAGGCCAGCCGCCAAATTTAAGCTACATACCACTCCGTTTCTCGTGCACATCCGCTATTCCTCATTTACGTTTCCCTGCACCGGTTTTTGTCTTCGCGTTTCCTAGATCTATTTGACCCAAGCTCGCAACATGGTGAGCATGGCAACCAGTGGGACAAACGTTGGAGGAGAAGATTTTCAAATAGGTATGATTGCCCAAGGGAAGATCACAGAGGAACAATGGCTGGCAATATAAACCCTAGGGATTTTCCCGAGGACACATGCACCGAACACACAACAAATGAACAAAGCTCAACATCCTGCTAAGGGCGGGAAGTGCTAACAAGGGGAGTGCGAACAAAAATACGTGTCTGTGATTTCGGGATCGGTTTATGCACAGATGTTCTGTCCACATTGGTTGTTGTCATTGCCCTTTTCCTTTTGTTCCCACCACGAAATGTGTGATGGTGGACATCGCTACCTCACGGTGTGCGTGTGGTGCAATGTGGTTGAAACATTCCCCAAGGTTGGCTGATGGGTAGGTAGTCCGTTTTCATGCCTGTGACACAATGCCCTCCTTGTCCTCCCAGTTTTCTCCTAATCATACCATTGCTTGATGATGTGTGCAAGCCCCATATGTTTGAGTCACATGATGGGTAAACCCCCACCATTTCGAGGTATCCTTGTTGCACCGCCTTGTATTATGGTTCTTATGTCGCTTAGCAAGGACGGTGTGCGTACGAAAACTTGGTTCGGGTCTGAACCTCCGCCCCCACCCTGTTACACTAGCAACCTTAGGTGACGTAAAACAATTCCTGTCGCCACAAGAGGACAAGAGGGGCAAAATATTGTGTGGGCAAAGCATGCAGGACAGCTGCCACCGCAGTGTAAAAACTGTAGCCCCATCCCCCATGTCCCCCGCCTCTTGTTGCCTATCTGTTTGTGTGCACCAAACCACATTGGGTGACCCTTGCTGGGGGGTCTTGCCTCACCCACTCATTGCCCAAGGGAAAAAGTCAAGGCAAAACGCAAGTACTTTTGCCCTCCATTGGTATGTGGAGCACACATTGAAATTGACCCTTGTGTTTATGGACTGCTGATGTCTCAATGCTTGGGGCCACAAGGGAAGTGGTGCCACTAGTTTAGGGAGCGCAGTAAGTCGACCCACTGCGCCCAAAGACGCAATTTGATAGATGATCCCACAAGGCTCTAAAAGCCACATGAAGCGTGATCAAGACCCAACTCTTCCCATGCTAATAAAGGTAACAGCATCAGGCTAATACACAGGTGTTCAGGCATTGCCTGGTATTGGAGGTTGAAATATCATCAAGTAGCCCACTACAAGGCGGGAAAAGACATTGAGGGTGCATGAGCCACGTCCGCCCCTCGACCTACCTTGCGAAGGGGCCGCGAGCCCCTTTTGCTGAAAAGGGGCCACCGGGGCAAAATGTCACCACAACTGCACACTTGAACTACTATGCCACCAACAAACACACATGGCCCATATGAGGCCACACAAGGCCCAATATATTTAAGTTAGACTGGTGTTTTTCGCAAAGCTCAAAAGCTCAAAACACCAGGAGAACCATCCAATGAAGTTTGCACCAAGCGGACCGCAATGAGGATGGTGACCTCAGTGATCCCCAATGAAGTGAAGAAATGTACAAGGTGCATGCTAAGTAGGGCGGCGGCAAAACACAATGTACAGCAGGTCGAAGAAAATGTGGGATACCCTTCCACATCGTGGACGCCCCTCTTGAGAAAGGATGTCAAAGCCCCCCGAGAAAGAAGAATCATGCACCCCTTCTGCGGACATTGGAGGGCCAAGAAAGAAGACAAAATATGGACAATATTTGCAATTTTTAGTTAAAAACTTGCAAATATCGTCCATTTTTTGCCTTGTTTCTTGGCCCCCCCGTGTTAGCCGTGGGGAAATGAGGTCTGGCACGAAGACCTTAATGGGGGCAAAAGCCCCCTGGGGGAGGGCTGGTCGCAGCATGGGAGCACCCACGGTGCTCCATGTGCAACAGGTGAGGAATGCATGCAGTGACTAACCGCTTGCAATCCAATTCTTGACACAAAATTTTTTTGTCCTGACTTCGAACCCCCACTGAATATAGTTCAACAACACGTTTGACCAACCAATCAACTTGGGGCGGGGGCGAGGGGCGGATACCAAGCACACATGATTCTTTGTACATTTTTGATGCAGTATGTTTGCCCGCGAGCATCGCCTTCCACGTCAACATAGACTTGAACTTTGGCAAGAATTCTGCTTGCAGCAATGCCATGTGAATGGCCCACATGCAACAAAGAAAGCAGTGCATAAAGTCGTGCGAAAAGCCGCAATATGCTGCACCTTACTCCGACATGTGATCAATTTTGGGGTGTTGAGTGTGCTCATGTAAGTTGAAATTCGTCCGCCATGACCTCATTGGCAAACCCATCACCCGAAAGTGTTTCAGCTTGGACAATATTGTCAAGTCTTGGACAATAATGTCAACCAAACATCTTCTTTATGCTATGTTATGCTATGACAAGCCACGCATTGGGGACTTAAAGGGGGGGATGGGGGCGATGGGCCCTTCGTTCAGAGCATAATGGCTGGTATTAAAGAAGTAAAACGAGTGAGGCAAGCCCACACATGTACCACAAATCTGTGATATTTTGGTACTCTTTGCCCTTATAACCCACGACTTGTGCCATGCTTAGCCCACAAGGGGGCAATCATGATGGCGTGCTTGCTTGTGGCGCAAATGTGATCCAAACCCACATCGGTCAAATGGAAAGGGGGACAAAACTAGTACAACAAAATTAGTTTGAGGTTTGTGTCAAACACATTCCCATCTGGCCAAGCATACGTGGCTGCTTAGGCTTGTGTAGATAGGCATTGAAGTCACCCTCATCTTTGCATGCCACCCAGCACCCGGCATGCAACCCAATCATAAAACTAACAATGTTTCCAAACCATGCTATGCAGGGAAGGTTCCAACCTACAGCTTGTGTTATTTACGAGAACTTGATATCATTCCTAGTAGTTCACCATGCCGACCGGAGTCAAGACCGCTATCCCAACATGGCCATTGGTGTGGGGCTTTCATAAAACCGAGAATCATGAGATTGAGCTCTCAGAAAGTCCATGGTGCCCACAGAGGATGAGTCACACATGTTAATGCATGTACCCGGTTCTACCAACCCTTGTTGTAGTGTTGCAGTGTGCCCTTCATCTCCGGCCATTGTGTGTTCAGTGCCAAACCCCTTCTTCTCGAAGGACCATTACATTCTTGTCTTTGGTGACGGGGACTTCGCCTTTTCTTTGCAGTTGGCAAGCATGATAGGTATGCATGTAGCACTGGTGGCAGCAAGGTCAGTGCCCTTGCCAACCGATGGAAAGCCTCATAGCCAGTACCCCGGAGGACAGTGTACAGGCGGATCAGCCGTGCCCGTTCTCTCAGCCCCAATCTTCACACAAAATAATTTGGGCTGTGGTTCATCGCAATACAAGGGTGCATCGCCCACAGCTTTGGCCCTCCGGTTTTACAAAAAGGTGGAGCTGCAGAGGTGCAGGATTTGACTCCGTGCCATGCTTGGGGGACGGTCGTGCCGCAAACAATGCCCTCTCCAAACACCACAAGGTTCTGTGTTCGCATTTCTTGCTTTGTTCAGGTGGATTTTTGATGACAATGATAAATCACCCCGAAGAGAGGTCTTTAGATGAAGCGCAGGCGCAGGCGCCATATACCCACCCTTTTCGGGGGTCATTCGCGTAGATTCGTGATTTTCGACCCAAAAAAAAAGGGGGTTTATTTTTTTTGCCCCCATGGGTACCTGCCGATTGTTTGATGCACGACTACGATTGCAACATCCGCCGCTAGGGGGTTCATTGCTCGGGACTGGTTCTCTACAATATGGACTTGCCGAAGGCAATAGAATTTACAGATTTTTATCTTTTTCGGGACTCCTTCTGTCGCCTCTAGGATTGGTTTGGGCGATCATTTGGTGGTTATGCAAGCACTCTAGGACCCATGGTGACGCACCTAGTGGATGCCAGGCCCATGTAGCCGAGGCCATGCCCCCCCCGAAAGCCCCAAAACTAAAAACAGCAATTTTTGGGCTTTCACGGGGGCCATGGCCTAGGCTACATGTACCTGGGCCTAGCGGTATTCACTTCCATTTTTTTGTCCACTAAAGGGATTCAAATGGATAACCTCCGAAGAGCATTACAAACGGCTAATGTTTGGGAAAATTCACACCAGAAAATTTTCAAAAAAAAATTCCGAAATCCTTTTGTTGCCTCTAGGATGGGTTTGAGTGATCATCTAGTGACAATACATGCACTCTGGCACTCATAGGGACCCATGTAGTTGCCGCTGGGCCAATGTAGCTTGGGCCCTGGGCCCTTGAAAGCTCCAAAATTGCTGTTGTTTAGGTTGTTGAGTGGCACCCAAAAATTTTCCCAAATTTAACTTTTCCTGAAATCCTTCTGTCGCCTCTAGGATGGGTTTGGGTGATTATTTGGTGACAATACGGGTACTCTAGGACCCGTGGGGTCTCACATAGTGGCCCATGGCTTCACATGGGCCAAGTGTCCACTATGTGAGTCCCCATGGGTGCTAGAGCACCTGTATTGCCATCAAATGATCACCCAAACCCATCCCAAAGGTGACAGATGGATTTTGGGGAAAATCAACATCTTCAAAAAAAAAAGTCATGTGCGACTAAACCACCGAAACAACACCAAGGTTGGCCGAGAGCTGCCACTATGCCAAGCGTCGGCGTTAGCCGAAAAATCGGCTAGTGTCAGCTAGTCAAAAATTTTCCATTTTTCCAATCGGCTAGTTCGGCTAACAAATTTCATCAAGGGCACGTGAGGGAGAGGAAAAATGGGACGGGGCAAAATATTAAATTTGTCCCGAGTTGTCCCATTTTTCTCCGATTTTCCTCCCATTTCATATGAATTTCACACATTTTTTCTACATTTCCCACTAAGTATTTTTGGCAATTTCTCACAATTCCCTGTTTCCCCCCATTTTCCTCCATTTTTCCATGTTCCCATTTTTCTCCACCCCCGCGGCTAGTCGGATAATTCGGCTATGTCTAACGCCAACACCTACTATGTACAGATGCAGACCAAGGCCCCATTCCACTTTTTTCTTCCATATGGACCCCGTAACCAATGAGGGTGGTCCCAAGTACTGTCTTGAGGTTTCCAAGATCAGCCCCTCCTATGGGGCCCCACCGGTGAGAGGATTGGCCATTGTTAGGCCACCATCGCAGTTTCTAGGTGATTCCTGCCGAACCCCGGGGACCCTTGGGCCATTGTTGGGTGATCATTTGGTGACAATGGGGGTACATACAAACCCATGGGGAGCCATGTAGCATCAACTAGGCCCCCAAAAGCGCCGAAAACAAAGCACCCAAGGCCTGTTTGCACCTTGGTGGGCAAAACTTGGTTTGCCTGTAGCAGCCACTATGCGCAGATTCGGGCCCACATCCCATTTTGATTTTTTCTTCTGTGGACATGTGGACATCCTAACTAATAATGGGGGTCCTAGATTCTATCTCTAAGTTTCCAACATGCCCCCCCCCCCCCCCTCGGACTGCCGTTTTCAACCGTTTTCAGGCGGCTGTGGTTGGCTGAAAAATCGCGATTCTGGGGTGAACCCAGCCGACCCCGGGGACCCTTGGGCCGTTGTTGGGTGATTTTTTGGTAACAATGGGAGTGTCTATAAAGCCACGGGGGGGCCATATATACCAATTAGACCCTCTTAATGGTGCTTATTAGCCCTGAAACGCACCGTTTTGGGCCTGTTTGCACCATGGTGGGCAAAACTTGGTTGGTTTGGCCACTGTGCGTCGATTTGCACCCAAATCCCATTCCACTTTTTTCTTCTACATGGACCTAACCAATGACAGGGATCCTAGGTGCTATCTCCAATTTTCCTAGATCAGCCCCGCCTATGGGGTCCCAACTGCGAGGATCTCGGCCTTTTTGGGCGTGTTTGCACTGCGATGGGCTGAACTTCGTCAGCCTACAGTTTATGATTTCTGCACAACCTTGCGCATCTCTCTTAGAGGTGCATTGCCGAGCGCAATAGAATGTTCTCTGGTTTGCCATTTTCAGGTTTAAGGGTTGTGGGTTGTTGCCATAATGTCTGCTCCAGGGACACGAGTGGACAGTGCCCAAACAGCACGAGGTGCTGCTTGGGCAAGTTTCGGTCTTCATGCCGCTGCTAGCGCAAAGCCAGGGAGGGGGATGTCAGCAATGCTCAGTCAGACACGTGGCATTCACAGCGTGTGATGGCCTGTGAAAGAAGGGCCTGTCGGCCTGCCGTTTGGTGTCATCTACACTTCGAGTCCTTGAGCATGATCCCGCGGTTGTGTATCAGGAGGGAGCAACATTTTGACAACCACAATCTCCTCACAAGAAGAAACTTTGAAAGTCTATCCCCAGGCTCTCGTGCACATGGTCAAGCTGGACAACCTCGGCGCAATCGTCAATTTCAATGTGGATGCGACGGCCAGGTGCCCCCCCCCTATGACCCTTTGCCCACCATGTGCCCTCAGAGGATCAGGTGTGTGGGCGCTTGCAGTGTACTACGGCTCCACCCCCTGAGACTTGTAATCCAAGTACAATTGATTTCTCCGCCCAAGACATTGGCGTATGACCCACGTACCCCTTTGAACGCCCCCCTCCCCCCCTGCGCCGGACCCCCCACGCCGTACCAACCCCCCTCCACCGTTGCGTGCCAACAGGTTGTCGGCGCCCCCTGCTGCTTGGGCTTCAAGCGCACACACGCCGCTTGCCCAGACTGGACCGCAAACGTCAGTGCGTGGCCGGCTGGCCACCCCTCCACGCACCTCCTGCTCGAGCTCATGTGCTTGCGAGGACACACACTATAATCAGACTGGAGCTGAGTATGCCCAACCTGTACTCACAAGAATGCCCCATTGTACCATGCGATACAATATCTCTCTGGGACGTTGGGGAAGGTGCCAACACGGAGCGTTTTCAGGGGTCGGTGCCATTGTTGCCTGATCTGTGCTCACTGAGTGTCCCGTAGGTAGGGGTATGTGGGGTATATTCGGAACGCCCTTGAAAAGGGCTTTTCGGAGATGTATGGGTCATGGGGGGGTCCGGAACCATATTTTTTCAAAAATTGGCCGTTACCGTTGACAGGTTGGGTTTTTTTTGCCTGTTCTAGTCCGGTTTCAGACAGACTGCACCGCACCGCTACCCCCATTACACCAACATATGGCATATGAGGGTCAAGTCATTCAGGTGGATTTGTTGCATTTGATGTGTAGAAGACATGTGCAACATGGGTCCCCTCAAGACCCCAATGTGTTGAAGACTTTGACCAATAACTACCTTGGACACCCGGGTGATGCCTGGTGCAACTTGCAGCATCAAGCTCACCAGAGTGCAAGAAATCAAAGATTGCAGAATTTCTCAAACAGGCTGTCAAGTTGGGACATGAGACCACAATATTTGGATTCAGCACGTCAAAATGCATCCATTTACCTCATTTCACTTTGCTCCAACTCCACAATATGTCGGAGCACCCAGGGGAAAACCTGTGAGTTGGTGTCCCGCACGCGTGAGCGGAGCAGGCTGAGCCCAAAAACCCTGAAACGCCGAAAAGTTGGGCCTCGGTACTCAAAAATATGGTCACCTATCCCCCCCCAACCCATACATTTCTGAAATGGCCTTTTCTCACAGATTTCGGAAAGCATACACATACCCCCCCCCAAGGGAACGATATTTATGTGCATTAGACCAAAAGTTGAGAAAAACCTGAAAAAAATGTGAATTTGCTCCGAGTTGGCACCTACCGGATGTCCCCGAGAGATATACTCTTAGGCGGCCGAAACAGGTACACTTTTGTACCGGGGTGTCTGCAAATTTTGACTAGGAAATGTGCCTCATTTACCTACTTTTTGCCGAGGCAAAATTTGAGCAGTCAGCTTTTTGGTCCAATTACCCCCAAAAATGCATGTTCTCGGCCCAAAAAAGCATATGCGGGATTTGGCAAATTACCTATGGTTTTCTGGTAGAGGCCCAAAATCTGGGGTATTGTCAGTTAGATACCCTACTTCTTTACTTTCGTACCTCATAACGTTTTGTCTGTATTTTTTTTCAGCCTTTTCATGCTCACTGACTGAACAATGTAGGTAAATGATGCCATTTTCAATTCGTATTGCGAGGCCTCGCAATCCAAATTGAAAATGTACGTAAATCCCTTGAATTACCCACATTCTGAATTGTATTGCAAGGCCTCGCATTCCAAACTGGGTAATTTGGCTATTTTACCCCCCATTTTCAGAATGCATATTTAGAAATACACCTATTTACATTGATAGCTGCACTGAACAGCAACCACATATTGGTGAAACGGGGTCCTTTTACACATTCCAATTGAGTGTATTGCGAGGCCTCGCAATCCAAAATGTGGGTAAATAGCTCCATTTTCCCACAAAAATGATTTTTGGATTGCGAGGCCTCCCAATCCCTGATGGGGAAGTGTGAAAAGGCACCCCTTTTTGTACAGCCTTGTTGAAAAACTGACTTTTTTGAGACCCATTCCCGCTTCGAAAAATCGTTGACAAAAAAAGTGGTATTTGGTAGAATTAACCCACCATATTTTTTTGTTCATTTTTCTAACGACCCCGGTACAAAAGTGTACCTGCTTCGGCCGCCTAAGATACTGGGGCATATTAACAGACCCTAAAACTCCAAAACGGTGCTAATTTGCACCGTGTTAATGAGTACAATAGTACCATTATTAACAGTGCCGCATGGTTAGCGCGTCACGCCCAATCAGCTGCCACGGAGGGCCTACCCAAAGAGCTGACTCATATGGCGACGAACATCCAAGCCACAAGCCGATTCTGATCAAACTTGCGCGTCCGTCGGTCGCAGAGAAAGGCTGAATTGTGGACGCAGAAAACCGCCTACAGCCCTCTAGACCCCGACAAACCATTTATATGCGTCCTCGCATCTTTTCTAGCTCGAGCTAATTTCAGCCCCAAAACTACCTCACAGATTCTCGTCAGCTTCCCCAGCCCCACATGCGTTCATGGCCCAGCATCCATTACGACCACTCTGGATTCTGGATGCAGCCTCAGAAAATCACCCGTTCGATTGTTGGGATTGGAGGTGAGGTGAGAGCCCCATGAGCCAATGAATAGGCCAAAGGGCATTCAGTGGGTCATGCAATACAAGAATGCTGGGGGGGGGGGGATCCCTTGTGGCGCCTGCAGTACGCTACAAGACGAACCTACTTGTATAGTAGTTTAGATCCTTTTTGGGGCCTGACGATGGTGGGTGAGCATGGGCCCACTGGTGGTCAATGTTACTTTTTGTGCTTGGACATTGTTTTTGCAATAATAGCTGGGGCCACGTGCGAGGAATGTAGTCATTGTGGTGCCTAAGGGAGCCATATGAACTGAGATGCAGCAGGTGGCTCTATTAGTGACGTTCATTTCGGGCCAAAGTACACCATTGAGCTTTACAAGCACTTGTTGCTCATTGATCAACCTGGGCAGTATTGTTGGGAATGTGGCCTAGCATGTGGTGTTGGTAGCAACACTGGCATCTTGAAGCAATGTTGGCCTCATTTGGCTGAATTTGAGGGTTGTCAAGTGGTCCTGGTGGTTTTCCAAGTCAGCAATATATGGTGAATCCTGAAGCCCAAGTACAAAGGTAGCTCCAACGGTGGGCTGCCAAGTACAATGACAGACAAGGGCTCATTTGAGGACATGCCAAGCATCCCTTTGCTCGTTTTTTAGACTGGTTGGGAGATTGTATTACATGGGGGTTTCTCTTCCCCTGCGGTGCGCTTGTGGATCACCAGAAATATCTCCCAATACCAACCACAAGCCAGAGCGCAAAGTCTTGCGCCAACAAATATACCCATGCAGCTAGCAGGTAGATTGCAACACTGTGAGAGCAGGACAGCAGGAGAACAGTAGGCAGTGGTAGCAAGAGGGTAACCACCAAGCAGTAGGGCAAAATTACAGTAGCACAAGTGTGTGGTAGCGAGCGACCTGACACACAATTGTATCTGCACAGTAATGTGGTGGGCTAGATTTGCAGCTGCAGAGGATCGTAGGACCAGTGCAATTTCTTGGGTAGGACAAAGTGACAGAAGGGTGGGGCCACCCAAAACACTGCAACAGGCAACTGCCCAATACTGTTGAGGCTCAACAAGGAGGACAGGGGGACCTGTAGCCACCAGATGCAGCAGTAATTTCACTGGCAGTCATATCCGAGCAGTCGATCAGTATGCTTGGGCGCCATGAAAAGGTAAGAGGGAAGAAGGAGCGTGAGGGGGGGCTTGGGTGCATTGGCATTGAGAACAAGGGGAGTCACGTAAGTAAGCAGCAGTGTAACAGCAGTTGATGCTGCATCAAAAAGACCTCCGTAGCTTCTAGGGTATTGACCAAAATTTAAATGCTATTATGTGCTGCTCTATTCTAGCTGCTGGCATTTGGTACACAGTGAACCATTCTCCGATTTTTAGTTATCCATTTCACACAGTCGTTCGACTGTCCCACACTTTTCACTACCAAACAGATACCCCTGCCCTGCCTTCCCCACCACTACCAATTTACTGCCCAGCACAAAGCCCAACGCATTCGCGACCCAGTACATGACTCTCCGTGTGAGACGGGGCTGTGATGCGTGTGATGTGGGGCAGCACCTCTGCAACACAGTGCCGCTGCCATTCCCTACCCTGCATATTTGATGAGGGTTATGACCAAAGAGCAATCCGTACACACAGCTGCGCCGCGTGCACAATGCACCATGTGCTGTCTCTAATGCTCTGATCCCCCACAGGGGCGCATGAATCATGCACTTGTAGGAAGGCGGATTGGGATGTACAATTTGATATTATTGTGTTCAATTTCCCGGAGACGGTTTTGGGTCCAGAAAATTTCGCAGACGCCGTGCCTGACAATCAGTATCTATTAGCAGGTCCATCTCCTTCTGCCAGCGATATGCATACGTTGATGGATGATGCTGTGTATGGCTGGATGTGGATGGTTGCACAAGCCTTGTACTGGGGCCCACTGCCAGGAAAGAGGGCGGAAGAGAGGCTAAGGAGAACGGGGGGGGCGGGGCCGCCGACGAGGTGTGGAACATGAGTAACACGGAACTGGTGACACCTGGTGGCAGCAGGGAACGGGGCATTGTGTTTGAGGAAGAGGACGTGAAGGGGGCAAGCTCGGATGTGCTGGTCGGTTTCCGGCGGAAGCCATCAAAACCCTATACAACCCTGCAACCCTCTGCCACCCTGTACAGCCCTCACCTTCATCCTTTCCTGTATCTTCCAATTGTCTTGCAGCCTTTTTCTACGAGGCCTCTCGCATGCTTATGCCCAATGGGAAGATTTATGTCACAGTGAAAACTGGATGGCCGTTCGATGCCTGGAATCTGACGTCTCAGGTTTGAGATGGAGGGATTGTCACATGGCTCTAGAGCTTCAGGCCATCTCTTTGGTGTGAATGTTTGGGTGGATGTTTGGACGTTTGGGTGTGCGGTCACCCAGGCGGGGTCCCCAGAACGTACGATTATAGGCTGAAAGGGTGAGCTTGGCATTCCCGCAAGCAGCATACGGCAGGGAAGCAGGGTACATTTGGAGAAAATTAGTAATTCGGATGTTTGCTTCCAGTTCCACCCAGCTAGTGGAAGAAGACATATGGGGATGTGTGTCTGTGCACGAACAAAAGAAACTGCTGAACAAAAGAGCCACAGCCGTTTGCCGTTTGTTGCATAGGCATTGACAGGTAATTGTTCCAACAAGGTCACTCATTGTGGGTGCCTACAATGCCAATCAGCAAGAGGGATGGCAAAAACGACAGAAATCATGGGCATGACAGATCACACATGCACACACACGCGCGCGCGCACACACACTCTCTCCCTCTCCCTCGCCCGCCCTCTCGCTCGCTCTCTCTGTGTGTGTGGGTTCCGGTGTATAAGCGTGAGCAATCGGATTGAGAGGTAGGCAGGTGGTCTGGCAGACATACATGCTGTGACATACAGACGCCCTGTGCGGTACACCGGCGAAATGACTGGTACGCCGAACCAGATGCAATGTGCGAGACACCGAGTAGTCCGCGATACACACTTGCAGCGTAAATACACAGACGGGGTGTGCGACACACACCACAGCGTACGACACGCAAAGGCACAACTGATCGCCCGTTTCCCCTCAGTTGCACACAGTGTCTGTGCATCCCAGTACCCATTGTACTGCAGCCAGGGCTGCGATCGTTCCGAAGTGGCGGCCATGTGATTCGCCCCGTCCATTGGGTTGTTGACGCTGGGACTCTAATTCAAGAAAATTGCACTTTAATTACAGGGCCATCAGGGGTTCTGTTTCGGCCGCTCAGATCCTTTCCCCTTGTATCTCCCAGTTTACCCTGTAAGGAAAGCAACTGTTGAATGAGCCCGTGGTGCCTTTAGAGTCCATGTTAACTCCCACACACCAAATTTTCGCACACCATTAGCATGGGCACGTCGGTTGTGCTCCAAACCCATTCCGATATACCCCTCGTCTCAAGTGGACGGGCGCGTACTGTTATGGCTGTTTTGCTGCAACAGTAGCCACGCTTGATCATTTCTCGCAGGCGGCCCACTCGCCATACATTGAATACGTGGATACCGTGATGCTGCCACACGAAAGCTGGCCGCATTATCAACCGACCCTGACCAACCTGAACCAGGGATTTGGCCTGGACGGTGCCCAGGTGTCGTCGCCCGCTCTTGCGGCTCCCAAATTTCTGCGGGTACTGTTTCGGTGGGCCGATGGTGTCCGTGCGAAGAACAAAGGGCCCTGGGTTTTCTCAAACGAGAAGTTGTTTTGGGGGTAGTCAGGGAAGTTTGTGGGTGGGGCAGAGAGAAATGGGGTGGTGGTGTGGAGAGTGTTTGGGGGCATTCAGGGGAATCGGAGCAATTTGGGATCATTCAGAGGTGATCGGGGGGATGTTGGGGAGGAACAGGGAGCAAATTGGGTGGGGCATGGGGCAGTGCGGGCCCACGGGAGAACCTGAGAATGAGGTGGGGTGAGTGCAGGTTATACGTATGTGAAGCTGCAGACAACAGACCCTGTCGCGGTTCTCACGTTCGTTGTGGTGCGCAGCAAAAAGGAGCCTGGGATTTGGTGGGGCAGAGATGGACGTTTGTACGGGACGCATTGACAGGGCGGAGGAAAATGTTTTTGCAACGGTGAAGGCCCATCCACGTGTACCTCTGCGCGTGTTCTGGTAGCCACGAAGTGCACCTCAGCAGGGGCCGTTGCTGGCAGGCCACCCAAACGTCATGCACCCACGGGGGGGCAGTCAGGCCCGATGCTTGTATGCAAGCCCTCCGCCCACCTCCCAGTGGTGTACCGGGCAGGACCATAGTTTGGTCCAGATTTTCTTGTGCTTCGCTTGTGCTGTGTATCCCAAAGAGGGTGTTGTCATGCAACTGGGGTTCCCCCTTCACCGTGGGCCTAATCTTTGTATAGTGTAGGTACCCCTTAAATCCCCACTCCTGCTCTCTCTAAGCAAAGGTCCATCACCAAACTAAGTCTGTATTTCCATGAATTTTACGTTCCATATCTGAATCTAATCTTCAGGAATTCTTTCGTTCAACATCCAACTTGCACCTTATGGAATTTTTTCTTTCGACGTCCCACTCAAATTCTCAAGAAATTTTGCGCCTGAAATTAAGCTTCAGGGTCTTTCTTTTACAAGCCAGCCCCCCCCCCCCCCCTCAGTCCCACCCTCCAATACCCACCCCAGCCCCCATACCCCCCCCCCCACCCACCCCACTTCCCTGCCCCCCCCCCCCCCCCCCCCCGCCCCCCCCGAATTTTTGACAGATAGCTGGGGGTGTGTGGTCGCAGCGGGATCACGTCCAGCCGCCCCTCCTTCGCTCTCTGTCAAACCAAAATTTGCCGTTCCACGAAGCGCACTTTGGCCATGCACCACACAGCCCTCCCGACGTGTGTTGTTGAATCAGCGCAGCTTCGGAAAGGCTCCTTTCTTCCAATCTTTCCTTGGACGCCCTTTCGAGTTGCAGGAGTGGTTGGAGGGAATATCACCACAATTTCCCTCCTGCGCGGCACGCCTCGGCTGTCCCAACCACTTGCGATGTTGAGCGTTGCTTTTCCCCCGGGCTGTCCTTTGGGAATGAGATATCCCTCTTTTTTTCCCTCACTAAAGACGTTCCAAGTTTATCGATAAGGTTTCGACGGCGGTTGACTCTCAGCTGATGGAGGTCGGCGCTTAGCCGACGGCAGTTGATGGCCAACCGACGCCGGTTGGCTGGTGGCCGACAGCAGTCACTCGTGGGCAGGCGCTCTGCGGAGGTCCGAGTGTGCGGGGCGGCAGTTTCCTTTGGCATCAAGGACAGCCCTGCTGCAGCATGTGCGCCCCGGATTGATGGCGCATGAGCAGGACTGGCCGTATTTGGGTTTTCCCTCAGCGACAGGCAGCCAGCAGTAGGAGGGCGTGGAAGTCGGCAGCGTGCTGCTCGAACGACGATGGCAGGTGGGGGGCGGGCAGGGCTGCTCTTAAGAACCCAGATTGTTTGTTCCTTTTGTTAAGGACAGCCCTTAAGGGCAGCCCCCAGTGACCACCAACCGCCACCAACCGCCAACTGCCAACCACCGCCAACCGCCAACCGCCGCCAACCGCCAACCTTTGAAGCAGAGAAGGTCTCATGACCATGAAGCAGAGAGCGTCCCCGTGAACATTCGTTTCTGTTGGCATCACGAACCCTTTTTCTTCTTTTTCCCCCCGTAAGGACAGCTCTGGCGGTGGGCAGGTCGTGGATGCATTAATTCTGCTCCGTGTCGCAGTTGTTCATCTTCCGCCTGAAAGTGGAATACAGCGCCGCTGCCCAGACCAACACCCTCCGCGCGAATGGCTATCTGCCGCCGCAGATGTCCCAGTTCGGCATTCGGGGTCCGGCATCGGGGACTGCAAGCACCACCGGGGCCGTGCCCTTGCCCGGGGCTCAGTCCGAGTCCAAGAAGGTCGTTCCCGAGGGTGCCAGGTATTGTGGCAGACATTGTCTGTGCGGCAGGACACAGGGAACAAGAACGTGGTGCGTGGTACGGGGGGTGGCGTGTGTCGCGTGCATTTTGTGGACAAGGGGGGTGCATGGGGCTGGACGGTTGTGGAGGGGAGTGGGGCAAGAGGGGCCCTGGACTGACGATGCGCTTGAGGGGAAACGGGCTGAAAAAGGTTTCAAGAGCGGTTGCAAAAGCAGTTGCAGAAGCGGGTACCCGTGGTACGAGCAGCGGTTGGGAGGCAATGTCCGGCGGGTGTAGACCGGCTGGAGGGCCATTGGGGGCAGACAGAAGCGAGTGGCAGCGCTGACCGTCACTCCGAAGATGGGGGTCACCCCCCCTTCAAGCGCACGCCTGCCCGAGACGTTTGCATTTTGCAGTGCCCCGCTTCCGGTGGTGGGCCCGCACGAAGCTCTGGCACTTCTCCACCAGAATCCACATGTGCTGTGGCCGAGCAAAACACTGTGGGTGCTGGTCAGGGAATACCGGAGTGATGGCGTTCTGTTGAGGACTTGCGGACGAGTTGGGGCCTGGAAGGGGGTGGGGCTGTGAAGGGGTTCCGCAGGGGGTGCGATGTCCCCCTTTTTTCAGGAAAGTTGACACGTGGTATGAGGCGTTCGGCGGTGGCCCGCCGGCGGCTGGCAGTCGACTGCCGTGTGTTGATAAAGGGCTGTGGAGTCCACGGGGCGGGGGTGCCGGGCCCGGGCCCTTGACGCCGACCCCCCCCCCCTCCCAAAGTGGCACAGAAGTGACGGCTGTCGGCGCCGAAGGCACAGGAAAGTTAATTTTTTTGCTGTTGGAGGCGCTTTTTCACCCCATGTGTCTACACTCAAAATACTCAGACTTTTATGGAGAATTCAATCATGCATGAAAATCCTGAAATTTTGACCCTCCCCCTTCCCAACCTCAGCCTGCCAACTGGGACCCCCATGTTTGGGGTACAAAAAAAATTTAAAAAAATTTTACCCCAGCCTACGTACCTCAAAATGATCAGCGCGACGAGGGGGTCATTTTGAGCCATATTTGTTGGGGTCTAGTAACCCTGCCTTCTAGCCGGCCCCCAGCCCCCCCCCGCCGACCCAGCCCCCCCCCCTCCCTGAAAGTGGCTGGAAAGTGGGAGGGAGTCGGCGTATGGCCCGTTGCTATGCCCCCCCCCCCCCCCCGTGGTGGAGTCTTGTTGTACGGGACGGCGGCTGGCCAACAGTTGTGGCGTCCTGTTCTCTCCCTTTTTGGCCGCGTTCCCGTCTCCCCGCAGGGCGTTCGCATTTAGCAGCACGCAGGATAAGCAGGGCATCATCTATTACATGGGATTGAAGGCGGGGAATTTCTTGACGTGGCGGAATCCAGTGGAAGCGGGATTGATCACTGTGCGGGCCAGCACCATCCGAAAAGGTGGGTCTGAGAGGGACGCAGGGCCCTAAACCTCCCACTCGAAGAAGGCGTCGGGAAGACGGTTTGACAACATGGGGAAAACTGGAGGGAGTGGGAAGACGCGAGCGCGTTTCAGAGTGTTGGGGGAAAATGGGGTACATTAGGTAAGAGACGCCAAAGAATCCCATGTTGGCAGGTAATGTGGCGCCATGTGGTGAGGGTTGACAGGGAAATTGGGGAGGGAAAATGGGGCAAGTGGGAGGGGGGAGTTGGGAGGAATGGGGGTCAAATGGGGGTGCCATAGAAGTGGGTTGATCATGGAGATGAGGTGGGGGTGTTGGGGGTGAGTCTTTTGGAGTTTAGGGTTTTAGAGTTTTGCTTGCTCTCCTTGCGAGCGGTGAAGGGTTGCCAAGGGAGTTTAAAGATGGTCAAGCTGTTGAAGGTTGTCACTGGTGTCCGCATGATGATGGGGCGATCACCGGAATGCCAAACCGCGACTGCCGAGGAAAGTAAGGAGGGCTAGCGGTTGGCCGAGTGGCTTGGGCAAATCCAACACAAACGGGTCCGAGGTTGCGTAGGACCTCCTCCTTGTTGTGCCAAAAGAGCCCCCCGGACCATCCTTGCCCCACTGTTGTGTGTCAGGTTCACACAGAGGAGGGCAATGGCCATTGGCAAGGTGCATTTAGGCAGACACCGCAGGGCACACCTGGCTGTTGGGCTTGGGATGTCCACTTGCAGGCACAGAACAACATTTACCCTACCTTTTCCCGCGCTCAGCCCTCTTTGTGGCGAGTGCATCGCTTCCCCCCAAACCCCCACCCCATTCGCCTATGTCCATAGTGTGCGTACCGTATGCCCATACCCTCCCGCGGCATGTGCGCCGCCTAGGGTCATGGGTGCGGATTGGTGTTGGAGTAGGTGATGTGTGTTTGGCCCCGCACCCTCCAGAACAAGCACGATAGAGTTTCGGAGACATCGGGGACGAGCGCAGTCTTCAATTTCCCTGCAGACAGATCACCAACACGAAACATGAATCTGCACCAGCTGAGATTTTGGATTCGGGATTCATTCTGAAGTCATCGAGAAGTCATCTCGAAGTGCATGACTGAGTTTACCCACACGTCAGCATCAACAATTTCAAATCAATACCGGTGGTTCACACTTCTGCAAATTTCGCTCTGTGGTCCTCCATTTTCCCTCGCTTTTCTCATGCTTCTGCGGTCGTGTTCCAAGTAGAACCCCCCCACAGAGGATGCGAGCCATCTCCTGCACAGTTTCAGTCCTCAAACGTTCGAATTGGGGGATGGCTGAGGGCTGAGGGCTGGTTATGGTGGTTGACGGTGGGTGAGGGTTGTGAAGGGTTGTTGCGGACTGTTGTTGTTGGAGGTTGGGAAGCGTGAATAAGGATCAATGAGGGTTGATGCAGGTAGTCGAAGGATATGAAGGCTTGGTGAGAGTGAATGACCATTGATCAGAGTTGTCAAGGGCCGGTGGGTGGCTGGGTTTACCGATTTCTCAAAGAACAACGTGCGCGGAACGACGTTGGGGTACACAACTGGACCAGATTTCGTCCCAACCGTGATCCCCCCCCACCCAACCCCAGGGCTGCAAATTTGTTGTAGGGTTTTGCCAAGGCGCCAACGCCACCGGAAGAAAATTCTTTGCTTTTGTTTGGTCACGTTGTGCCGCCCGTATTACTTCGGTCCCCAACGCCAAAGCAGAGGGTGAGAGATGACGCTTACAGTGCGGGCCGGTGGGCGTGAGGTCTTGCCTCAGTGGCTTACCTCCCATGACCAGTTGCCGCCATTTTATTTGGCACAGGACCGCTAAGAAATTGGCTTGCGTAAAATGCAGGTTTGACCCCGTAACAGCCATTCTTATGCATCTTTTAGGTGTTCTCAGCGGGGATTCCCATGGGATGTCTCGGCGCAGACCCCCCCCCCCCGTATGACACTGGATGACCGGATTTGATTATCGCCTTCCCCCCCCCCCTCTCCCCCAACTTGCCGTTAGAGGAAATGTGCACGTCCGTAGGGGAGGGTGCTGCTGAGCTACCCCATGCATCTGATCCCCGTTCATGCCGCACAGGGAGTCGGTCGGGGATGGAGGTGTGTGACCACACATTCAACAGCCAAATCTTTTACACGGACAACCAACCGCCCGCGTGGGTCACCATCGATTTCGGCCACTCCTTGATCAACCCCAACTGCTACAGCATGGCCCACAGGGCAGGTGCTGCCCTGCCCAGCCCGTTTTGCATCATCGCCCGTCACAACTGTCTGTGCCCGCGTCTGTGTGTACTCTCGGAAATGACCTGCAGTTGTGGTGAGTATTTTGGGGTCACCCCACGCCCCTCCCCCCGCTGCACTCTGGGCGTGGGAAATGGCCGTCACGGGAACCCTCTTCGAGGGACTGGAACGCACGGCTTGGATAGGATCGACAGTGAGGCCTGCTTGCGCCGGCAGGCGTTGGACCCCATTGGGGCAGAGTGCTGCCAATGAGCGCTGTGGCACACCCTCGGACACCCCGTCTTAAACCACCGGTTCGAGCCCAGCCTCCGACACGCGCCTGGAAGGCGGGCAGTCCTCGGGATTTATCGCGAAGCGGAGGGCTTCCTCCGCGAAATGATGTGCAGATAAATGATTTTTGAGTGTTGGGATGTTGGGGTGATGCGTCGTTGAGCCCCTTGACGCTAGGGGACCTGATTCGGCACAGAATACGAGATCCTGAGGGTTGTCCCAAGCATTGCCGGGCCTCAAAGCCGTGCTCTGTCAACCTGCGGACGGCTGCAGTGTCACAACAATTGGGGTTGCGATCCCGTTAATTTGCCTGACCCCGCATCTCTTTTGTCCAAGCGGCACTACATGTGGGGACCCCGTGCCACCGAAATGGTTTCGTTGCCAATTTTTGGCGTCACCACCAGAGGCCACGTTTTTAGTGTGGAACCTTCCGAATTGGCTGGCGGTGGACCGTCATTTTGTACTTGTGGGTTGGTGGATGTGCACGGTGTGCTCACTCCCATTCCAGGGGATATGACCGCACAGATCAAGCCTCATGACTGGCGAAGATGTGGAATGGCACTCTGGGGCTGAAGGGCCATGCATCCATGCGCATGCTGCTCGACCTGCGGGGCTCAACCTGACTTTAGCATGTGCCTGTCTGGGGGGGGGGGGGCGAAATGAACGCAGGGACCAAAGAGGGCACCGGAGGGCGTGAGGGTGGGGGGGCTTTGGCTCTTGCCCACCCTCCGAGCCCCCCCCCCCCCCTCTCCCCGCGCACATGCAAACATGCAAGAGATATTGATGCTGCCGTGGGTTGCGCGTCAGCTGTGCCGTGTCCAAGCTGCACCCTCCACCCATTCCTGCAGACCATTCGGACTGCATGAAATACACAGGAGGCACCCCGTGGTTCCAGGTCAGGTTGCGGCTATAGGCAGTTAAATGCAATAGGAGGGTGTCATGCTGCCGGGTTGGTGGATCCCTGATGGAGACTCCACACGGTACATTTTGGGTCAAGACGGATGGGTTGGTGGCTGGGCGAGTGGGTTTCAACCTCTGCCACCCCCCTGCCCCCCACCTTGTGCTTGAACCGAGCCCCCCCCCCCCCCCCCCCCCTTGAAATTTTTCTGTGCACCTTTGGCGCAATTTTCCATACCATAGGTGCTGTAGCTCCTTGTACCCTGCAGGAATGGCAATAAGAATTGCGTCATTTTGGGGATGGGGGTGGTGGGGGGCGTTGGCTACTTGTGACAATGTCATTTTTCCCCTTCCCCTACTTTTTTTTTGCTGTCCTCCATGCGACACCCTGCCACATACCTGTCACACCCCTTTTACATCCACATCGCCCCCCTGTCACATCCCTGTCACGTCACACCCTGTCACATTCTTGTCTGCTTTGCCCTGTCCCTGTGTCCCCCCTTTGACCCCTGTCCTCTCTCTTTGTGCCTTGCCTTGGCGCTTGCCTCCCATCTCCAGTCTTTTGCCGTGCGCGTTTGGTCAGTCTGGTTGGCCACTTTGTTATGGTCCCAGTCTGTCATGCTTGCTTGGGAGTGAGATTGTCGTTGGTCGCTCGTCGGAGCCTAAAGACCACACCAATCAGGTGGTGGTCTGTTGCTATGATGTGTTTGCACATGGAACTATTTCAGCAACCCCTGGCCTTGACAGCATAACGTGGCACTGCAGCACGTTCACATCCCTTTGGGGTGATGCCATTGCATGCTATGACTAAAGCTGCCGCCTTTTTGCCTTTACAGATTTTCGAAAAAGGCTTGGAACCTCCATTGTGAAACACAACACGGTAACTAGTGGTGCTGGGGTAAATGAATTTCTGGGCTGGCCCGCCATTTTTGCCCTCCATTACTTCAAGACCACCGGGGGGGGGGGGGGGGCACCCGCCCACCAACCCTCGACCCCCCCCATCTTAAGTGGAGCTCTGCCCATCCCCCTCTTCTAAGTCATCTGAAAGTCAGAGTGTGGTGACCCCTAAGGTTTTTTCTCCAGCACCTCCGGCGCCAAAAGAGTATCAACCATGACTGTTTTTGTGTGGCAAGTGTCTAATATTGCTGGAGTGCCCATGTGTGTTTTGTTGTACCACGTGCATTCACTACAGCAGTGTGCCACGTCCATTTCAAATGGGGGATGCGGAATTGGTACTATGGCGACACACCAGGGACCATCCACCAATTTACACAAAGTATATAGGATCCACCAGAAAAACTACATTGCTCAAGACGTTGGCTTCGCAAGGAGGACCCCCACCCCCCCCTCCCTTCACCCTTCCCTGCTCCCCACTCCCCCCAGAACCCCTAACCCGCTCCCCCTCCCCCCGCTCCAGCACGTCATTGCATTCTACCCACCCACCTTCGTAATGTCGAAACCATGTCGAGCCTGACTTGAAGGTGCCGCTTTTAGTTGGGCCGGGTGTATGCCCTCGTGGATCAGTGAAAGCTGCAGCCTGCTCCAGAAATGTTAGCATTGTCTCCAGTGTGTGAAACACATATTATCGGGCAGGGCTTATCCCGTACTCTGGCAGGCAAATCCTTCTCCGATGCCGTGTGTCACATTATCTACCCCCTACGCCCCAGACACAGACACATGCAGCCTGTCTCACTCATCCCTCATTTCCTGACATCCATCCAACAGGTATGGCCGAGTACTTCGTACGCAACTGGACCTTCAAGGGGTCCCGCGACGGCAAGGCTTGGAGCGTGATCCGCAGGCACGACAATGACGAGACTATGGGCTCTGGGTGTGCCTTTTGGATTGGTTTGGGTGGGTCGGGATACGAAGCGTGCACGTAAGGGGCAGACTGCTGGCCGTAGATCGCCACAAGCCCCCCTTTCGGAAAGCAGTTGATGTTGTTTCGAGGGCCCTCTACCGGGGGGCGATCATAGCACGTGGCAGTAATTCGCTGCCCCATCCCCTGACGAGGCTGTAGCACTGTAGTGAGCCCGTAGGACTGGTTTGACCACGTCCGGGTCCAGTTGGTATGCAGTGCCTCCTGCCGGTAGCTCTCCTTTTGTTTTGTATGACGAGGTCTAATTACCCCTGGCAATATGCAGCAGGAGGCAGGATGGGCAGGACGGAGGGGCGAGGAAGCGGCAGTGGCTATGGCGGAGTACCTGGGTACTGCAGGAGCCACCCCTGCCCACATAACATCTTGCCCCAGGGTCTTGCAGCAATGATGCCACAAGGGACACGGACATGCACTCTCCCCGGCCCGCTCTCTCTCTCTCTCAATTCCCCCCCCCCCCCTTCCCTCTCCCTCTCTACTGTGCACGTCAGGTCATTGGCAGCCTCTTGGATTGTGGACACTTCGGACTTCTTCAGTCAGTTCCGGATTGAGCTCGATCCCCGCGGCAACTCCCGCAACACCAGTGCTCTTGTCCTGTCGTGCTTTGAGGTCTATGGGCAGCTCGTGGAGATCTAGTCTTCGGTGCTGTCCGGGTGTACATTGAGGACCACAGATATCCTGGTGGCATTTTGCAGGGAAGGTCATGTTTGGAACATCCTTTTCTGCCACGGGGCGGGGGCGGGGGGGGTTGTTCGAGCCCGAAGAGGGGAGGGGGGCAGGCCATTTCTCAGTGAGGTCCCCACTCGACGAGGGTGGGTCGGTCCGAGGGCTAGAGGTAAGTGAGTTCTGCTAGGTGTTCACCCTCCCCCGCGAGGGGGCTGGGGTGTAATTCTGGGGGGCTTGGGAGGTGGAACAAGGGTTTGCGGGGGGGGGGGGCTATTTTGGGGTCACCCCACGCCCCTCCCCCCGCTGCACTTTGGGCGTGGGAAATGTCCGTCACGGGAACCCTCTTCGAGGGACTGGAACGCACGGCTCGGATAGGATCGACAGTGAGGCCTGCTTGCGCCAGCAGGCGTTGGACCCCATTGGGGCAGAGTGCTGCCAATGAGCGCTGTGGCACACCCTCGGACACCCCGTCTTAAACCACCGGTTCGAGCCCAGCCTCCGACACGCGCCTGGAAGGCGGGCAGTCCTCGGGATTTATCGCGAAGCGGAGGGCTTCCTCCGCGAAATGGTGCGCAGATAAATGATTTTTGAGTGTTGGGATGTTGGGGTGATGCGTCGTTGAGCCCCTTGACGCCTGATTCGGAGCCACCTGGGCCCGTGCAGGGCAGCCGTCCCCCCCGCCTCCTGCACTGAAGAGCACGCAGTCAAAATTAGAATACACAGGCATGCTCTGAACAATACGCCCATCCAAACCTCCCCAAATCCAAACAAAACTCTGGGGGATTGTGGAGTCGGTTTCAAACCCGGTTTGCCCATCGCTGCTCCACACAATCATCCACAACGCCCTAGCCTCATCTCTGGCAACCCAATGTTGGCATGTCAACAAGGGAGAGGGATTTTATGTTTCCTGAAAACACTGCGGCCCCGGTGCGCTGTACTGGGGTCCAGTCCGTTAAAGAACACGCACCAAACAACGTGCGCATGTTCTTGTACAGGGCGGGTACACTCTTTTCCAGCCTTTGCAGCTCCGGAATGTCATGTACTAGGCCGGACTGACCTCTGCGACTAATCAAGCGTCGGCACTGATTGGTTGACGGTTTTTTAGGCCCAGGGCTTGTTTTTCCCTTTTTACTTTGGAAAAGCCCGGGACCGCCGGCGGCGTTACCCATCAACCGCCAGTGGTTGATTGCCGACTGTTGGCGATTGACAGCTCATCGCCGATGGGGGCTCCCGCCGCTCAGTGGTCATACGTCCCGATTGCAGGCAGTCCGCCGGTCGTGTTCGATCCCCGAGCGACGGTGCAACCCCGCCGCCAACCTCAAATTCCCACCCGTAGCTCAGTAGTCATAGGTCTCGACGCCAGACACGATGCCTGGATTTGAATCCAACCAACCGAAGTGACCGACCGACCAGCCGACCGACCACCACTGTGCTGTCTGAAAGCACCCGTCCCTTGGAGTTACTTAGAACCCCCCTTCGCTTGGAGGGCAGGTTAGCACCAGGATTGCCATGCAGGCGTCTGCTACTCCAAAAACCCCCAACCGCCGACATGACCGCCAACTCCGACAGTTGGCGACCAGTTGACAGTTGTTGGCAGTTGTCTCAAGGTATCCTACGGTAAAATGCTGCTTTGCACTGCACTTTTTCCTTCGGACCCCCTTGATCCCACTTCAAGGGAGTGGTGCCGATCTGGGCTGCGAGAAATGGAACACGATTTTTTGTTTGCATCAGGAAAAGTCCTGGTGCCCATGACCCATCCCTCTTTTGTGGGCAAGATGATGCGCTGCTGACACGTGTTTGCGCACTGCCATACCGCAGCCTTGCGGGTTGCCCCAGCATTCAGCCTCTGAAGCAGCATGCATCTCCTGCATTTATCCACCACCGCATTCTCTTTTTCAACGTCAGTAGTCGTCCTGTTTGCTGAGGACTGGCCAAAGCAACACTTCGGCATTTATCCAAGCCCCATCATGCTGCTGCATGATGTTGCATGTGAGGGATGCCCTATCTATCTGCAGAGCCACAGAGCCAGAGAAGTACGACACGGAGCCACATAGCCAGTGCCACACCAATAATAATCCCACAACTTTTAGGGGATGCCCCCTCTTGGAAATGTGTGTCTGTGTGTGTGTGGGCAAAGACACAATCTTGGGGCCTTGACGTGCCCAAACCGAAAGTTTGGTCCACAACAGCCAGGCACCTGACTTGTTGAATGACACATGAGAAGGACAGGGAAAAGGGGGAAAGAAGAATTCATTGCGCACAAAAGGCCCCCAAAAAATGCAGGAAATTTCCAAGAGTGGTTGTTAAGAATTGTGGAACCATTGAAAGCGACCAAAATGTGGTGTCGATGGGTGCCAGGTGTTCGCTCTACTTTGCCACATTGTTGCAGTTCACATACCCCTGTATTGTTCTCTACTTTTCGACCTGCACTGTGGCTGTGCCCCCCCCCCGTCCCTCTCCCCCTGACTTTCACTCAATTGAGGGGGGCAATTCCCCTCTGTTGGTCTTTTTTTTTGCTACACATTGCAAGCACAATGCGCAGCCTCTGCCTGATCTAGGCGTGGCAGACAACAGGCTTTCCAACGCCCCCTGCCACCTGCCGGTCTCTTCAGGCTATGTCTGCCCCCAGGTCCCCTTCCTGATGCCGCTCGAGGGCTTTTGAAGCTATACTCACCGCACACCACCCTGCATTGCCTGAATAGTATTGCAGACATGTGTTTGGACAGGCATGGCCCAACGACAAACAGTATTGGGTTCTGTCCAGATGGTGCAGTGTCATAGCTGTGGCCGGTCAGAACGCCCAAGTACCAAGCAAACAGATCCCATCTCCGCCCGGCAAATCGCGCCAAACCACAGTCAGCATGCCGCTTAAAACGCCACATCCCAACTGCAACCCCAGTACAACAGCCTCTAACCCCAACAGCCTCTTAGCCCCCTGTAACCCCCATGACCCAACAACCTCCTCTCCCATAGCCCCCAATAACCACCTCTAACCCCCCTCCGTTTAACCACCCAGAATTCCTGTGACCTTCCATTACCTCTAACCAATAATTTCCAGCCCCCCTTGACCATAATTCCACCCCCGCCGCCCCGTGACCCCTCGCCATAACCTCTCCTGTACTCTTCCATTACCTGCAACCTTACCCTCGAGCTCTAAATTCACCAAGACAAATGCAATGGCTGCAGCAGAGGCCACACAGAGGGACCTCCCCTGGCCACCAGATATTGCAGAAGCACACCACTGAACAGTACGTTTTGAACATTTGTGGGGTCACGCGCGTTTTCGTAATGGGCGACTGATTGCGGTGCAGGGGATTGCCTGCGGACTACACCGCTGAATGAGCTGTCCATACAAAGCTTGTCCTCTTCTCCCAAAGGACCAATCCCACGGCACTGGGGGGGAGGGGCGCTCCTGCAGGTAAATTTCGTGTTTGGTCGTGAGAAGGAAAGCGTTGTCGCCTACTAAACAATGCTTGCCATATTTGGACGGACGTCCTGCCCGAAAGGGCCGTAGTTAGTGGTCAGGTGCCTCGTTTGGTAGCTCCCACAAGGGCAACACCTGAACGTGGGCAGGTATTGCATCTTCAAACCGCGTCCGAGGTCCCGTCTTATGAGGGTGTGGCCATGGTGGGGGAAGTGGGCGTGGTGGTACCGACTGAATTCTAAAGATTTGCGAAAATATTTAATTCCTGGCACAAGATGTTGTTGTCCGCAAAAAAAAAACGCAAAAAAAAATAATTATTGGCTTCACGCCTTACGCAAAAATGGGTTCCGCAAAAAAAAAATTGCAAAAATTTTTTTTTGCCCCTGCCCCCCTTTTTTCAAGAATGCCAGAATCGCGGGAGAGTTTGCCCCACTGCTTGTTGTCCCCCTCTTCCGTGTCTCATGCCCCGTTCTGCACCTTGCTTTGCTTTCAGAGAATGATGTATCCAGGATTGCCACAACTAGGAGACCTGAACCATGCTTGTTGGTGCTTATCTGTGCTACGGACTGCAATCCCAGAGTCCAACTGATGGACATTTGTATGCCTGTGTAGGAATGGACTGCAATCCCAGAGTCCAAGGTACGCATCCCCAAAACGCAAAAAAAAAACCGCCAAAAAGAATTAATTTTTGGTCCAACACCCTATGCAAAAATGGGTTCCGCAAAAAAGAATCGCAAAAAAAAAATTATTTTTGCCCATTTTGGATGCTGGTGCAAGATTTTTGCTTATTATTAATTCAAAACACCCAACGCAAAAATTAGGATTCCGCGAAACTTTAGAATCTGCATGGTATGGTCGTTCGGCAATGGATGCAGGGTGTGCCTTCGGGCCTGGACCCTCGATCCTACCCACGCCCTCCGGCACATTTGGGGTGTCCCTGAACAAATTGTTCGACAAATTCTTGGAAAACGATTTTCTGGTGACCAACTGATTGTTGTGAATTTTGGGGATACGCTTGGAGGTACAGGGCACGTGTCATTATTTCAGTTCGTGCACTGGACATCGGGTTAGACGCAGCTGTGGGGGTATGTATGACCTACCAATCAAAGGTACCCCGCCTCCCCCCCTTGCACAACGACCGCCTTGTGCAACGATTATCCCCTGGTCAAACGGCGCTGCTTCTGACGCTTCTTGTAAAACCACAGTTTTGTCCAACGACCATATTGCCTGCCCTCCGGCCTTGTGCATGAGTGGCAAGCCGTAGGAAAAGCCTGCTTCTTCAATGGTTTCTTCGCCTCTGCTTGAGTCCTGACCATGTGCGGCGCAGCGCCGCTTGTCTCTGCCCAAGTATCTTGAGGGACCGTGTAATCTCTGCACCTGCCTCAGGTGTAGATCAGGAAAAGGAAGTATGAGTAGACGGGTGAATATGGAAGCCGACATTACAAGTTGCATCAGACGGCTGCACGAGATATTGACGATGGGAGAAACTCTTTTCAGAACAAGCCTGCGAGCTGGAGACATGCGTGGGATTGTGCTGCAACAAAGATAAAGAGGGGGCATGGGTGTTTGGAAGAGCAATTAAAGATCACGGTGGCGGGTTGAGTTTCCAGGACCTTTGGTGGCAAACTTCGGAGATTGTCTGGCAGACGCTTTGGTGACTGCCTGATAAATGTTGTTAAATGTTGATAAATAAAACACAGTGCGTGTCCTTCATAAGATGGAACAGTCCTGCAGCCCGCACCGCTTAGTAACGCCGACCGGCGGAAAGGCGGGATTCCGAAGCTTTCAATATTGATAAATCCGATGATTTTCAATTGGCGTCCAGGAAAGTGCATCAGTGGCCAGGGTGTGATTGATTGTTTGCAAAAAAATTTGTTGTAGCTGCTGTTTCCCGGCATGTCATCATTGCAAAATTGCAAGGAATGTTCAGAATATGTATCCGGAAAAACACAGCCAAGTCCTCTCAGTCGACTGCACGAGGTCGTCCCTGCGATCGCAATTAGGCCGAAAAATTAAGATGTTTGAAAAACCTACTGCATTCCGGGGCACACTTTTGTAACCTCTTTTTGAAAGATTCAACAGCAACTAGATTAGCGCCCACAGCAGAGCAAAAGCAGTTTAAGAAAGGGTCATTCCTCGGACCAGGAAGTAGAAGTTCCTGTGTCCTCAGGTTGATGCCAGTGTACCGAACAGACTGTACACAAGTGCCGCATGGCCATACTTACGCGAACGTGTTGCGCAGGAGCTTTTGTTTGCTGCCAGGTCAATCGATGTTGAATTTAGAGATCAATTTTTGTAGTTCAGTCGGTACAAATGAACGCCAAAGTCATAAACCGTTGTCCAGAGAATGTTCCTCTTTATTCCCAGACCTTTTGACTCACCCCTGTAGGTTCAGCACTCCACTTGCAGCTGCAATGATCAATGCGGTCGCTCGCTGCGTTTCCAGTCTGACAAACGACCTGTGGATGTCCCGTGTCTTGTGAGTGGATTCTGCACCAACCATTTTTTGGCAACAACGAGACTCTGGTTTTTTTTTGTGCAAAGCTACAGATTGTGGGTCTTTGGGTGGTCTTTCGCCCGCACAAATCAACGAGACGTTCCTTCCCGATTGAATCTCAAATCATGCATAGCAAATGCCTGAGGGTCCTGCCGCCCTGCACTTGTATTTGCGATGTATCTCAGGGTTCATGAACGATGCGGCCCGTCCGTCCCCTACCGCGTTGCCCGCCCTCTCGTTCGGTGATTTTGCACCAGAGCTCTGCGATGGGAACCGTGCCGTGCCCCGTATGGGGAAGCTCGCGGTGGTCAAGCCCCCACCTCATGACCTCCTCGGCGGCGCCGCTGTTGTCGGTGTACACCCGCATTTCTCCTCGGACAACGCCGGTGTCCCTCGTTCTAAGCACGACCTGTTCCGCAGCACAATGACAACAGGTACATTGTGGGTGATTTGTGTGAACCTGTTCGCTCCCTTCGCTGCATGATGCCTCGGAGGGTTGGCACCAGTGCATCAGTGTAACGGGTTAACGTTGAATTTCTTTGGGGGGGTACGAAGACGGACTCGAGCAGAGCGGCTGCACTGGGGCCTGTCAACACTGCTGGAGGTAGCACTCCGACATATAGTTGGTAATTGTCAAGGACTGCTGCGTGCTGGTAGCGCGCAGGTCATGACAGTCATCTGTCAAATAATCCTCTTCGTTGGCGCATGACAGATGCATTGTGAACACATCTGGTATCTCTATTTGATTCGAGGTAGGCAGTGAGCCAGGCGCACAGAAGGCTCTCTTGCCACGGCCTGCGTGCGGTGCAATATTTTGATATATCTGGGGACCACAGGGACCTGTATCACCCACTAAGAGGCCTTAATCACGTGTTGCTGTGCCCATTTGCTGCAGGTATGCCCTCTAAACATGAGGTAGTGTAGGTACTGAATTAGTGTTGTCTCATAGCTCTGAAACCATGTTCCCGGCACCAACACCATCTCTGATCGTTCAAGTACATCGGAGAGAGTTCCTGCAGTTGTCTTGGGCCCCTCCAAGCTGGACAGCGATTTCTTGAGCATCCAGTACCGGGTGACGGGCAAGACAATCGCGCATGATTGTGCGCCACTTCACCAGTTGCACAACCGTTCAGAACACGCCAAGAAAAAAACAGGAACCATCCACAAGACTCCAGGAAACAACACCAACCATCCAAAAGGCTCCACGAAATGACAGCAATCATCCACAAGGCTGCAGGACAGAACTGCAACCATCCAAGAGCCTCCTGGTGTTAGCTACAACCATCAAGAGGCCCCCAGGAAGAACCAAAAACCAACCGGACACCTCCAGGAATTATTGGCAACCATCAAAAAAAGAATGGGAAGACAGGTTTTGTGGTTGCAACTAAGTTTTTTGGGGGATTCTATGGGCTGTCGGAGTGGTGCATATTGGGATGGTTCACCGGTGTTTGACCCCCAATAGTTGGCACGGTGCACGCAGTGCGCGTGCGGTGCAACAACTCCCTTAGAGAGAGAGGGGGAGAGAGAGAGAGAGATAGGGAGAGAGATAGGGAGGAAGAGAGATAGGGAGGGAGAGAGAGCCTGGGAAAGAGAGAGGGGGAGAGAAGGAGAGAGAGAGAGAGAGAGAGAGAGAGAGAGAGAGAGAGAGAGAGAGAGAGAGAGAGAGAGAGAGAGAGATTTGGGGGGGGGGGGCATTCGCATTTTATTTGTGCTCAGCCACGTCTTTTGCCGCAGGGACCCATTTGTGTCATTGCAAAGGTGCGAACTGCAAATGCATGGACTCTTCTTAGGACAAGCGTAGTGGGTGGTTCACCTTCTTTTGAGCACAGTGCAAGATGCAACAACGTGAGTCCCCCTGGTGGCCAAGAAACTCTCAACCCAGTGACTTTGCACCTACCCCCCCCCCGCCCGCGGCACATATCACTGCACCCCTCTCCCCTTACATCCAGCTAGCTTGCAAGCGACAAGCAACAAACAACAAACAACACGCAAAAAGTAACCAGCACCTTCTGCAAGCCATTTTTGCAATTACTCTACAGAGGATCGTCATAAGAGTGCAACAATTGTATCACTTCCACGATGTCAATGTCCAAGATCACGACACGGCGCAGCATGACCCTGAAGGGTACACAGAGCGGAGGTCACCGCAGGTGACTCAAGGGGTGGGGGCAACCTCAGCTCAGCCCACGCCAATGTAATTTAACCAGCAATGCAGCAACCCGAGTTCAGCCCTGCAACCCCCTGCACAACGTCAGATTATTTCCGAGGAAAGCGCGCATAAATTGTGTTGTTTCTCCGTAAACACGCAACACCCTGGTGCCAGCTTTCGTGGATGGTGGTTGTTGCTGCTTCATGCACCATCTTGCCCACCGGATTCCTCCGCACCACACCCCAAGGGGGGGGGTGTTCTCAGGAATCCGATAGCGTGGGGGGTTTTGGAACCCCCCCCTTTTTTAAAAATGGTCGTTTTTTGGTGATATTCTTGTGGGCTGCACATCCAAAGTTTTGTCCTTGCCCCCAATGCGGCCACTTTTGATTTTGTCCCCTTTGTTGGGGACCCCCGACGATGCAAGGGTAACATAGCAATTCCGCCCACTTGTGGGCCCCCGAGAAGTCAAGGGTGAGGTAGCCACTTTTGATTTTATCCCCACTTTTGGGGACCCCCGAGAATGCAAGGGTGACGTAGCATTTCCGCCCTCTTTTGGGCCCCCGAGAAGGCAGGGATGAGGTGGCCAATTCTGATTTTCTGCCCTTTGTTGGGGACCCCCGAGAGTGGAGGGGTGACCGCCCTCCTGTGGGCCCCCGAGAAGGCAGGGGTGAGGCAGCCATTTCTGATTTTGTCTCCGCGCTTGGCTTTGGGGACCCCCGAGAATGTAGGGTGAACATAGCAATTCCGCCCACTTGTGGGCCCCCGAGAAGGCAGGGGTGAGGCAGCCAATTCTGATTTTGTCCCCGCGCTTGGCGTTGGGGACCCCCGAGAATGCAGGGGTTACGTAGCAATGCCGTGCCACAACCATCCCTGAGCAACACCCGCCGATTGGCTCATCTGCGCACAACGTCTTGGAATCTCTTTTCCAAAGCGGTGCAACCCTTTTGAAACCATGTGGTGCTTGACAAGTTGTGTAATATGCACAGTGTGCCCATTGGCGCATGGGATATAGGCTTGATTCCGGTCAGAACCATGACGACGCAGCCACAATTCCAGGGAACAAGCATCGGTAGGATCGCTATCCTCCATTCCTTTGGTGTCCGGGGCGGCCCCCAGAAATTCATCTTCTTTGTCCAATACAAGGGGTATGAGTATTTCAACGGTAATGTTGAACATGCGTCAACCGGTCGGCTACGGCGCACGGCACAAACTTCCTGATTTTGCCAAATCCCCACGAATGTAAACAGTGTTGCATTGTCTGACAATTGCATTTTTGATGAGGATGCAGTCACGGTTGGGGCTATCTTTCTTGCACTAGTGACCTTCATATGGGGCTCGCAACGGACGTGTTCCGTGGGCACGTTTAGTTTTTCATGGTGCACCGTTGACGGTGCACGGGTTTATGGTACCACTAAGGAGGCGCTTGCTATAGGACATGCCATCCCCGTGATAGGTCAATTTTTGCCCTTCGTCGCCATGACCGGTGATCCGACCTTGTTGCGGTGGACAGGACGGTTTGGTCCAGAATGTGAGTTTCGGAATGGGCATGTGGTTGATCTGGATGCCCAAATGGATGCCGATGGTCGTTGGGTCAATCCGGTGGGCACCCTGTCTGCCTTTGTGAAAACCGAACAGGTGCCAAATTGTCCTTTGCGTGCAGAGCCGTACGCTAGTGTGGCACATACTAGCATGCGGCCCTCGGAAGCAACAAAATTTTGTTTGTTTTGTGGAGTGGGTTGGCCATTGCTTTGGCAAGGATGCGCAATCATGTGGCAGTGCACGTGCAGAAGGGAGAGGTGGTAACGGACCCAAGGATGCGTGGTGAGGCCAAACCTTGCGGGTTCTGTGGTCGCAGTACAGGCACGTGCACCACAAGTATTGTGCACAAGAAAATCAGTAGCACATACCCGTGTGTGGTCCCATTGAAGCACGTAGTGGCCATGCGCAAACAAGAAAACATGCCCCGTGAATGTCCTATTCCCGGGTGTAGTGCCACCCTGTGGGTTTTGGACATCAAAACTCACTTGGCACGTTGCCATCCCGCCGTGGCACCAAACACCATTGATTTGACGGAATGGGTTGTCGTTAGCCAAAATGATGAGAAAAAAAGGGGGGCGATCCAAAAAGATCCCCATGTTGATGAAGCCCAACGTCACTTTTTGAAAGTCGCACAGGCGGTTGACAATGAGGTTGCATCCTTCTCTGAAGCCTCTCTTGGCCGCTCCGATTGGGAGTAGAAACCGGAGGAGGATGCAAGCTCTGCGGAATCTGGGTCTTCCGCAGATCAAGATTTGTCCAGCGGTAACGAGAGTTCCGCATCTTCCGAAGATTCTTCTTCCTCATCTTCCTCCTCTTCTACCTCTTCTTCCCGGGTGGAAGTTGTTCCCATAAAGAAAGCTATGCCCCGCAAGGGCACAAAGCGGCCCATCACCACTCCCAAACAAAGTGCTAAGAAGCGACACACGGTGAAGACGTCAGGGCGGAAGAAGTAGGTGGAGCTACACGCACACACACGACACAATCGGATACCTCCTCCACCCCCCTACACCTCCTCGCTCTCCCTCTCCTTCCCTCGTAGTAGCATGCACACTAGGACTGGAAGGCCCACACGATGGCGTGGGGAGGGGGGCCTGGCCCGCCATAGCCTTAGGGGCCTCCCGAGTTGCGTTGGCCGACCAGTATAGTCACACACACACACACACACACACACACACACACCCCTTCGTTTATGCCCTCCCCTTGATGCATTTCTCACCCATGGTGTCTTTCTGGCCCCATGGTGCTTTCGGAACCCCATGACCGACCTTGATGCGTTTCAACTCCCATGCTGCAATTCTAACCCCATGGTGTATTCTGAACCCCATGACCGCCTCGGAGACCCACAGTCCCGACGTTTCTAGTACCCATGGCCGGAAATACCCAAGCCGATGAAACCCTACCATAGACGTTGGTAGGGGTGGTGCGAATTGTCGGATCACATTTGAGCCGCATACCCAACTATTCACAGGTGCCCCACACTATGTATTTCATTTGGGGGGGTGGGGCGGGGTGCCCTTCCCGCTGACAATACCCCCGCGCAGCGAAAACCTCCTTAAACCCCCCCCCCTTTTTTTAATTTGGCTCCGGGGGGTTTTTTAGCAGGATATCTGATTTCCGAGAACCCCCCCCCCCCCCCCTCAATACCAGCCCCTTTGTTAGATCAAACCGCTGTGTGACCTGCCCCGTTGCCCCGCCGCACTCGTGGCTGTGCTAAGATCGGCCCTGTGCTGTGTCCGACTGTGCACTTCTGAGCCCCAGGTTTCTTTCGCCTGGCGCAGCTTCCGAAGGCAAGCGGGTTAAGAGGGTGCGTTTTTACTTTTGGCGGTCATGGGCTCTGACACATTAAAGTGCGTACCCGTCACGTGGCGGGAGATGAGCATGGACCGTGCATGCATCCCACATCTGCCGGCTGGAACCGGCTGCGGCAGTGCATGCCTGCGGAGTGGCGCAAAACAAGGGCGTGGCTCGCGGCCAGAGCACGGGGTTAGCGCTGCATGGTGCCGGTCCACGGACCACACTTTTGAGCGTCGTGACGCACTGACGTGCCCCTTGGTCCCCATTCCCAATGCCCACCTCTGCCCACCTCTTCTTGCACCGTTGGCCCACATTTACATCGTGGTGCTCCCCAGACGTGAACGAGGAGAAGGCCACTGAAGTGGTGTATCTTGAACTGAAGATGCAGAAGTGGAGGAAGCGGTTGAGTTTGGGGTGCCTCCTGTGCATTCTGCTTCCGGTGGCATTCGTGGCTGTCCAGAAGTATGCCATCGATAAATGTGGCGACGCCGAACATCTCGTGATCCCCTGGACGCTCCTGAAGGACGGCATCTTTAATACAACGTTCTTTATGCTGATCGTCGGTACGATTGCATTTCACGGGTTTAGTGTCTGAGCACCGCATGACGCATGATGCAGGGCCTCATGGCGTCCAAAAACCATCCGAGGACACCGGAGGTCGAGGGGGGGGGGGGGGGTCGGAGGGAACACGAAATGTGGTGTGCGGGGCCCGCGACATGAGGGCTGCGGTCCCCAAAGGCCCCGAGAGCAGGGCTTTGACACCCCTCTCAGCTCCTCTCCCGTGGGGCATGAACTCTGCCTCCTCTGCTGACTACAGATCTTCGAGGGCCATCAGTTCAGCTTTGTCTTACCGTTGGAGCGGCTCAGTGTGGAGATGCCGCAGCCCAGAGCCGTGTGGACAGGTTGATGGATCGGACGTCATGTCCCGAAAGGCCGCCGTAGCAAAAAGGGCGAAACGGGAGGAAATGGGGCAGCTGCGCAATGAGTGCAGCCGGGAAGGGGGGTGGGGGTTGAATCTCTGAACTCAAGTCGTCACCAGTGGCTCAATGTCCCCCCTTTCCCCTCCTCTGCCGAGTGCCCCCCCCCCCCATGCCGGCACACGTCTTCAGCCTTGATGGCACACCCCACCCCACTCCCATGTACGACAGCCTGTCTACCCATCGGCCCTGAAAATTCTGATATTTGTCGGCTCGAATCGATCCGTACTTTTGTGCCGCTCTTTCTGTCCTCCATTGTGGTCTTTGGTAAAGCGCCCGGTCGCTCTGCCGCAGGGCTGTCTGCTGCTCTGGCCAGCTCCTGCAATGTTGGGTTTGGGATGGGAGTGCAGGCTGTCCAACAGTAGTGGTTTCAACATTTGACTCCCCAAGTCCTGAAACAGCCCCCCCCCCGCCCCCCCGCATACACACACCCAAGCTGAAGTGGTATGTCGGGCTGGCTTCAGGATCTCGGTCTCGAGGTGCGTGATGAACAAACAGGGCAGCAGCTCTCCGGAGTGTCGGCGTCGTCAGTCACGCAGGCCAGCTCCACACCGGACGCCTGGGGTCCGTGTGAAAGTGTCTTCCTGACCAACGTACCACCATACTGGAAGGAAACGGTGCTGAAACAAGTGCTGTTGACCCAAGGCACTGGGCAAGAGAACTTCGTCCTGGATCGGTGCAAGTTTCATATTGGAGACATCAGATCCAAAACGTGGATGTTGACTGGACCCTCCGCGAGTCGGCTTGTGGGAAAGGTGCTGCAGGCAGCACAGTCTGGCACCCTCATCGTTCCCATCTCCAAGCAAGAATACATGTCCCGCAAGTCGACCATCCAGTCACGTGGAGGGAAAGGAGGTAAGGGGTCTGGAAAAGGCTCTGGAGGCGACCGAGTCACGGTGCCCATGGAGGTCAACGATAGCGATGTGGGGGCGCTGAAGATGTTCAAAAGGAAGAGGGCTGGCGCGTAGGCAAATGAATGTCGTCAGCCTCTGGCCGTCCATCAGGACGGCGATTGGGACCCTGAATGTCAATGGCTGGCTCCGTCGTCCGCGGGAGTCGCGGCGTGCAGAGCTTCGTAGAGTTTCCGTCATGCGGATCGTCAAAAAACACCAGCTGGATGTGCTAGGGCTGCAGGCAACCCACTTGCAGGATCAAGAAATATGTTCGTCGCAAAGCTGGTGGTTGCAGAAGCAGGGCTTTGCAGCCCACTTCAACCTGCAGTCCTTGCCCGGGGGTAAAGGATCGTCTGGTATCCTGTGGCGCACGGAGAAGTGGGAACATGTCTCATCAGAGCCCCTGGGGCCACGCTTTCTGTTCACCCATCTTAAGGCTAAGGCGGGGGGCGAGATACGGTTTTTGACGGGGCATTTCTCATGTGAGCCGACAGAGCGCAGGTTTCAATGGGAGCGCCTGGAGGCGAAGATTGCGGCTATGCCGCCCTTGCCATTGGTGGTGCTGGCCGACCACAACAGCGTCATGGTACCTGGGGCAGATTCCGCCAATGTGAGCAAAGAAATCCCGTCAGTCAGCAAAGCCAGGCGGGTAGAAGGCTCGGTGCTGTCCTCCCTCTCTGTGGAAGACGTGTGGTCCTATCTCCATGGCGAACGGCGCCCGGAGCATCTGGAGGGTTATACGTGCCCGGCCTCGCAGAGGCGCATTGATCGGGTACATGTTCCGCTGTCGGTGGTGCATACCGTGCGCTCCGTCTATACAGTGACGACTCCCTCTGATCATAAAGCAGTGGTGTTGCAGCTGGGGCAGCGGTCGGAGACCTCAAGTGCCCCTCGCTTTCGGTTCCCTTTGGAGATGCTGGATTGCCCGGTGTCGGTGTCCTCCTTGAATGAGTTGCTACAGGCTCACGCGGAAAGTGTGATGCCCATTGAGGATTGGTGGGACAAGTTGCGAATACTGTTGAAACGTGCGGCGGTGACGTGGCAGCAGGAGCATGCGCCGGTGGGGTACACGGAATTGCACGCACTAGTGCGGGAGAGTACGCCGACGCGGCTGGCGTTGGGAGCTTGGGATTTTCTGCAGGATTTGGGCTACGAAGAGCCCACGGTGGCATCAGCGTACCAGAGGTTGGTGCGCCTGCAGTCACAGGAGCAACGGGAGGTCTTTGAGGAAAAAATGTTCTCGCGCCTTCGAGCTCAGTTGCAGCCAAAAGAGGTGCGGACACAGCACATGGCGGAGAGGCGTAAGCGCATCCATGAGATGGTTCGCCAGCTGCGGGATCGGCAATATTTGTCCAGAGTGCGGGATCAGCACGGGGTCTCCCATGAGTCGCAAATGGCGGTGGCCAAGGCCCTACATCATTATTGGGGGGGGGGTGATGGAGGGGGGTGGGGCTACAGTGGCGGAGTGCCAGCAGTATCTGGCCTCGCTACCGATCCCGGATAAGGTGCGTCGGGCGATGCCGTTGCTGTTCAGGGAGCTCACGGAGGAAGTAGTCCAAGCAGCGCTAGAGCGCATGAAGAGGGGCTCGGCGCCGGGCATGGACGGCATCCCGGCAGAATTGTACCAGGCGTACCCAGAGGTCTTCGTACCCCGCTTGCTGGAGATAATGCAGCTGTTTTTGAAGAGGGGGGGGTCCCGGACTCCTGGGGGACGTCGTTGCTGAAATGCCTGCCCAAGTTTGCAGGCGCGGAATGGCCAAAGGACTTGCGCCCCATTGCACTACAAAACGCCTGTCTCAAATGGATTTCCACCACGATTTTGTTACAAGTGATTGACGCCTTGCAGCAAATCATCCCTCCCGAGCAAAAGGGCTTCCTACCAGGTAGACAGATGCTCGATCACATCATTTTTGCCCGATCAAAATGGGAGCGGCTGCCGGAGCAAATTATGGTGGCAGTAGACTTTAGGAAAGCGTAGGACTCGGTGACTTTTAATCTGATGGAGGCCACACTGATGTTTTTGGGGATGCAAGCAATATATGTGCGGGTGCTGCTTTCGGTCATGGCGGGCCCCATTCTCTTTTGCGTAGGCAAGTCCTTTGAACCCTCGGTGCAGCTGCGGCCTGGATCAGGCATTCGGCAGGGGGACCTGCTCTCCCCACTCCTGTTTGATGTCATTACCGTCCTGTTGTTGATGTCATTACCGTCCTGTTGATTTATGATGTTAAATCTTGAAAAATTCAGCTCACCGTTTTGTTGTACGCCGATGACATTCTGTTCTGTGTGCCAGGGAGGGGGGCAACGCACCAAAGTGACCTGCGGGCAGCCCTATATCGGCTGAATGTATTTGGCTATTTTTCTGGTTTGAGGGTGAACCCGACGAAAACCTTTGCGGTGGTTAAAGTGCGCGACGGGGACACCATGCCAGCCACGGTGGCAGGGGTAACAGTGAAGGAGTGGGTCAAATACCTGGACATTCTGCTGGGAAACGTTTCCGTGGAGAAAGCGTACGCGCCGGTGGTGGCAAAAATGCTGACGCGTGCGCGAGCCGTGGCGTCTATGTCTCTAAGCCTGGAGGAGAGAGCCTATTTGTTTGTGTCCTGGATTGCTCCGGTTTGCTATCCGACGGCGCGGGCCTATCGACCCACGGAGCATGTGTGCTCGCAATTGGACCTCACGCATCGCACGGCATTAGGCCTGAGTAACTGGCATTTGACGATGCCAATATTGCAGCTGCCGCAGGTAGAGGGGGGGCTGGGGCAGGCTAGCCTATCGGCATATGCGCAGTGGGTGCACAGCCACACTTTTGTAACGTATGCCCTGCGGCCAGAAAAATTTGCGGAGCAACATAATGGGCCGTTCCGGCGGTGGGCTTTTTCCATTGGGCTGGTGATAGAAGTGGAATACCTCCCCTACCTCCAGCTAGGCCCAGTGCCCTTGAGGATGCCGACTTTTTTGCAAGGTGCGCTCAAAGCGTATTCCATCACGCGGAGGTGGGGGGGGGAGGTGCCGCCGCCGCCGGTGCACCGGCTGTCGAAAATGCCGGTGTGGCATAATGCGCTTCTGGCGAACTCGCTACGTCTGACCTATCACTGTCCTGCCTTGCTCAAGCGCGGGGTGATGCGGTGGGGGGACCTAGTTGAGGACGGTGCCATCCCCCTGGTGTTGTGGGAGTTGCTGGCGCCGACGTGGCAGCCGGTGTACCTACGCTGGCAGGGGGAAATCCTCGGTTCCAGCGACCAGTATTAGGGACCGGACTTGGGGAGGTGGGGACAGTTGTGGACGTCGAGGAAGATGTTGTTGTTCATGTTACACACGCGGCGGCATGCGCCGCGGCAGCCACCACCAGTGTGGCAGGCGTTTGGACGGCTCCACCTCCCCAGGTGGGACAGAGATTTCATCCAGCGGTGCCTGTGGAAGAAACTGCCTCTGGGCACACGCATGGAACGCCTGGGGGGGAAGCTGTGCCCGTTAGACTGTTGGGTGGAGGACCATGAGCATGTTTTTCGAAACTACTTTTTTAGCAACTTTATGTTTGACTCAGTGCGGCGGGCCTTCAGGGTAGTACAGGGACCCTCGGGGGTGGTAGAACCGAGCCGGCTACTGCGTGATCACCCCCTCCTGTCGCTGACCACAACGTAGGGTTTGCTCCTATGGGCCGGGCTCAAGGTACAGTGGAGCCTGCGCTGCCGGGCCAAGCACCAGAAGCACATGCCAGTACTGGACGAGTTCATCGCCGGGTGGGCGGGGGTGTTGCGGCGCTGGCGCGCGGAAGTGAACATGTCCTGCTCCAGGCTGGATCTGTACACATTTGTGGAAATCCTGGACGGATGGTTCAGTGATCCGGCAATGCCGGGTATTTTTAAGGGCCCGGCGCACAAGCCCACGACGGCACGCCCGCCGCGAGCCTTGGATACATTGGCGCTCAAAGAGGCGAAGTGGGGGAAATATAAAAATGGAAAAGTACAGCAGCTGGCAGCCCTGGAGCAGGGGGGATGGACAGTGGCATATACTGATGGGTCGGCAAAGACGGTGCGCAGCTGGGCGCAGGCGGGTTTTGGGGTATGGTTTCACAGGGGGTCCCCTCGGAACCATTCAGCTCATGTGCCGATTAGCGAACGACAGTCCGTTAGCAGGGGGGAACTGCGGGGGGTACTGCACGCAATACTGGCAAGGCGCCCTGGCGAGAGATTGGCGGTGGTCATGGACTCGGAGTACGTTTTTAAAGGAATTATGGAATGGTCACCAAAGTGGCGTCGGCATGGGTGGCGCACGTCCTCAGGGGAGGTGGGGCACAGGGACTTGTGGGAGACCATTCTCTGGGAGCGGGAACGGGCGGGGGACGAGCTGCAGATCCACTGGATCCCGTCACACCTCGGGGTGCAGGGTAATGAGGAGGCGGATGCCCTGGCAGAAGCAGGGCGCATGTCCCATCCGAACAATGACAGGCCTATGGCCAAGAGACCGCGGATAGAACCAATGTGGGAGGACTTGGGGCTGGAAGAGATGTCGTCGGAGGTGTCCAGCTCACAGAGATCAGAGTTCTCGTCTACGACAGTGTCGGAGGCGGAGGACATGGAGAGTGCGTCTACCTCGAGTGAGGAATCGGAAGGGGGGGGCTCGTCGTCAGGATTCAGTACGGATGTCAGCACTAATCCCAAGAGGCGCAGAGGCTGAAAGTGCACCTGACCGAAGGGAGGGAGAGCAGCACTATCTGTTGCGGCGCCTCCGGCGCCGTATCTGTGAACGATCTGTGGCGGCGGCTTTGCCGCCGTATTGATGACTCTGCACATTGTGAGAGCGTGGGTCTGTCGGTGGGGACCTGTCGCTGGACTTTCCACCGCTCATGGATACACACACCCAAGCTGCCCCCCCAACCCCCCCATTTCCCCCTAGGGATCGGAATTCTCTGTGATCTGGGGGTACCTGAGACAATTAGGAGGCCGGGGGTATGCTGTAGGACTCCCTTGCCCCTGATATGGGGTGACGTGCACCAATTTGGCGTATGGAAATGGTGCCCGTGCGCAGGGAAGGACAAAGAGCCCTTCCCCTGTTTTCTGTGGATCACGATTCGAGGCCCAGCGACCCTCTGCCCACTACATTTCAGCGCAGGCACCACCGTTGGGGAATACCTGATGATCCGGAGCCTCCATTGCATCCATTCCCCCATCCCCATTCCTTCACCCGGCGCTTGGGTCACATTTTTCACATCAGCGATGGTGGAGAGCACCCTCGAGACCCCACGGTCTTGCAAAGGCGCCCTGTGAATCCCGGGGGAGCACGTGCACCACATGCGCACACCGTGCGCGTCCTCTTGCCTTGGGGCACCCTGAAGCACCGGTTTCATGGGCTTTAGAGTCTGGGCTCTTCCCGGTGCACTCAATCTGCCGGCGCCCGCGATGTGCGCAGTGCGAACAATGCCCCCGGGCGTACGAAAGTGCCCCGCTGAGGCCTGGCACATATTTGTCGAGGCATGGGCCGAGGCCTGGCACACAACCGTCGCAGGGATCCAACAGCTGTGCCTGGGCCACACCTTCTCTACGGCGGCGGTGGCCTTTTGGTGGCTGGTCTTTGTCTCCCTCACCGTCACCACCGGGGCCCTCATCGACGGGAACGTGCTGCCCGCCCCACGGCCCTGGGACGTCGTCCTGCACTTGGTGCCGTACGTCGCCGTCGTCCCAATGCTGGCCCTCTACCACCGCTTTCGCCCGCTGCCCTCGCCCTTGGACAACATCCAGAAGCTCAAGGACCCGCCAGCGACGCCTGCAGAGCCTCACAGGCCCTTGGGGTCTCAGTTGGCGAGCATGGGGCTGTTGATATTGCTGGGCGTGTTGTTCTGGGCCTCTGGGGCGACGTACGCCACTTTCATGCACGTCCTCAAGCGGCACCAGGGCTTCCAAGTCATTGCGGTGATGTCCAAACTGCTGGTATGGTGCGGGACCGGACCGCCGACCCCCGGCGTTCTGCAGGGGGCGCCCGTCGTGCCTGTCTGTGCACTGTCGACCAGTGGCATCTACTGTCGTGGTTAGCGCAACGGGCGACCTTACGGGGCGCATTTTTGGACCGATGTGGCGTTGTTCCTACAATGTTGCTGCGACTTGTTGCATCGCGGGCGGCTCCAACTTGATTGTGGGCGGAGGGGGCGCTCCCACCCGCGTAACCTCTTAGACAGGGGGTTTGGGGTTGCGGCTAAGGTGCGATGGGATCGGCGGATGGATATGGATTTGGTTGCAGTGGTGGCGCAGGACGGCCTTCGTGATGATACTGCGCACCGGCCGGTCACACGTGCTGGTGCATATACCAGGCGTGACGGCGCTGCGTGGGTGTGCGTGGGGGGTTCGAGGTCGCCGCTACCTGGCCCGAAGTGGCCAGACTTTGGGGCCGGGGGATGACCCCAGGCACTGGATGGCGGCAGGAGGGATGGACGGATGGAACCGGAAGGAGACCTGCACGGAGAGAACGGTGAGGGTCCAGGCACTATGCTTCACTGCAGGCACTATGCTTCACTGCTGTCGAAAACCCAGCTGGAACCTCTATTGATATCGGTTCTGGCGGTTTTAGGCCGTTTTGCATCTTTTCCCATGCAAGGCGGGGCATTAAAGGGGGTCTACACACTGCATGCGCACCGTGTGTCGCACTGTGCAAGTTTTGGGGCATCCGGGCATACGGGGGAGGGGAGCAGGGGAAGTTGCAAGGGGAAAAAATTGGTTTGGAAATCAGAATCAGAAGACCATTTTTGTTGTCTTTCCAATTTAGGGATTGGTATGGCATTGTGCACTGTGTAGGTTGGACTAAGTGGGTGCACAGTGCGCTTCCAAGGCTGGGGTTTCGGTTGCATCTGCCAGCCAAGTACGCTGGTGTTTTCAACTGACGGGTCTGCATCACTTGCATACACAGTTGTTGTGTGCAGAAAAAGTCGCACACCATTATGAAGGCCAAGAAGGATGGGCCGTAGAGGCGACATGCGGCGGATGTGAGGCAACCAGTACCAGCTTGGGGGACGCTCTAAATATTCCCTTCCAATTTAAGGCTCCCTACCAATTGTTTCCGCTACAAGTCTCTCCCAACGAAAAAACACGTTCAGCCCCCCCGCCCCCCGTTGTAGCCTTGACAAGGGGGGCGGGGTGTGCCCCCGAGTATAGACTGCGGGCCTGTGAGCACATCTGCAGTGCGTAGGCAGAGCAGGCTCATTGAAAGTCTGGTTGGGGTCTTTCGGCCTGAAAACACTCACCTTATGGGGAAGACACTGACATCCGATCTGAAAGACCCTCGAGAGCACCCAGAGAGACACAGGTGCGCGGGAATGCGAAACGAAAAGGAAAGTAGCATCTCAGTATTGCAAAGGTGCATGCACTGATTCCCCTATTCCATCTGGGTCCCCAACGAAGCTACTACAATGTTTTTGCTGCAGCAACAGAACCAAGCGTTTGTGGTGCGGGCATTGTTACCGAATGGTGTTTGGCATGTCCACGGCAGGGGTAGACCCATTTACTCATGCATAGGGGTCGATGTGTGCCACCTATTGACCGGAACAACAGCCAGGCGCCACCTCCCCCCCCCCTCCCCACTGATATGCAAACAAACAAACAAGCGCAGCAAACAAAAAGACAGAAGTAAACGAACCAACAAACGTGGGTGGGACCTGCGGTGCGAACATGCTTCAGAGTAAGGACACGGGTTAAGTCATGACACGTCTATTTGACAACCTCCACAACCCTCTCAACACGAGCACAACTGCAACCAAGGGAACAATATTGCACCGGAGTGACAAGGACAGCTCGGCCAAGCATGTGAAGTACTGCATATCATTGAGCATCAGTCAGTCCCTGTCATGTGCAGGGAACATGACACGGGGCACTAAGAAGAAGCACAGACAGGATGTGTGGGGTAAACATGGAGCACATGCACAATGGACGGGCCCTGCTAAGCATGTAAACTATCCCATGGTTTGTAGTACACAACCCAACAAACAAGCACAGGCATGTGGTGCGGAGGACCACACACAAAACTGCGACACAATGATTCAGGATGCCCGCAGCATGGACCCACTACAACCATGTGGGTCCGCTGTCCCCGATTCCAACAGATGTCAGCAGCATGGACATTGTGCGCAACGTATTTCAAGTATCCCTGCTTTGCAATACATTACGAGACATAGGCAACCGTAGCTGGCTTTATCCAAGGCTCCAGCGCTGTATGTCCCATGATGGCGATACTGTCTTGCATGTGGACAGTTGCACGGTGAGTGGGGAATGCAGCATGGCCCGTGGATCCCCGGTGTGTCCCTGCGCCCATCTTTGAGGTGGAGACATGGGAGGACGCTTCTGCCCGTCGACAAGGGCAGGGTCTTAGTGGTGTGACCGCGAGTCAAAAAACAAAAGCTCCTCCTCCCCCAAGACTGCCTGCTCCACCCCAAAATACCCCCCCCCCCGTGTCTGGGGAGCCGGGTATACAGATACACTGTCATAGCTCGGATTCTGTTGTCACACTGGTCACCGGGGGTCGTCAAGAAGAAGGGGGCTTTGCACATCACTGCCCAGAATATTTTGCACCGTTCCCTGTACACCGCCGCCCCTGTATCCAGTGATGCTGTCGTCCTAATCAGGTGGATATTGCCTTCGAGTCTTTGTTTGGAGCTCTTGCTGGGCTTGTTCCCAGTGTCTACTATTACGTCTTCATGTACTACGTCGCGGTGCGGTACATTTACATGTTCCTGGGGTTCTCCAGTCTTGATACAGCATACACCTTTATCGCATCCGAGCTTGCGGTCTCTGCTGTGCTCGCGTGGAATTTATCCAAGCTGACTCCCCCACACGTATGTTTGGTGCCCCGCGGGAGGTTTGGAAGTGTAAACCCACTGACCCCTCCTCCCCCCACCGTGCCTGCTGCTGCTGCTGCTGCTGCTGCTGCAAGATACTCGAGGTCAAAGAAAATCAGCGCAGTTGTGTGCAATGGGACAAACATTTCTCTCTCACCCACAAGATTGCATTTTCCCCTCCCCACTTCACCTCCACCCCTCCCCCCCAATCACCCTCAACCATGTCACTCTTGTACCGTCCCGGCCTCCTGTATAGGGCATCTCTTGGCCATAAACCCGATGATGGTTTTCACCTTGATCCAGCATCCGGTTCAAATGTCAGCAATGCGCCGCCGGGCACCACCACACCAATGTCCAGCAAGACGCTGTTAGGCGCCCTCACAGCCTACGGCTCTTATGATCCCTTCTGTCCACCAGCGGTGCGCCGTTTCTCCCTGGTTCAAGTAACACTAGCGCAAACCCTGTCGCTGTCCTCTTCTGCCCATACCTCGAATCTTGCGCTCTGTTATGTCTGTTGTGTTTGGTGCAATTTGTGTACTTGTTTTTTTTTCCTGTTGTAACCAGCAAATACTTTTTTGTTCATGTAACCCACATAAAAAAAGTGCAACCTGCGTATTGTGGTTGCAACAAAAACAAAAGTGCGCAGGTTAAGCTATTTTTGGCATGCGGTCTGCACAAAAGAAAAACTATGCGAATTACCGCAACCGTAAGAACGCGGGTTACACTTTTTTTGGCATGCTGGTAAACATAGAAAATAAAACAGTGCACATGGGTGGCAGATAAAGAAATGCGCAGCGCTTTTCTTTTGTTTAGGCAGTGAATGCCAACAAAAGCATCCCATTTATTATCTAGCTCCCCGCTCTGGAACCCCAAGATGGTAGGGGTTATGTAGTCTTTTTGATTCCTTGCCATTTTGGGGACCCTGAGACAGCAAGTATTATGTCGCCTGTTTGATTCCTCCTTGCTCTAAGGACCCTGAGACGGCAGCGGTCATTTAGCCTTTTTGAATTCTACCTGCTTTGGAGACTTGACAACGGCAGGGGTTATCCTGGATGGATAGGAGAAGGGGGCGACCTTGGGCAGATGGGCCAAATACCTCTATAAGTTGCCCACTTCCCAAGCGTCGCACAGGTCCCTTCGTAGCTCGAGCATGCCCCGAAGAGCCTCCAATGACTCCCACCACCGAGGCCATCGCCGCGCATGTGCCTGCAGTTGACGGTGTACCTATGTAACCTTTTTCAATTCTCCCTACTTTGGTGACCCCAAGACGGCAGGGGCTTTTTAACGAAAAGTGTATGCGCAAGTCTAACAAGTGCAAAACAGCAAAAACGGATACGAGCGTTTTGCTTTTTTCCACTTCCACGGGTTGCATTTTCCACTTCTGTCGCTTTGGTTGGCCAAGGGCAGTTTTTGAACAAACGGGGGGGGGTGACCTGCTTCTGTCAGCCATGTGGGGATATCTGTGAAGGGCAGGGTGGACCTTAAGGAACCAGATTTTTTTTTGTCAAGGACCGTCCCAAGGGACCACCAACCGCCAACCGCCAACCGCCAACTCCCACCAACCGCCACCAACCGCCACCAACCGCCGCCAACCGCCAGCGGCGACCAACCGCCAACCGCCAACCACTACCAAGCGCCACCAACCACCAATCACCAACCACCAACCGCCGCCAACCACCACCAACCGCCAGTTGCCAACTGCCAACCGCCAATCGCCGCCAACCGCCAACCGCCTACCGCCACCAACCATGGTTGAACACATGGAGTGCCTGCGGGCTTTTTTGGGAAAACTGTGTAACGGAACACTTTTTTTTTCCGTTAAGGATCGCCCTGGTGAAGGGTGACTGTTGGTCAACCCTCTCCCCCCTTTCGCTCCCACATCGCCGGTCCTCTCAATGTGCAGAAGCAAGCCACTGCTGCCCTCCGGTATCGCTGCTCCCGTGCCCCAGCCTACAAGACGGAGCACGTGGGGTGCTACCCGAGCGCGCTGGTGCTCTCGCAGCCCGTGACGCTGGCGGTAGTGGCAACCACCATCTTCATGAGCAGCACCTGCAGCCTCCAGACATACCTCTACCTCACGGGGTCGCTGCTCCGGACGCTGATCTTGTCCGTCGTCGTGCAGTGGGCCGCCGTGCGATTGGTCGGCGTGTCTGTGGTCGGAGGCATCCAGGAGATGCTCGTGGAGAGACCCGCGTGGCTGTGCTCTGTGTTCCTGTTTGGGGGCACACAGGCCTTGTACGTGCAGATGGTGGCCCGGCAGCTGGGCCCGGTGCTGGCCTCGGCCCTTGGGATCGAGTATCTGGCATGAGAGTTGCGAGGGCGCAGCAGGAGCCCAGACAGGCCAAATCTTTTTTGGGGGGGGGGGGGATGCTCCCAAAGTAGTAGTAGATGAGGCACCAGCAGTGTAATTTGCGTGCCGAATGCTTTGCCTGAACTCTTGGAGGTTTGACCGGGACCTCCAAGAAAATTTTCTGATTCAGCAGCCCTCGGGAAGTACTAGAAAATCCCTTCCGAAAACTGGTTTCAGTATTCCCAACACACTTAAATTCATTTGCGTTTTTGTGAAGATCTTCTTCTGAGTCTTTGGGCCGTGCACCACAGAAGTGGGCTCTGGCCAGACGCCCTCAGGCGTCTTGGGCCCAGAGACTGCGGGCTGAGACGCTGAGACACAGGCAGTGCAACAGGTCGGCGCTATGACAAGTGTCTTGGGCCCTAAGACGGCTCTGTCCGTCCGTAAGTTAGGTGTCTCTCAGGGGGAGGGGCTGTTGGGGGAGACCCGAACCTGCTCTGCCTAGTTGTCACCTATGAAACCATGCCCAAGGCCATGGCACCAACTTTCTACGAGGCAGTAGTAGTGAGTCCAGGGGAGCCCAGGGCCTGAAGGGGGTGTAGCCCCCACCCACCCACCGTCCTCTCCTTCCGGAATGATCAGTTCCGCCCGAACCGCCTCTGTCCGCCCCACCCCCATTGACCCGCATTGACCCGCTTTACCAGACGCCAGTGGCCGCTGGTGCAGCCGCTCTTGAAACCTCTCTTCAGCCCCAGTCCCGCTGAAGCGCAGCCCTGGTCAGGCAGGGGCAGGGGGTCTTGAGAGCGGCTGTGTACCAACGGAGGACGGGGGGGCCTCTCCAAGTGGCCCCTCATGTTCAAGTGAATGTGACCATTTACTGAGGGCGTTGCGTCCATTGGAGTCGTTGGTGCCTTTTGGCATGTCGCCGGCTCTGCAGTCCGCGCCATCGGACAGGTTTGCACGGGTGCGAAGGGCAACGCTCTGTCGGCCACGTCACATGGGGTCGCGATAGAACAAGTGCAGTATGCAGTACCTACGGCGGAGAACATGTGAGTGTTGCGGGGCAAAGGAGTAGGCGGCGTTGCGGACGCACATTGACTCCAGCGCAGCATGGGAGGGCCATGCCGTCTCCCCCCCCGTCGGGCGGGCCCCCACCAGGAGGCAGTGCGGCCCAGCAGGCTGCCAATCGTGAGTAGCGGGGCACAGTATCCCACTCTCCTCCACAATATTGCCGACAGACCGTCTGATTCGATTTGGAGCCCAGACGCGCCCCAAAGGCTGTCTGGATGCCGCTCGTCACCAGTGCCATGTCTGTTGTGTGGCCTGCTTTTGCTGCTCAAAGTCATTGGTGGGGGCCGGGGCGTTGCGGGGTGTATGTGCGGGGGGGAATGCATCGCTCAGTATCGACCGCCAAAGGTTCGGAGGCTTTTCTGCACAACAACCCGACCAGCGTGATATAGCGGATATCAATGGGTGTATTTCTTCTTGACCTCTGTAGTATTCCAGCCCCCGTCTCTTCGCCCTGTGTTCCGCCACCCACATTGGGTGTGCCCCGCCTACTCACCAGCACACCCTGGGGTGGCCCGGAGAACCATTTTAGTTAAAAAGGGTGTGATGGACATACTTGTTTTGTAGACCATCAATTCATGCAATTTCGGAATGTAGCATTTGCAGCGGGTAAGAGGGGTCTTCTCATGCCCCACGGGTGATCCCCCCCCCCTGCTCTTCCCCCCAAAACAACCGCTACCGCCCCCGGCACCCATAGCCCCCACCCCCAGCCCCCGGAGCCGCGAAATGCCCGAAAGAAACACAATGTCTAGACGCCTTACCCCCCCCCCCCCCCCGGCGGGGGGTGTCCGATAGCGGAGAGGGGGGGTTACAGATCGTGGTTGTCATGGGACACTCAGCTCCCAGCATATGCGAATGGGTATTGGGTTGGGCAGGCTTTCGTCAAGGCAGGCTCATCCTCGGCCTCACGACCATACCACGTCCGGAGCCCTGTGACTCGGACGATGATCGTGTACCTCTGTACAGCAGTGCAGTGGGTCACCAATAACTTGGCTCACCAGTGATAATCCATCCCTCAGGGGGCATGGCTTGGCATGGAAGGGCAGGCCCTTGGTCTGTCCACATGACAGCCGTGCTCCTTGGCAAATAACGTACCACCGATTTCTGCCATCATTTATTATTGCAGATGAAGGTGTGCATTGGGTGCGCCATCCCCAGTGCCCTGTAGCATAGTTTGGGCCGGTTGTGCTGCTATGGAATTTTCGAATGGTCAAACGGATTTGGCTTCAGATCCAATGCACTCGGCTATTTGGGTTCAAAGCGTATACCTACCAAATTTCGATTGCAACTGTTGGCCGGCATTCTTGAAACTGGTCAGGTTGGGGGTGGCTGTCTGCTGTTTTCTGCTCATGGCTAAGTGACCCCTTTCTCGATTTCCCAAGGAAACCGTGACACATATCGGAGGAAGAACGCCAGTTGTGTGTGTGTGTGTGTGTGTGTGTGTGTGTGTGTGTGTGTGTGTGTGTGTGTGTGTGTGTGTTTGTGTGTGTGTGTGTGTGTGTAGTTTGCGGGCTGCCCCTGAGGGGGGCTGGGTGTGAGTGGTTAGGTGGTTGCGTCCAACACTGGTAGGCCAAACACGGGATGGGTTCGCTATGTTGGGATTGGAAGGGAGTTTACCTGAACCCTATTCTTCGACGTACTGCTGATCGGGACAATGTGCGTACCCTCTGAACTCTTCGGCAGAGCGAATGACATCCAGGGCTGCTGCGCGGCTGCTGAAGAGTCAGGGAGAGCACCGGAGTCTGGACGCTGCCCATTCACACCCCACAGCACCATAGGCCGATCATATGCCCGAAGGGATATATTGTCAGGCATAGGCCATTGCCAACCCCTCTAGTTTGGACCTCCATGGTACGCCCGGCTGACTCCCGGCAGGCGATGAGGCCGAGGACCTTTGGATTCTTACCTGGATCCTCCACAATAGCCTCTCCCCACTGGTGCGCTCCACGCAGGAAATCTCGCACACCCTGCCAGATACGTGCACTGACAAGGAGCACTTCCTTCTTAGTCTCATCCCTCAGCAGCGAGGCGTCGCCGCAGGGCTCCAGTTCCTTTCCTGTGGAGATGAACTGCACTCAGACCACCGCTGGCGATGGCGCTGGTACTTTGGAGCATGACAAACGATTGATGGCCACAACCCCACACAAGGGCTCTTGCTGGCACTTCTCTTCAGCCCCCCCTCCCCCCCAAGACCAACGAGAGCTGTGCACATCCTTCAGACCACAAGGGCCCTGAGGGGTCACACTTTGCCTCCAGGGGATTGAATCGGGTCATGATAGGAACGGTATTGGGTACCATCTGCAGATGAGTTGTGGTGGGGGGCCCTTGATAGTCCGTGCCGAAGGTGCATCGCACTGCAGTGGCGGCGCACTTGTATTGGGGCACGTCCGCCGCTTCAGCGCTCAGCAACAACCGCTTTCCTCGGCGCCCCCGGACAGCCCCTTCGGACTGCCTTTCCCTTCCGCGAGTCCCTTCCCTGGATCATGTCAGCGCAGATTCTTGACCACCCGCTGGTCTCGGATTTGCAGATGCATCATCTTGTACCATAGAGCCTCCTGGCAAAGCACCTCCAGGGCTGTCCCGGAATGCCCTCCGGAGGAAGAGTTGCATTCGTCCGAGCGCTTGGGGCCAGCCCCAGCATTTGCAGTCGGAAAGAGCCCGTTCAGACCCCCTTCAAACCCCTTCCAGAGCCCTTTCAGATCTACCGATGCTGTCATAGCGCTCCTCCGAACTTCCTATCCCACGAGGCGAATCCCCCCCCCTCTAAGACCCGAGAGCACCCGGGGCCCAAGGACGTTTGGGATGTAGACCATCGCGGGAGGCAGTTTTGAAGGGATCTTCTAAAGAGAGCCGTGTCTCATCATCGGTTCTTAAGCAATTCCGCTTCCCAACTGCAGGAGGAGGGGGCTCCCGGCCAGAGCCCCCTCTCCCCCCGCCCACCCGCCAAGCGATGCTGGCTCCAGGCCAAATCCTATCCCTCAACCCTCACCCACCGCGGATTACCCTCCACCCGCCAGTAGTGATCTGCCAGCCCCCGCTAGTCCACTGCTGTCGAATGCTGCATGTTTTTGGCACACAGGCTTGGGCCTCTGCGTTCAAGGGACACGCATGGATCTCCGATGCGCCCACATGTGCCCCGTTGTACACAAGGGGTCTCTGCCACGATGCCTGCAGCCGTGCTCGCAGCTGCACTCGTCACTGCGCTTTGCATTGATGCAGGTCTACGGTCTGTCCTGTTGTGAGTTGTGGCGGAGGCCACATGCTTCGTGGCACACCTGAGCCCCCTGCTGTCTGATCAGGTCGCCCCCCCTCTTCCCGGGGCTTGGCCCTTCGGGACGTGCAAAGCCACTGCAAACACCAGAAGTGGTCGGGCAACGGCTGCACGGGTTTGAGGGTGCAAGTTTACATCGCGATTGCCCTTCAGAGACTGAGTCGCCGCCGCTTCAACGGTTTTTGGTGCACTGAGTTCTGCATTTCTCAAAAAATGCAACCTGTTGCATGTGACTGAAGCTGACGCGCTGGTGATCCGCAACGTGGTTGCCCCCGTTTGCAGGGGTCCACCTCCTTGTCTAAGAGGGCCTCACGAGTGTGGCTGCATCTTTCGGGAAGCGTTACCACAAAGTGCCGGAGCAGACGAGACCTGTTGGTCGACTTTCAGCATCGCTCAAGCCCCCCCCCCCACCCCCGGCTATCGCTCCCCAAGGTTCGAAAGTATGGCGCCGGTCGTTTCCAGGCCACATGCTCAGCAGCAGTGCAGAGCAGCCGGTTTCGATTTGCTGCGCTTTAATTGAACGTTGCAGTTTGCACTGATGGTTGAGTTGCTCGATGGAGTTTGCCAAAGAAACGAGATGGCGTGCCGGTGTGCGGAGTGTCTTGACTTGGCGCCTAATTCGAATCCGGTACACAATGCAGGTATGCATTCGGAAGCCAGCGTTTCAGGTTTCAATCTGCACGGCTGGTCGAAGATTTGCAATCGAATGCTTTGCCATCGATTATTAGGGCGTTGGTTTGTTGTCGATGACTGTTCTGTCCACCAGCTCCACGGTCAACGCTCCCTTTTCAGCTCTGCCGCCAATTTGTTGAGCGGCGTGCGTCAAGTACGGCATGACCTGGTATCAGACTCAGCTCATCCTCTCACTACATGTCAGATCCGCTACCACAGTCATTTGTGGGATCATTGTAGACCTGGACCGTTCTGAACTTTGATCCCGAGAGGTATCTTGGGTACCACACGGTGAGCGGGCGACGCCAGCTCATTTTGGTCTGCCCCCCCCCCTCAAAAAAAGAGTGGCGTGCGGCATGTATGGCCTTCTCTTTGGTACCGAGCATGTACGGATCATATTACTCGGGGACCGTGGCGTACTTTGGACAGGGGCTGGGTGGGGTGGGTGTGGCCCAATCCCTGTACTGCTTTATCAGCCTGTCTGTCTGTGCATGACCAACAGCGATTCGCTGTCCCATGGTGCATTTCTTTGCATTATATATACGTTGTAGAGGCACAACTGCTGATCACGGCTCACAGTGCCGTGCGAAACGGACTGCAGAACGGCACTAAATCAGTGTTCTTCGGTGCCTTGTCGTTCTGCCTGGGGAGGTGCATGTTTCCGCTGGTGCACTGGGTGAGTAGGGCTACATCCGCAGAAAATGGGAGCATCTCAAGGTCCTCTTCGTCTGATGGTGTAGAACCGGTACCCTCGCCCCCCTGTTGCGCACCCACGCCCTTGTCTGAGCCTGGGACCCCCTGTCTGAAGGTCATTTTCTGGTTTTTTCTGACCACGGTCTTTGTGACCAGAGATGCAACGTGACATGGTTTTGTTCCGTTGGTAGAGGGCAAGAGGGGCTGGGTCATGTCTTTGGCACTTCTGTTAGCTCATCACAACATTGGTGGCCACATTGCTCACGTTTTCGGCCATGAGGCCAATGATCGAAAGCCATGGCATTTTGCAAAGGGACCGTTGCCCAAAACTCCTAGCTTCCAACGGCGGCATCCAAGCCTACAAAATTTCTGATGTTGGGCATCAAGGACTTTCACACGTAGATAGCTATGTACAATGCTCCGCAACTCCCCAAAGCGAAGCTGCCTCGGCCACTGGCACCTCAAATAGGCTCACTGACATCGGAGGAAAATCATGGAGCGCCGTGTTCCGGTGGTGGGGCCTTTTGATTCTACAACGTGGTAGGGGTTGGCTCCACACTCCCTTGGAGAACGGTTGACGGTATGGTATGATATGAAACTTCTGAAGGACACATTCACTTTGGTCCCCAGCGCATGACAATGATGTGTGCAATTATCAATTTGAATAGGAACCATGGTGCTATGTGGTGGATGTAGCACAATGTGTCCTATTCAAAATGAGAATTGCACACATTATGGTCATGCACTGTGGACAAAAAGTAGTGGCGTCCGTCAGAAGTTTCTCATACCATACAAGCAACCGCTCTACAAAAGAGTGTGGAGTGAACCCTACCTCCTTGTGTCAGGAAAAGGCCCAAATGGGGCATGATGCTCAATCTCATGCCCTTTCCGCATGTATTTCGAACGAATGAAGTCATCCCCGCGAGAAGATGGACCAATAGCAGTGGCAGGCACATGATCACCAGTGGACCGGTCGTGCATCACAGCTGTGGCAGAAATAGGCCCTTAACGACCACCCTCTGGTCCAGTGGTTGACCAGCACCGGTAGTTGACCACATCCCGCGGGCAATTAATTGCCAGTCTTTGAATTATTTAGTATCAACTGCAGGTGAAGGTCCGTGTGTTTTTCTGTTACCCATGACAAACATCAGATGGATGTGTCACTAGATGATTTGAAATTTTGCTGTGTGGAGTGCCTGTCTGCCTTCTCCATGGCAATGTGCACAATTGTTGGGTCAGGCGTAACTCAACAAGATTGTTTCTCTCCTTGAGGACCGCCCTGTGCCAACATGATGTTCTTTGACTCTACAAGACGCCTCAGCCAATTGGCCTAGTCCGAGGAGATATCGTGTGTAGACAACGATCTTGTCCAAACAACACTCGGCATTTTTCCCGTAAATTCCAGCATTTTTGCCATTTTTTGCCCAGGCGGGGCAGGAGAGAGCCGGGGCTGCTGAAGCGGAGAGCAGCGCAGCACCCCTGACCCGGGGGGGGGGGGGGGCACAACTACCGAGGCTCGACCCGATCATGTCGTACCTCGTACCAAGATGTGCAAGAAATGTCAGAATTGGTACGACCCAAGTGTTTGTCCTTAATGATTTCCCACAGTAGTACGTCAACAATAGTGGTGCCCAAACGAGTCATTTGTTATGCTCTTGCAAACCTGTGAAGGGGAAAGGATACCAATTTTCAAGAATGTGATAATGCGCAGATTTCGGGCTTGTCAAGTACCATTGGGACCAGTTCACGCATCCAAATTTATACCAGATACATGGAACACATGTGGCATTCATACGGTTGATTGCCAATGTGGAACACACATGGCAGACCAGCAGAGATGACTTAGTGGATACAGTGCGGTTGTTGCAGGACAGAAATCCACAGACAGCCATCACAGTACCCTATGCACCCTATGAGGGGTTGTCAACAACCTCCGCACTGCGCAGAACGAACTATTATGACTGCTCGTGCTACTGCCTACAACAAGGACACTTGGTTGTGGCAATGTATGCATTGTTCTGCTTGTAAGCAATTGAAGCGGAACTGCATTTGTGCCATTGTTGGCCATTCGGTTTTCAGTGACATGTAAGGGCATCAGTATTGCGATTCGTTCAAGATGGAATGCGTTTTTGCTTTGCACTGTGCAAAAGTTAGGGTGTGAAATGGGTGCAGAATGCAGGTCCCTGGGACATACGGAATGCATCAGCCTAAAAATGAAAAATTCCCGGTGTACCAGCAGGGCTTGCAGGGTGCAGAATTCAGGTCCCTGGGACATACGGAATGCATCAGACTAAAAATAAAAAATTCCTGGTAAACCAATAGGGGATGCAAGGTGCAGAATTCGGGTCCCTGGGACATATGGAATGCATCAGACCAAAAATAAAAAATTCCTGGTGCACCAGCAGGGGTTGCAGGGTGCAGAATTCAGGTCCCTGGGACATATGGAATGCATCAGACTAAAAACAAAAATTCCTGGTATACCAGCAGGGGTTGCAGGGTGCAAAATTTGGGTCTTTGGGACAGATGGAATGCATCACACTGGGGAAAAAAAATAGTACCATCTCATCAGAACACCTAGGGGGGAACGTTAGCGCGCCGGGCGCGCGCCGGGCATCTTTTGTGACCCGTGCCCTACCGGTGGATTGTTGCTATTGATATGTTGGGCAACATTATATGGATTTGCCCCTTAGCCCCCGGGACATCGGCAGATGTTTTGATTTGGGATGGGTATGGACCTTCTCGTACCCGAGGTGATTTCTTTGTTTTTGAAGTTGGGGGCCATGATGGTGCTTATAAAGGCCAGATTCATGTCATTGTGCCTCTCATTAGAAGAAAGAATGGCACTTTGACAGCCCGCCAACAATGTTACAATGACGTGCACAGGTGGTATAGGGCACGCATTGAGCAGCTGTTTGCTCGGTTGTGGCACGCAAGATGAGGCAGAGGATGAGGCAGATGTGTGTGTGTTGTGTTGCCAGAAGCGCTCCACCGTCGCAGCTTGTGATGAGTGTAAGGAGCACTATTGTACTGAATGTATTGACACCCACACTTGTGGGACCAATGTTGTTTGTTAAGTACAATACAGATGTCAGTTGGAGTTGCTGAATTCACAGATATTGCTGTATTATGCAACGTGCTTTGTAGGGAAGGTGTGCAGTGTAACGTGGTCTACTTGGGGGGCTTCTCCATGAGAGGGTAAATCTGGGGCTGAAGTCGGGATAGTTAATAGAAAAGTAGCGCGCCGGGCGCGCGCCGGGCAAACATTCCCCCTAGGTCGGCTAACAATGTCGTACCACATGCTTGAAAAGTCAAGTTGCAAGGAACTTCCCATGTGAACATACTTTCTGATGACACCCCATGCCCACTTTCACCTATGTACACCACCAGTAGCCCCTGTGCATCACAGGAAGGCCGGAATCCCCCCCCTTTTGTGTGTTGGTAAACTTGTCGTACCTCGTACTTTTGGGTGGAAAAAGTTCCATAATTGATCGGGTCCTCAATTCCGTTCTGCCCCCCGCCTGACCCTTTTGTGGCCTTGGCTTTCATGTTTTTCCCACCGAAAAATTTCTCCTGTCCTCGATCGAAAGGGTGCACAACATTGCTCACCATCCTCCAGTGTGCTTTCAATGCACCCTTCCATGCCCCGCGTCCCCGCCGGTGACAAGGGAAGACTGCACGCGTGACACCTGGCCCAGACCCCTTTCCCCAATTCTGGTGCCACCCCCTCACAACCCTCGACATGGACGAGGCCGCCTTCGACGCATTGCTCCATGACGCCATCCAAACCGCCCCCGACGCCAACGTGTGGACCGAACCCTCCGCCGATTCCAGTGCTGGCCCCCGGCTCTCCGTGCCCTCTGCTGGCGAACGCCAGACCACATCCAGCACCATCTACTCCGCCCGCTCCTCCCGCTCCTCCCGGTCCACGCGCTCCTCCCGCTCGAGTCGCAGCATGTCTGTGGCATCGCAGCGGTCGGACCTGAGCGCCTCGTTCCGGAGCGCCGGCAGCGGTCATTCGGATTCCCGCAGCCGAGCCTCCAGCGGCTCCGGTGCTTGTGCTGCGGAGCGCGACCGGGCGAAGTCCCCGGCGCAGCACTCGCTCTTCAGCTCCGACGAGGACGATGCCCTCGCCTCGCGACCCGCGCCGCGCACAAGGCAGCGGAAGACGAAGCAGCCCGGGCTGAGGGCCGCGGACCTGGCGAAGCTCAGCCTGTCGCAGTCCGGGGCGCACCCCCAGGGCCTGCGGCCGATGTCCGTGCCGCTGCAGAACACAATGAGCCGCGTCCTGAACTGGTCTCGGGGCGCCTCCCCCGGCGCCCGGTCCGCGACCGCGGTCCGCAGCATCCGCACGCCACCGCGGCCCCTGCGCGGCCTTCCGCGGCCCAAGAAGGGCGCGCGCGCGCCTCCGGCAGCGCGCCCCCCGGCGGCCGCACAAGCAGAGGCCAGGGCGGAAGGTGCCGAGGCAGACACACTGGAGCCGGAGCCGGAGCCGGGGCTAGAGGGGTCGGATGCCGTGCTCAGCCCTTCTGAGACTCATTTCGATTCCGTCCCGATAAAGAGACGACGCGCACCCAGGGGCCCGAGGGCACTGCTGGGGCTTAGTAGCTCGTCCTCCTTCCGGCAAGCAGCCCTTGGTACGACGATGGACGGCGTGGGCCGTCCCTACCACGTGCGCCGCACCCCCGGCGGAACGTTCGCGAAGAGCGCGCGCTCCCGAGACGGGCTAGTGGAGCTCGCGCTACGCGACAACCGCGACAGCCCTGGCCCTGTGTACAATCCCAGCCGAACACTGCTGAGCCGCCAGAAACCCGCCCAGCGCTTCACGCAGGAGCCGCGCCCGCGCACTACTCCGCGCAACTGGACGCCCGCTGGTGGCGACTACCAGACAGTGCATGAGGTGCACAGCCCCACGCAGGTATGATCGTGCTGAGTGCGTTCCAGTGCCCCGCCGTGCCTGGCCTGCACTATACTACACTGCACTGCTCTGCCCCACCCTGCCCGGTACCCACAAGTGGGCCGGGTGGCTACATAACCCCTGCAGCCTAGAGGATCCCCACCGCTTCACAGCGGGGGGCAAAATCAAAGGTGGCCCACAAGTGGGCCGGGTGATTGCAGTGCTTGGCATGGCAATGCAGGGCAGTGCAGGGCAGGGCATGACAGTGAAGTGCAGGGCAGGGCAGGGCAGTGAAGTGCAGGGCACTGCCCTGCCCTGCCCTGACCCGCTCCATGCCCCGCTGCAGCCCTTCCCCGCCTGTCTCCCCAACGTGCCGCTTAGCATGCAGTCCTGTTATGCGTATTGGACCTGCATTTCGCGCTGCAGGGCTCCTTTCCCACCGGCTTCCGCTTCAATGACCTCAGTCGGCTGCGCACGCCGGCCCCGGGCTACTCCAACCGCCGGATGGAGACCGGCGACCCCGACGACCACGCGCTGACCCAATTCGAGAAGCGGCGCACGCACGGCAAATGGGGGCAGGAGGCCCGGTTCCGGCCCCTTCTGTCCACCACAATCCCTGGCCCCGGCGCCTTCAACCCGCGCCCCGAGGTCACGCGCGAGGCCAGCCCCAAGTGCTGCTTCGGGAAGGCGGAGGTCCCGCGGGACTCGTACATGGGGCTGTCGGGGGATGCGCGGTCATGGCCCGGACCCGCATCGTACACCCCAAAGCTGCAGGACCGTCACAGCCCCGTCGCGTGGCTGTCCGCGTTCCAGTGACGTTGCCGTCAGGAGCACATGAGTACTGCCGCGCAGGGGGTGTTCGGAAGGGACAAGGTCTGTCCTTATCCTGCCAAGAGCAACAGTACCGCACAGCACCATTAAGCAACACTCTGCCCCCGCGACACCGGCCCAGCCGCGGCCGCATGTGCGTGCGTGCCTCAGGAGTGGGTTGTCTTTAGAGGAGAGAAGTCAGCACGCCCCCAAGGCATTGTTTGCGCAGAGTCCGTACAAGTGCTCGTCTGCGCCCAGCAGCCAGCAGCCGGTCTCGAGCACTGCGACCGATGCATGTCATGCTCACCACATGCTTGACCGACGGCGGTTACTGTCCACCGTTAGCGGCCAATCGTTGAGTGACAGTGGTGGGCGGTACCTGCAGGCTGGCGATGCAGTTGCTGCCCAGCGAGCCCTTCGCTGAGGTCTGGGGGTCTCTGAGTCTCCACTTTGTTTTTTGGTCTGCTCATTGACCACAACCTCAATGCTCACACTCGTGGTGCCTACTCCCTCCTCTCAGCAGGCGGCTGAAACTGTGAGCAGCATTCATCAGCTTAGCTGAAGAGAGCAGTGCACCCATAAGGCCACTGCTCTCTTCGACTGCACTAAGTTCCCCCGCCCTTTCAGCTGTCTCACGATCCTTCGTAGTTTGTTTCCAGTCCTTTTTGTTGATGATTAGTTGCATTCCCGTTTGTATCCCTGACCCACTGCCCCCTTCTCCTTTCCTCAAGCGTACACTTCAAGGGAGTGTTGCTGCGCAGGGCGTGCGCGAAATTTTGCGACATTCACACCCTGGTATCCAAACGCGGTATCCAACTCGTCCCCAGCTTGGAGACCCTGGGTTATGCAGCCATTTGATTCGCTCCCATCCCGAGATGGCACGGGTCATGTCGCCAGATCTCTTCCTCGCTTTGGGGACCCCGATTCTATATGGGCTTTGGAGCCACATCTCCTCTTCACTCTATGACACCCCAGTCTCCATGTTACCGGGTGCTTGCTTGGAAGAGGGGTCACGATGGCTTTGCAGAAGCTCACAAGGGGTTCTCGTCTTCCCGTTGTGTGCGCTTGCAGACTGCTCATTGTGTCTGAGGCCCATAGTATCATGTAGTACAAGCGATCCACAGGTGAGGTTGTTGGAGCTGTGTATGTTGTACAACGTGTGTTTTTTTTTTGTGGTAAATGTGTGCAACAAAAAACTCACACCATTGTGTATTTTTTTTTGCGGTAATTGCTAGTAAACCGTACTCGCGTTTACTGCCGTTTTTTTTGTACTTGCATTTACCAAAAAAAAATTACGTGATTTGACCGTTTTTTGGTACTTGCAATTACCCACTTGTGGGCCACTGCTGTTTTTGGCCCCTCGCTTTGAAGCGCTGGGAATCTCCCAGCTTGCAAACGGCAGGGGTTATGTAGCCAATCTGCCCACTTGTGGGCCACTTCTGATTTTGTCCCCCACTCTGAAGCGTTGGGGACCCCCAAACGGCAGGGGTTATGTAGCCAATCTGCCCACTTGTGGGCCACTTCTGATTTCTTCCCCCGCTCTGAAGCGTTGGGGACCCCCCAAACGGCAGGGGTTATGTAGCCAATCTGCCCACTTGTGGGCCACTTCTGATTTTGTCCCCCACTCTGAAGCGTTGGGGACCCCCCAAACGGCAGGGGTTATGTAGCCACTCTACCCACTTGTGGGCCACTTCTGATTTCTTCCCCCGCTCTGAAGCGTTGGGGATCCCCCAAACGGCAGGGGTTATGTAGCCAATTTACCCACTTGTGGGGCATTGCTGATTTCTTCACCCGCTCGGAAGCTTTGGGGACCATCCAAAATGCAGAGAGTGTCCAAGTGGATGCAAATTGTTGAATCTGGCTCCACACTAGACAACATGGCTTGGTGCCGCCGCCACACTTTTGGGGTCAATAGCGATGACAAAGAGGGCTGCACTAGTTTGTGTATGCCTTCGATTGTCTTGTCCGGTTGGGGAGTTTCATTATTTGGGTCTGGGAACCCTTGAGCTCCATTTCTTTGATCCACCCTTTCTTAATGGCGCTCAAGAAGCACGGCTTATAAACACCAAGCACCGAAGGTCCTCATCCGTGGAGAGTGGCGCAAGGTGCCGGATAGTCACCCCAATGATGCAAGCTTGAGCGTGACCAGTAGTTCATCAATGAGCTAACCAAGCAGTTGGTCGTTGGGTTGCGTGTGGCTTGTTAGTTGAACACTGATACTGGTGCAAAACCCAAGTCCACCGATATGAATGGCGACCTCATCTACAAACGGGCATTCTACAACTACTTGTAGTGGGTGCATGTTTTGTAGGCTTTTTGTGTTACTATATTTTCCTCCGCCTATTTGATGTACCAAAGGTGCGGTGTATAATCATGCCATTATATTCGGCCCCATCCCAGTGCCTTGGTGGCCACAGAGAGTATTTCCATCTACGCCACTGCTTGTAGCGGTCTTCGCACTGCATGCAGGAGCTTTCATGCCTTGCAACTGAGTGGATATCCTTTCTGCCCATGCCCCAATTAAATGGTGGCATTAATGTTGGCTATGGCGCTATCACAACTCCTTTCTTGAGCCTAATTTTGTTCTAGTGCCAATCACACCATGTGATACTATGTTTGTTTTGGCCGAGTCCTGACTAATTGGTGGCCACACAGAGTGCTTGGTGCTTTGTGGACTCGGCGCCCCATTGTTAAGCTCGCTATGGGGTGCCGTACAGAACCGGCAATTGTACATATTGCGTACGTATTGCAAAAGTTGCAGTTTTTTTTTTTTACATTTTCCAATTTTTTTTACAATTACACGGCTTGCAAAAAAAAATTACATGCAACAACGATTTTTTTAATTGGTCGGATTTTTTTTTATAATTACACGGCTTACCGCAAAAAAAAAGAATTACACGATTTTACTGCCAAAAAAAAAATTACACAACTTGACGAATTTTTTGTGCACGAGTTACATTTTTCACGTTGGAGCCAAAGTTGCCGGGGCGTCCCTGCATAGTTACACTGTTCGTGCCATTGCTGACACACGACATGGTTGGACATCATGTATGACGAAGCCCCTCTTTCATGCCTACACCTTTTTGACGTCGATCTCCCTATGCTTCAGAGGCCCGGTCGTCTCCTCAGTGTAAAGAGGATATCCTTACAGTTCTCAACGTGGCCGGTCCTCCTCACAGACCCTTGCGGGCACAAGTAAATGTGACGTATACGATGGAATTTCAATTTCTGAATGTGACCTTTTGTTGCATGTAGTAGTGCAAGGATTTCTCAGGGCTCAATTTTGGGCCGGTTGAGTCCAAAAAGGGTGGTTTCTTTGGAGCGGCCATACCTGGAGGGTCAACAACGGGATGCGTTGAAAAGGGGTGCACAAGGTGCGCACAGGGCAACCACGCCCTTTTACAGGCAGATTTGCTACATGCACCCGCAAACCTTCAGGTTTGTTCGTGCTGAAGTGCCAAATACCAATGATTCTCCAAAATGTCCATTTGCAACAGCAATCCGAGAACCTTTCGCTTTTCGCAGTATCCTTTGCTTACGTGCCCTATGTTTTGTCTTTTCGATCCTGATTTGGGTTCTACCCCCCCCCCCCCTCTCTAGCAAGTCAAAACAATGAACTGAGATTTGTGGCTATGACCATATACCTGTGTCACGGGGGTATATGTGAGCTAAGTATCCATTGCTCATGGCCCCTCCCTCTCTACCCCGACATGTTTGGATGATGCTGGGCCTGGTAGCTTTCTTGTTTTTTGTTCCACATTCCCATCCCCATCAGCCAACCCAGCAGGAGCAGCCTGTGATGGTATACCCACGGGCACCGGCACATGCATTTGTATCTCGGCCTCTGCCTTGCCCTGCAGTCTTGGATTCCACCCACAGCGGTACCTGCCCATGCGCATGCTGTTGCCAAAGGTGAGTGGCTGCAGCCCTGCTTCTTGAGTCCGACATTCTGGGCAGGGGAGGGCCACTTCCGGGCCGCAATGCCAAGCGATATTTTCCGCAGAGGAATGAAGGTGCGGCCTTTATGGCTCTTGGCTCCAGGGGACAGAGTGGAACCTGCAGGTAACTGTCACTATGTGGTGCCAACCAAAGGGCACCGGATGTCTGACACAGCCATTGTGACAGCAACATCATGTTCGGGACAAGAAATGTGTTTTAGAGCTTCAGACTGCGTGTATTTTTGTGTGCTGCACGGGGACACGACAGAGCAAGGGGTGGGGGTTCACAAGAAAAGACCAGCCCTCAGCGGTAATACGATGTGTCTTGTGAATGTTTTCCTGGACGGATTGACCAAGTGATCTGCACTGCACTGGCCAGAGGAGGGGTCTGGAGGGTACGTGCACAGGGACTGCACGGCCATTGCGATTACCACGTTGGCTTTCACCCAAACATCTCCTTCTCCCCGAATGGAACCCGCACCCCCTTTCAAAAGTCCTTCTGAGGGGGAGGGGTCAGAGCACCAGGTACCCATCATTGAGAGGGCTCCTCCTATGGCACGCTTGACCCTGAGCTGTGCGAGTTCTTGACCTGTTGTGGGGCTTGGGCGACACTTTGTGCAAGCAACCCGGAGGGACCATGATTTTGTGGGACCTGTGCGTACTCGACCAAGGTGTGTGTGTGTGTGTGTGTGTGTGTGTGTGTGTGTGTGTGTGTGTGTGTGTGTGTGTGTGTGTGTGTGTGTGTGTTTGTGTCCCTGACAGGACTATGACCATATGTGACTCAGTGGGGGGATGTTAGGGGACGGTAGTCACAGTATGACACTTGCATATGCATATCGGTAGCGGACTACTGCAGACTCATTGGTGTCCTCCCGCAGGCCACCCTTCCGTCCTTCTTCTGTACCTACAGTCTCTCATGGCCACTGCCGAGCCTGCACTTGGTCTTTTGTACTGGTGCGCGCTCGCGCACCGCCATAGACAGACTTCTTGGTGGGGGAACACACAGGTTCGGGGTGTGTGTGTGTATGGGTGCGCATGTGCGCGTGTGCATGTCACGTTTGTATATGATGTACAGCTGCGCACTCCCATCTGCGCTTATTTCCGCTTGGGAGCCCCGTCACTCCTCTGGGCAGAAGCACTTGATGCGGCGCTACTGTTGGGTCACCTGGGGGCAACACTAAAGCTCTGCAAATAATTTCAGCTTTGCCTCAGCAGGGACAGTCCAACAACAGTGTGTGTCTTTGGTTGGGTGCCAGGGCAGCAGGGGGGGGGGGGGGGCAGGGCAGATTGGGGCACACAGTACCACAACATTGAGCTTGTGCTGGACAATGTGGACAGCCTGTCCCCACTCACTTGGGGCCCACAACACCGTGTTCTGCGCCAGCTGGCACATAAATTGTGTTGGATGGGGGCGGTAGTCGAGTTATCTTATGTACATAGATTGGGAGAAGTACTGCCACCAAGTTAGCCGATTGTGTCCACACTCACAGCGGGCACCTGCCCTCAGCACTGCCCCCCCTCGTGGGGACAGGGTGGAACCTGCAGGTAAATGTCACTGTGTGGTGCCAACCAAAGGGCACCAGATGTTTGACGCAGCCATGATGATGGCTACATCATTTGAGAGCTTCAGGCTGTGCATATGTTTGTGTGTTGAGGGGAAACACATCAAACTGTGGATAGTGATATCCAGCGATCAAGCGCAATGTGCTGCCCAGCACAATTGTAATAGTTATAATCCATGAACTCCATACTCGGCGAAGCAGAGCAGCGCAGCAGGAACGGTCACCAAAGAGAAGTGTTGCTGCACCATGTAACAGCTACCATACAGCCAAGTACAGGGCATGGAGATGAACTCACATCATAATATCATATCACTGCAGACAGTAATCAAGTGATAACAATGTACGCACATTGTAGTCATAACACTCCAATCTATGCACCTGCGACACATTGGTTGGGGCCCCGGCTACGGAAGTGCCAGTCTGTTCATCCAGATGGGCACATGCGGCACCACCTTGGCAAATTGAAGGTAGCAACTACTAACTGAACGGAATCCACCATCTATGAGATTCCCACTAACAGCCAGTGGAAGAAACAGCTTAAGCGAGTATGTACCGAGCCGGTGGCGTGGGGTATCCAACACATGGTCGGCATAATGCACATACATGAGAGCCTACACACCGTTCTAGACGAGACACTTTGCTGGCACGTGCCACAGCGGAAGACTAAGGCTTGCAAGCCCTTAGTTTTCAAAACAAGCGGTTTGTTGTGATTGTTTATTTTGATATGACAAGTCTTTGCCGCTATTTGTTTGCAAAATGACCAGTTTTGACGATTGTTAATTAGTAGGCTTCAGACGAAGCGGTAGTGTATTGTTTTTCAGAACTAAAATATTTTGCCAGCTGCAGTAAAAGGGTTCGTACGACCCAAAAAGGTTGATTTTGCAATGGACAAGCCTGCATCGAAAGAATACATGCCTATTCAAGGTTCCGCAAGCCGTGTGATGGGTTCCGCAAACTTTGTCATGGGTTTTGCAAGCCTCGTGATGGGTTCCGCCTGCCTCGTGATGGGTTCCGGAAACTTTGTGATGCGTTTTGCAAGCTTTGTTGGAAGCTTTGTGATGGGTTCCGCGTGCATTATTAGGTGATTAATTAATTAATTAATTGCACTGTAGCTGTAATAATTAATTGATTGATGGATCAATTGATTGATTGATTGGTTGATTATTACAGAATCCAATTAATTAATCAATTGGACTCTGCTGGTAGTAATTAACTAATCCATTAATGAATTGCACCGTAGCTGTATTGTGAAATTAATGAATGAATGATCGGACTCTGCCGGTATTGAAAAAATAATTAATTGCACCGCGGTTGTACCAATTGATTAATTGGATTTATTAATTAATTGATGAATTAATGATTTGATTCTGCCGGTATTAATTAATTAAATAATCAATCAATTAATTGCACCGCAGTTGTATCAATTAATTAATTAATTGGACTCTGCTTGCAATAATTAATCAATTAATTAATCAATTAATTGCACCGTAGCTGTATTAATCAATTAATTAATTAGTTCATTAATTGGACTCCGCCTGTATCAAATGATTAAGGAATTAATCAATTGGACTGTAGCCGTATTAATTAATTCAGCAATCAATCAATTAGTTGATTGCCTCATTGGACTTTGCGTGTACTAATTAATTTGTGAATTGATTAATCAATTGAATACTTAATTGCACCATGGCTGTATTAATTCAGTAAGTAAGTAAGTAAGCAATGAATCAATTAACGATTCAACTCTGGCTGTATTAATTAATCAATCATTTATTTATTTGGACTCTGCCTGCATCAATCAATTAATTAATCCATCAATTAATTGTGCCATAGCTGTATTCATTAATTAAGTGAATAGTTGATTGGACTCTGCATGTATTAGTTCATTATTGAATGGAATAAATAATTGCAGCATAGCTGTATTATTTGATTATTTTATTAGTTAATTAACTAATTGGACTCTGCCTATATGAATGATTTAATCAATTGATTGATTAGTCAATTAACTAATTAATGAATTGGACTTTGAATAAATTAATTACTTAATTAATTGATTGGACGTAGCATGTGTTACTTAATTCATTGATTGGACTTTGCCCATATTGTTTTATTAAGTGATTAATTGATTGCACCGTTGCTGCAATAATTGATTAACTAACTAATGATTCCACTCTTTTAGTAAGAAAAAGTGCTTTTCCATTGCTTAAGGACATACTCTAGTTGTATTAGAGATGCACTGCGCATCCCTGCATTTTTATCTTAGTATTGGTCCAGCCAAAAGTGGTGATAACACATTTTGACCTATGGAACCAAACACCCAATCAGGATATTGAGTGGACCCCTTAATCCCCTTTCAATCAGAAGTAAAACATCTTTTCCTGAGTTGACTGAGCACTGACATACCTAAGGTAGAGCCTATGAATTTATCTATGTTTTTCCATGAATACTTATCTGCCCTAGTGGTATGCACCATAGGGGGTTAGGCACCTCTTTTTGAGAGGTCCTGGGTTCAATTCCTGGTCAGCCTAACTAAGTAGGAAGATCCCATGTGACATGGCAGTGACCTCATCGCCACATACCATGCCACCTCAGCACATATGGGACCCAAAACAAAGAGTGCACATCTCCTAAGATGGCACTATGGAGAGAGAGTGATCCTGAGGCAGTTTTCTAACTCTTTTCCCAAAACATTTCAGCTATCTCTGTGAATATGCATTCATTTGTATCCTGAGTTGCAGTTTCTGTGAATATCTAATCATCTTTCACTGTTTACACTGCAGCCCTTCATGCTTTGATCCTGAATTACCTTCTCTTTGCATACTGTTGGCTTGGGCTATCCTGGATTGAGTTGGCTTTACTGTATTTCAACAAACAAAAGCTTTTCATCATCCAAAACCAGCAGCAGGACACCCTACAGCAACAACAAGCAGCAGGAGAAGCAAAAACACAGTGCTGAAAACACTATAAACTTTTCTGGTAGCAGAGGCAGCCTGTCTCTGTGCACCGGCAGCCACCCCGCGCCGTACAACCAGTGCTCCGAGCAGGCAAATACAAGCAGAAGGGCGGATTAAGATGGATCAAGGAAGAGTGGACGCCGAGGTGAACACAGCGCCAGCGCCAGAAGCACCGGCAAGGCCGGCGCCTGACGCTGTACCTTCGGAGGAGCCCTTACATGGGCCAATGGATACGGCGGAGGACTCCTTGGATGGCCTCCAGACGGCCTTTGGGGCCCTGTCGGTGAAGGAAATGGTCTCTCAGCCTCAGCCTGTGAAGAGGAAGAGAGGAAACGAGAGCGAGAGGGATGCTGGAGAAGGAGCAGACGAAGGAGAGGAGCAAGGGCAAGACCCGACGGATGTCCCTACCTTCGAAGGCGCACCAAGCGCTTCTGGCCTCCATGCATCACCCTCTCCCATAACCACCACACTCCCAGCCGCCGCTACATCCACTTCCACAACCAACCAGCCTATGGCAGAGGGCACAGGCTTTACTGGCATGCCTCACTACCCCGCCTATGGCATGGGCCCACCTACCGCTGCGCTCCTTGAGGCAACTACTGCCAGTGAGCCGGTGGCTTCCAGCTCTGCGCCGCGTTGGTATGCGGCTGACCATCCCCATCCACTCCACGCCACTGGAACCTACATGGAAGTTCCTGGGTATGCTCCTGGGTGTGCACCTGGGTATGCACCCCTGAGTGGGTTGAGGAGAGGACCAGAGTCTCTGGGAGGCAGGAGTAGAGGATCGGGAAGATCCTCCAACAGGTCCCTGACGCGGTCGGAGATCAATGAGGTGCTCCGAGGAGCCACTTCGCAAATCGTGAGCGACCTCACGCAAGAGATCAGGGAGAAACTGCAGCCCCTGATGATCCCGTCCCATGCGTCACCTACGACAGTGGGAATGTCACCCCACCGAGTACAGGCTGACCACCTGGCGGCAGGGTTGACGAATACCCTGGGGAGCCTGAGGAGCCGACCGATGCCGACTCCTGCAGCAGTACCGAGAAGTCCATTCGTCCCGAGGACAGCCCAGCCGCCCTACAGTCACGTGACGAACTCGACGAGGGCCGAGCTGGACCAGCTGGGGCTGACAGCCCTAAGAGCTATGGTGGACGTGGAGCCTTATGGCTCCAGTGATCTAGGCGGAGACCCCTCCGATGATGGGCCGCCTTCGATGACTTCTTCTTCGCCATCGGATGACGAAGACCCTGAGGACCCCGAGGACCCCAAGGGTAAGAAGAAGAAGAAGAAGAAGAAGAGGACCCGACGCCCTGAAGGACGCCGAGCTCAGGAGGCGAAGGCTATTGCCACCTCCAAGATAGTGGTGAACCTGCCTGAATTCACAGGCAAGGACCTCAGCGAGTTCGCTGAGAACTTTGGCCGGTTCCTACGACTGACCGGCCAAACCCACGCGAGTGGGCGAGTGAAGTGCGACCTGCTCCTGCAGTGCTGCAAGACGAAGTACCTGGAGAAGCAGGTCAGGCAGATCGTCACCAACTCCGCCACCTTTGCCGACGTGTTGGTTGCCCTGGAGAGGCAGTACCCAACCTACGAGACCGACCTCTCCATCAGGGCCGAGATCCAGAACCTGCCCGTGCTGCCGAACAACCCCAAACCCGGCAGGGTCTCCGAGCTGTTGGCGGACCTGGACCACTGGGCTGGACGACTGACGCCCGGTTCCTACAGCAGCGACGACCTGCTGTTTTGGTTGTGCTCCAAGCTCCCCCGTGAGCTATGGGACGAGTGCCGTCTGACGGCTGAGCGCAAGGCTAGATCCCTCCGCTACGAGGATCTATGCGTGCTGCTCCTGGAGATGGCGCTGGAGAAGGAGAGCGACCAACACCTGAACCACTACCGTCCTGGTGGTGGAGGTTCTGGAGGCAAAGGGTACCAAGGGTCCCGACCTGGGCAGGGGACTACCCCCAAACACGCCCACGCCCGCCTAATGGAGAATGTGAAGGAGCTATTCTGGTGTGATGCCAGAGATGAACAGGGCCACCTGCAGCATGCCTCCGACTGCGAGCAGCGAGACTGCTTTGTTGTCCAGGGGAAGCAGCAGGAAAAGATCACCGGCGCCAAGGTGAAGATGCCGGATCATTACCGCTGCACCATCACGTGTGCATTCTGCGGTAAGCGGAAGCACTATGAGGACGAGTGCTACCATAAGCAACGCCTATCGGCGAAGCTTAAGGGGGAAGATCCTGGCAAAAGCTCAGGCAAAGGTGGAGGCAAGGCCAAAGGCAACGACTCCGGCAAGGGCAAGTCGAAAGGACGTGGTCAAGGTGGTCAAGACAAGGGTCAAGGCGGACGAGGAGGAGGCGCTAATCGCCAGAACGACAACAAGAACAAGGACAAGAACGGAGGTAACCCCAACCCTAATCCAGGGGGGAACTCCGAGCCCTCTGGAGGGCAGTCTGGACCTACCACACGCTCACAGACGCAGGCCCAGCAAGAACAAGGAGCCAAGCGTGAGCATGAAGGTGGTGACGACGGCAACGCCAAGAAGAGAAGCCGTTTCATGAGGATGGCCCGCAAATTGCGGAACAAGGGGTTCGAGGTGACCTGTCCCGCGGAATTCTGACGGGGACGCTCTGGTGGCACCCAAGACCTGGTGTTTTGGGTACGTATCCGACTAGGGGGACGTGAATACCTGGGGGTACTGGATACTGGAGGCACAATATCGATAGTGGCCAAGAAAATTTTACCTTGTGGGAGCCTGAAGAACACCATGACCACCGCCGCTATACGGATGGGGGATGGACATGTGGTGCACAGCTGCAGGGACTGCGAAGTGGAGGTACCTATGGGCTCCAGGACTATCGCCCATCGGTTCTATGTGATGGACACTGATGCCTTCGACTTTGTACTGGGTACTGACTTCTTCGTACAGCACTCCCAGATACAATCCCTGACGCTGCAAGCGCCCTACCTCCTGTACGTGGACCACGGCAGTGGCAGAGAGTCTGTGCCACTGGAGCAGTCGGAACATACCTCGAGTTACCTGAGACTATCGAAGGAGGAGCCCTCGAACACGATGGCGGCCTCCAAAACTGAGGACTATCAACTATTGGGAGAAGTCCTAGACCAAGGTCTGAAGGAGTTGGGTTACTCTCGAGAAGACCTAAGTGTGGAGCTGTTCGCCAGCGACAAGCAGCATGTACTGGACCTATACTGCAGCAAGGGGAAGAACTGCAGCTACAAATTTTACTGGCCCTCTTTCGGGATGGCCTACGGGAACCCCAGATTCAGTGAACTGGGGAAGGTGCTGACCAAGGTGGCCTTGGAACGTTCCCGTATGGTCCTGTGTTCCCCCGATTGGGGAGCCCATGGGGGCAACGAGTACTGGCGAACCCTCCTTGACAAGCTGACTATCAGCTCTGTGCGGTTACCCGATGAGGCCATCTACGTGCCTCTGGGACGCAAGACGCCCATTGGGAAGCCCGGATGGGGGAGTATGCTCAGCGTGGTGGACGGGAGTCTAACCACCATCCCCTGGGAAGACCTGGACCCTACTCTGGTCCAGGCTATACAACGAGAAAGCGATGGACTCGCCTTGGGTGACTTGAAGGATCGCCTACGACCTCAAGATGCTGTTGAAACTACACCCGGAGGAGATGAGTACGTCGTGACTGACACCAACGCCCCCAACTCTCCCTGTCATGTACCTGTTCCTGATGGAGTCTCTGAGTGTGGACTATCTGAGCTACCTAGCTCTATCCACTCAGACGACGAAACTGAGCACGACGCCTTCTTCGTGCAGACTGCGGTGGAAGAAGTGGAGAACGCCGAGTACGTCGCCCCACTAAAACCCCTACTCTCCATGAGGGTGGAAGACCCCGTGGATGAAGAGCTGGACCCTCGATCCAGGCTCAGGGAGTATGTGGATTCCAAGAGGAAGTTGGTGGCGAAAAAGCTATGCTACGCGAAGCCTACCCGCAGCTCGTGGCCACTGAAGCAAGGACGTATGGGAGACCTCTCCCAATTGAAGGAGGACCTCGAACAGAAGATCACCACCTGGCAAAGGGAGGTAGATCTCAAGCTCATGAAGAGCGTGTGGGGTGCCCATGTGAGGACCCCAGAGGAGGACGACCTCTCGGAGGAATGTGTATGTGAACCCCCTAAAGCGTGCCTATGTTGCCATCGTCCACCGGAGATGGTTGAGCAAGACCTTCTGTATGCCTACCAAGGGCTGAAGGATGCTACCGCGGGCGAAGAGTAGGTGGAGGACCACCTCCCGACGTCTATTCAAGGGGCAAGCAACTTACACTCCGACGAGGACATGGAGGACAAGATCAAGGTACTGGACCCGCGGGTACAAAAGCTGATAAGGACCTATCTGGAGGTGTTCGGAGAACTACCCCCTCCAGCCTCATGCGACAAGCTGGTACAGATGGACCTCAAGCTGAAACCCGAGTTCGTGGGTCACAAGATCCGGAGGAGACCCTATCCAGCTCCTAAAGAGCAGGCCGACGAGATTGAGCGACAGATACAAGAATGTATCGACGCTGGCCTAGTCCTGGAGTACAAGGATGGGGACTACCCCCTACACTGCAGCCCCTGTTTCCTGGTGGCTAAACCTGGGTCTACAGCCAAACGGCTGGTAGTGGACTATGGAGAGCTGAACAAGAAGACGTTGAACCACTCAGGGTCCATTCCCAATATGGAGTCTACCCTGGAGAAGATAGCCTCCTGTCGCTACAAGACCAAGATGGACAAGCGAAGTGGATTCTGGCAAGTGGACCTGACGCCCAACGCGCAGGAACTACTGGCCTTCATCACCCCTCAGGGGAGGGTATTCAAGTGGAAGGTCATGCCATTTGGCGTGGCTAACGCACCCGCTCTGTTCCAAGAGCTGATGAACAAGATCTTGTCCATCCTACGAAGGAGACCTAAGGTGCAGGAGCTCATATCCCGTGGGGCCCAGATGGAGGCTCACATCGACGATGTATGCCTCGGGACCAATACCCAGGAGGATCACCTAATCCTCTTGGGTGAGTTCTTTGCGGTCTGCCAGGAGAACCACACACGACTCAAGCTGGAGAAGTGTGAGTTCATGCAGGAGACCATGCAGTACCTGGGGTTTGACGTTGGCTATGGGTGGTGGACCCCAGCGGCCTCTAAGGCCAAACCCCTGATGGATGCCAAGGTACGACACGAAGACCCCAAGAAAGGACTTCATGATGTACGCAGTTTCATTGGGGCGTGCAACTTCTATCGCCGCCACATCAAAAACTTCACCTACACCAGCGCGGTACTGACTGACTTGATCAAGAAGAGTACTACTTGGCGCTGGGGCCCACAAGAGCAACAAGCGTTTGACGAGCTCAAAGACAAGGTAGCCAACGCTCAGTGCTTGGGCGTGCCTAGGGCACAAGGAGAGATTATCCTGGTGACCGACGCCAGCAATGTGGGCGGTGGTGGAACGTTGTTCCAGTGGCAAGCACTAGAGAAGGAGGAGTTCGACTCGGCCATTTCCCAATGGGGGACGGAAGGTCTCAACCGAGATGGAACCCTCAAGCACAGCTACCCTGACGACAAGTGGGTCCTAGTACCTCTGGGCCACTGGAACTGGAAGTGGAACCAGGCCAGGGGGAACTACTCCACCTATGAGCAGGAACTGCTCGCGGGTATGCTGGTGCTATCCTCACAAGCACGACTGTTGGGGAGTAACCCTGTGGTCTGGCTATGCGACCAAGAACCGGTCCGCAGTTTCCAGAAGGGCCCCCCACCTGAGAAGGCCAAGCTACGTCGCTGGTGGACCTACCTCAGTCAACTACGGCTGACGGTACACCATATCCAGGGAGTGAAGAACGAGTGTGCCGACTACATCAGCCGCAACAACTTCGACGCCCTGATTGGTGCCCGGTCTGAAGCGCTGGCTAAGGAGGCGTTCAGCCGTATGGACGTACACCTGGACCTGAACATGACCATGATACGCCCCCTGGATGGACTCCAACAATCGGAGTACCTACAGGAGTTTGGGGATATCTACCGGCGCCTGGAGAAACGCCTTGAACCCCTCCTGGTCAACCAAGACCAGTGGAAGCGGGACAAGAGCTACCTCTGGCACGAGGACCGCATCGTGGTGCCTAGTGACCGAGTCCCAGCGCTGCTGAAGTGGACCCATGAGTCCAGTGGTCATGTGGGTGCTGACCGTACCCTGAGGCTGTTCAAGCAGTGGTTCCACACTACGTGGACTGACGACCAGCTGCGGAAGACGCTCCTGCCTATCGTGGACAAGTGCCCGTGCAGGTCCTGTAAACCAGGGGATATCAGGGACAGAGGTCTCTACTGGACCCTGCCCATCCCTCACTGTGCTAACAGTGTTCTATACGTGGACTACACGGAGATGCCGAAGTTCGGGGGCTATGACTTCGCCCTCGTGGTAACCTGTGGGTTGACCAGGTTTACCAGGGTGTTCCCATGTACCAAGCACATTACCGGAGAGGAGACTATCAAGATACTCCTGGAGGAGTGGTTTTGTGTCTATGGGGCGCCCAAGGAGATCAACTCCGATGAGGACGTACGAGTACGCTCAGATACTGGCTGGTACAAGAGGGTCCTGAGGTCCCTCAATGTCCAGGTGTCTACGGGGATTCCCTACTCTCACACGAGCAACCCCCTATGTGAGCGACAGATTCGTGTCCTGAAGGAGAACGTCAGGATATGGTGCAAAACTGAACGCACCAGAGACTGGGTGAGACTACTCCCCGTCATATCCTTGATGATGAACTCCCAAGAGAGTTCAGCTACTGGCTACTCGCCACATGAGCTATTCATGGGGCGCCCGGCGTGGTTCCTACATGCCCCCTATCCAGAGGACACCCATTCTTCTGTGGGTGAATGGGTCCAAGAGCAACAAGCGAAGGTGGACAAGGCCAAGGCTATGCTCCAGAGAGTGAGGGAGCGTCAGTGGAACAAGAAGAACAAGCACCGTGTACCGGCCACCTACCAAGAAGGGGACTGGGTGCTGGTGCACCACAGTCGACTACCCGCCTGGCCACGCTCTACCAGCGATGACCCATACTTCGGGCCGTACAAGATCCTATCTGTGGATGGACACCGTATCACCGTGCGGTGTTCTCCCCGTCTAGGGGGGACCCTGGTGTGCGCCGCTCAACACCTGAAGCGCTACCATGATCCTGAAGACCTCTGTGGGGAGGAGTGGGAGCTGAACGACGAGGAAATCGCCGCTCTGGACTTACAAGGGGCTGCCAGCCCTATGGAAGTTGAAGGTGAACTCCCCGACATGAACGCCGAGGAGATGGCTAAGGAGGGCTTCTACCTGGTGAAGTCTGTCCTACGCCACCGCTATCGCCAGGGTTGGCGCTTCCTCACCCTCTGGGAAGGGTTTGGAGTCGAAGAGGCCACCTGGGAGCCCTTCTCTGCATTTGTTCTACCTGAGGGACGCCTAAACTCAGTTCTGGTTGACTACTTGTCCCAGAACAACCTTGGGGAGTTGTTGAGGCTCGCTGAGACGCTTGCCTCCAAGAATAAAGCTAGGGACTGAACCTTACCCTTACCTGCCAAAGCGTATGTGTGAGTGTGCTAGTCCTAAGGTCCTGAGAGCAAGCCGCAGAAGTGGTGTCCTAATTATACCCAAGTCTGCGCCCTTGCTGAACCTGGAGGGTTGGCTTATTGATGCCACGGGGTACGCCCCGGGTCTCCCCTCCCCTATGCGCCCAATTTCTGTGCTGGCGCAAAACCTTGGGGGAATACCCAGAGTGTTAATCCAGGTATTGTTTTCCCTACCTACCTGTCTACTAAAGGGAGGGGTGGCCAAAAGCTATGAAGGCATGCAAAACGCCTGTTTGCTATGTGGCCAAAACACTAACCTAACCCACTGTCACAGCCCACCAACCCAGCTAAAATTGCAGGAAAAGGGTGGGACAGTGACACGCCCCCTACACGTCCTACACACCCTACAGTGGCACCATCCTGGTGGGCGAGCACTGGGCAACTGGCTCTAGCCCCCACTCAGGACTACCACTCCTACACGCACACTCTACTTGGCGTTGCGAAGAGGAAGTTCTCGAGGGTCCTAGCGACCCACCTGTGAAATGACAAGAGAACACAGCGCTGCTAAGCAACTGTGGCCTCACAAGGGACGCCACAACGCGTTTCCCTTGCAAGGGCTTGGAGGGAAGGAGTGCTCTCGTGTGCAAGGCGCAGATGTCGATGAAGTCGGACTCCCTGCTCTGCCACAGGCGGAGCGGAGTTACTTGTTTGTGTGATCTGCGCCCCTGTTTAGCAGGGCATAAAAAAATGCTGCTGCACCACTCACCCTACCTGCCCACCTGTAAAACAAAGGCAAATGAAAGGGCGTTTGCGGCGGAGGAACCAAGGCACACTCCAGGTATTATACCCTTCTCAGTGTGCCCTATAATACGTTGTCCGCAAACACGCTGCATGGAGCAGCTACCCTTATCAAGCAAGCAAGCGTTAAGGGACTCCTCAGGTTCTCTTAAAGAACGTACCGAGGAGCCCCTGGGTAGCCTAAACAAGGTTTACCGTGCGCACTTCGCGTGGCCTACCCTTTAATGCGTGTGTGCATGCACGACTATGCACAATCACGTTGGGCAAACCTGCCCATCTCCACAACAATCTTGACTCCACCAGGGGGTGGCCCCGCCTGGGCGTACCTACCTTACCTACCGCTGGGAAGTGAAGCAAGGAGAGAAAACAAAAGGGGCGCACGCGAAGAACGTTGCTATGCACTTGTGTGTATGACTAATCACCCTGATCTGACCGCTAATCATCTGCAATCTTTGTAATCAATCCCTCTACCGCGCCCTATCGTGGTTATCGTTGTTAACGCTGCTACACGGCTCGTTCACGGAGACACGAGACGAGCAATGTGTATGCGGCATGCAAGACGAGCATACCTGTAGTTTATACCTGATTCATTGAAGTCTTTTCAATTGATTTTCGAATTCTTGAATTTTTGAAGCTTCTATTAGTGTGGGTGGAATCTGTATGTTTGTTTATTAATGTGTGTCTCGTCATTTTCAAGACTACGTGATACATACGTTTATAATTCCATTATTTTTCCATTTTCCGGCGCTTCGCTAGGAGCCGCTCCTGCGCGCCGCCATTTTATGCGTATGAATTTCTGGACTTAAAAAATCCAGAGATGACTATAATTTCTATAAAAATGTGCCTTTGATGCACAATTGGATTCTACTCAGGTGTGTCGTTTCAGAAAAATTCTACGCCGTCATTTGACGGATTTTGGTGTCGTCGCTTCGTTTTTGCGTGGATTCGTCCATAATTCTCCCATTCCTGCCTCTGCAGATACCCACGCGCAGCCTCGCTGAGTAGGCCGTGTTCGGGCCGAAACGCAGGTGCCTGGAGAGACTGAGCAGAACCAAGACCCCACCAAGGGGCAAATTAATTTCTTTTCGACTCCCTACGCCCTAAGACAGGTCACAGGTCGCCAGCAGGTTTACGAGAACCCATGCGAGTGTGTATAATGTGTCTTGCGTTTGGGTTGTGTCGACGCTGCGTCTTGGAGGAAGGGATGCATATGCACATGTTTGGCATGCTCCCAATCTAACCCAACCAAGCCACAGGAGCCCCGGCAGCGCCAAGAGCGCTGAGTCTTCTGTAGGAAACTGTACAATCAGAGCAGCAAAAGGACGCCAGCCATGGTGAGCGCCCATTTTTCAGTGTGAGGGAGACTGTAGGTATTTTAAAGTAGATGTGGAAACCAAGGAAAGGCCAAGAAAAATTCCCTTTTTCCTAAAATGCGACAGTGGTGGCCACCACAGCACAAGGGGGGAGTAAGAAAAAGTGCTTTTCCATTGCTTAAGGACATACTCTAGTTGTATTAGAGATGCACTGAGCATCCCTGCATTTTTATCTTAGTATTGGTCCAGCCAAAAGTGGTGATAACACATTTTGACCTATGGAACCAAACACCCAATCAGGATATTGAGTGGACCCCTTAATCCCCTTTCAATCAGAAGTAAAACATCTTTTCCTGAGTTGACTGAGCACTGACATACCTAAGGTAGAGCCTATGAATTTATCTATGTTTTTCCATGAATACTTATCTGCCCTAGTGGTATGCACCATAGGGGGTTAGGCACCTCTTTTTGAGAGGTCCTGGGTTCAATTCCTGGTCAGCCTAACTAAGTAGGAAGATCCCATGTGACATGGCAGTGACCTCATCGCAACATACCATGCCACCTCAGCACATATGGGACCCAAAACAAAGAGTGCACATCTCCTAAGATGGCACTATGGAGAGAGAGTGATCCTGAGGCAGTTTTCTAACTCTTTTCCCAAAACATTTCAGCTATCTCTGTGAATATGCATTCATTTGTATCCTGAGTTGCAGTTTCTGTGAATATCTAATCATCTTTCACTGTTTACACTGCAGCCCTTCATGCTTTGATCCTGAATTACCTTCTCTTTGCATACTGTTGGCTTGGGCTATCCTGGATTGAGTTGGCTTTACTGTATTTCAACAAACAAAAGCTTTTCATCATCCAAAACCAGCAGCAGGACACCCTACAGCAACAACAAGCAGCAGGAGAAGCAAAAACACAGTGCTGAAAACACTATAAACTTTTCTCTTTTGGCATTAATTGATTCATTGGTCAATTAACCGCACCGTCGGTATAGTAATGAATTAATTGAATATTTGCATTTTGCTTGTATAAATCGATTGATTGATTGATGGATTGATTGCACCGCAACTTTATTGATTAATGAATTAATTAGTAGATTAATTAATTAACTAAATAATGGCTTGGACTCTGCTTGTAGTAATGAAGCAATGATTAGATAATTCATTAATTGCACAGTAGCAGTATCATCTTATCAATTAATTGAACAATTGGACTCTACCTATATCAATTTATTCATTCATTGCACCGTAGCTGTATTAAGTAATTAATCAATCAATTACTTGTACTTTATATGTATTAATTAATTAATCTGTTAATCATTTGCACCGTAGCGGTATTAATTAATTGGGTGGTTAATTGATTGACTCATTAATTGGACTCTGCTGTAATAAGGTAGGATGCAAGGCGCTATTATTGAGCAATTATTGCATTTTTTTATATAAGCGCTGAGTTGCGCACAGCCGCGACATAGGGTCGCAGGTGTATGAAGCGCACGATGAATTTAAAGTGCAGCAGGCGACAGTTTTATTATAGAATTAGTTCATTTTTATTGCGCACTGAATTACATATTTTTGTTGTCTCTTCGGCAATGGAACATTGTAATTTGTGAACCACTCACACTTACGTGACTTCGTGGTTCAAGATCGACTTTGCAGAACTGTTGGTGTCATCGCTCCGTAAAGGGATAGACAGAACAAAGACTTGAAGGAATTTTCAAAATGGATTCAGTTTTGTCGAAAAACATCACGATCGAACAAAACCCGAGTTCCAAGGAAAATCCTATTACAGTTCACAAATTTCGCTTCCATAGCGAGGAGATCGACGAGAGTTCTGCGAGGAGTTCTGACGAACCAAGAAGAGCAGTGTTTCCTGATACAGAGGCCATTGTTGACTGGTATGCTTTGCAAGCGCCGCTGCGGATTCCCATGACTTACAGTGATCTGAAGGACGAATATCAAAAATTACTGATGAACTATCAAAATCTGGTGGACCAGTGCCGAGTACAAGAGTTCAAGGCAGTTCAAGCGCTGGAGAGACAAGTGGCTAGTATGTCTACGCAATTGGGTGAGTTGGCAGAAAGACACCAAGCAGAGCACACACGCCAAGAGGAGTTTCTACAAATAGTGCTGCAGATGCACGCGGAGCGCGACACGGTGATGAGATCATGGAGACGTGAACTTGATCACGAGCATGCGAGCAATGCCAGAGCGCTGAGGAATGCGTGGGATGAGCTGAATGATAGGTACGCTTCGTGCGACGAACGCATGAAGCAGCTTGAATTTGGCGTGCGACAACTTGTCACGTCGCAGGATGCTTTGGTTGAATGGAGTGAGCGCTGGGATATGACACAAGACGAGTCAATTCACAAGAGTACGAGATTGCATGAGATGATGAGGTCTGTGAAGGCGCTATGCGTGAGGATCGCCGAGGAGCAAAGATACAGTGCTGTTCGGTGGTTGGATTTTCGCGAGTACGAACAACGAGTGCAGTTGGAAAGTCCAATGCTCACATCGCTCAGGCTGTTGCAGGAGAACCTGAGGACGCCGGAGAAGATCTACCGAATGCCAACTACCAGGGAAGATGAATGGAGACGCGAAAGAACACCCAGAACGCCAAAGCGAAAGAGTACGTTCGACAGACAGACGCAAATGGGTATGTACACGCCAGAGAGTTCGCTAAAGCGGTCGCCCCAAGAAATGGGACAATGGATAAATCATAGGAGTTTCAGCGACGACCATAGTGGAAGTTCTGAAGGTGACATGCCTTCTGGCGCAAAGGTTCAACCTGGGTTCCGACGAGATGTGCGTGGAGAAGTGACAGATCCGTGGGAAGGACATCCAGCACGAAAAACACGACGAGGCAAGCGTGGAGGACGCCAGAAGCGGATAGGAGGCGCCATCGCCATGATACTCAAGGTATTATTGGGACTGGCGCATCACTAAGCACACAGCACCTGATAAGGAACCAAGCTTGCTCCGTGGCTGCAGGCAACTGAACCAAGACGGATGGGTGTTCAGAGATCCAGAGGAGCTAGAAGATCCAGAAGAAGTGGGATGCAGATGAGATACTAAGGCTACACAAGCATAAGGTTGTGGCAGTGAACTGCTCTTTGCATTACATACATTCAGATTGACTTTGTTTTGCACATGTACATGTCTGCTTAGGGATGGATACCCCTTCCTCGCCCCAAGCGACTTTTCATTATTGTTTTTATTTTTAGACTTTGCTGCCATGGAGCGCAGTTTTTGTGCGGCCAGATGAAGGCGCACTGATGGGTTTTTTTAGTGGGTAGTCACTTTTGCAGTGGAGTCCCACATAAACTTACTTGAGTTATGCATAAAGCATTTTGCAACCCAGCTTAGTGCAGCAGTGCTGAGTAAATGAGTTGATCCCTGAGGACGCAGTTTTAAATTGCTCTGAAGGTTTTGACTATAAAGCTATGCACCTGCCATTATTTTTTTATAATATCAGCCCACAAGTCAAGAAACTTCTTTTTTCTAAGAAGTGACTTGAAGCTTAGGAAGGGGGTGTAATAAGGTAGGATGCAAGGCGCTATTATTGAGCAATTATTGCATTTTTTTATATAAGCGCTGAGTTGCGCACAGCCGCGACATAGGGTCGCAGGTGTATGAAGCGCACGATGAATTTAAAGTGCAGCAGGCGACAGTTTTATTATAAAATTAGTTCATTTTTATTGCGCACTGAATTACATATTTTTGTTGTCTCTTCGGCAATGGAACATTGTAATTTGTGAACCACTCACACTTACGTGACTTCGTGGTTCAAGATCGACTTTGCAGAACTGTTGGTGTCATCGCTCCGTAAAGGGATAGACAGAACGAAGACTGGAAGGAATTTTCAAAATGGATTCAGTTTTGTCGAAAAACATCATGATCGAACAAAACCCGAGTTCCAAGGAAAATCCTATTACATCTGCCTCCATTGATTCATTCATTATTATGTTTTTGCAACGTAGCTGTATTCATCAATTGATTAATGAATTAATGGGACTCGGCATGTATTAATAAATTGATTCGTTGATTCCTTCATTCATTAATCAATTAATTACTCTATCAATCAATTGGATTTTGGCTGTATTAATTAACTACATAATTGATTGATTGCAGTGCAGTCATATTCATTAATTCATTCATTCATGCTTTCCTTAATTGGACCCTTCTTTAATGAATCAATTAGTGAACTAATTGATCACACCGTAGTTGGATTCATTAATTAATGAATGAATGAATGAATTGGACTCTGTTTGTATGAATCAATTAATCAATTAACGAAGTTACTAACTGAATAACTAACTAACTGATTCCCGACTTACTTACTTGCTTGCTTCCTTACTTACTTATTTGCTTACTTAATTAACAGATTGGACACTACCTATATGAATTAGTTAAATGCACCGTAGCTGTATTAATTAACCCAACTTCCGTTTCAGCACACGGACCAAAAGCGCGGCCGTGAACCAAACACTAAGTATTTTTGTGTACCGGAGATAATGAGTTGTTGGAAAAACATGTCTTTCGCCCCAGGTGGCGCAATTTAGACCGTTTGCCATTTTGGTTCCCGGGAGGGATGGGATACTTCCGGGGAGTATATGCAAACCAAAAACGGGTCATTGATTTGGGATTTAGAACATACGTAATGACCTCAAACCCCTTGCTAAATGCACTTCCTGGTGGCTTTCTTGATTTTCGGTGGCACACAACAATGGCCATAACAAACAATCCACAACACAATGGTTTACTTGTACGTGTTTGTCACTCATTTCTTTGCCGCTTCTTACTTTCATGCTTAACTGCTCCGATCTTTTGTCACGCTTTCAGCTCCCGACCACCTACCTTTTGTTAATCCGGGTGTTATGCACAGACCACCCACTAAAGCAGTTTTACATTTGTGTTTTAAATGGTGAGTTCCGGTGGTTGCTTGGTACGGAAATGAGCATGTACAGATGTACATGCTCCTATATATTCTAAGAACCCATGCATAGAGTTTACCGCAGTCGACGTCGCGCGATCGCAGCAGAAGAAAAATAAAATACCAAGAAAATGACGCACCGCCAGAAGAAATAAAGCGAAAAATCGTCTTTTCCGACCTCAGAAACCCCCCCAACAATTTTACGCCGCTGTTTGGCGAGGTCGCAAAATCTAGGACACTCACCAAAAAAGACGAACAATAGAGTCGCGACGGCGAAGAAGCTGAGCGTTGCTTGCCCCAAACCACCTAGCAAAGTGCGTGCCCTAGGCGCTAGGGACTTTGTGCGCGCCCCAAAACAAACCACACATAGACAACAACAACGCCACCGGCCGCCGACAAACAAGTATGTTATATGCCGCGCAACGCTAGAAACCAACGAAACAAGCACAACGCGGTAAGAGGTAGACAAGGAGAGAACAAGTATGTAACGAACCGCACCACGGTGGAGATATACCACAAGTATACGACCAAGCAATGCAAGCCCACTCGCATAGGGAATACGACGACGCCGTAACACGCGAAAGAGATCACAACAAAAAAAGAAGCCGCACAAGTATGTTGCATGTCATGCATGAATAACACACACAAGCAACAACAACGCCACCGGCGGCCGAAAAACAAGTATGTTATATGCCACGCCATGCATATCGCCGTAGCGCATATCGCCATGCATAACGCCGTAACAAACGCAATACAAGAAAGTTACGTGCCAAGCAACGCCAAAGTGCGCCGCCACGAAAAGCGCAACGAAAACCGCACCGGCAAGGAAAACCAACAAGAGGTGACACCGAGTGAATGCCTATGCCCACCCCCGCACACATAGGGAAAGAAACGTATGCCCGTACGTGCGTGCCCGGAGCGCCGCAAGGTCATCACCCCCACGGACGAGCAAAATGGTATGAAGGGACACGACGGGGGAACAAAAAACCAACAAAGGAGAGAAGAACGCAAGAAGGAGGCCACACACCACCGAGGTGAAGCACAACACACAAAAAAGCACACAAACGAAAACTAAACATACACAACATGCACACGTGGCTAGTTGGATCCAAGTATGTTACATGCCATGCTACGCTACGCAACGAACACGAGATAAGAACGGCAACCACGCCAACAAAAGCAAAAGGTGACCACGAGGCGTAACCGAGACGTGCCCACCCCCCACCCGCACGCCCGCTTACGTAGGAGGCGAAAGGGAGCGAAAGGGGACAAAAGGTATGCCGCCGCATGCAAACAAATAGTAGGCAAGGGGGGAGCCACACACCGCCACCAAGAAAGCAAGTATGTTACCATGTCGTGCCACGCCGCCAACCGCCCGGCCCGCGCCACCAACCGAGACGAGAAAAAAGAAATGGCCTTCGGCCAGGGAGTGGTTGTCACGGGGGGCTAACGGTCCTGCCCTGCGGTGCAATGTGGGGCAACCGTGACAACTGCTCTTACAGCACAACAACCCTTTTTGGTGCGCTGATTAGAACATACACACATATAGCATAGCGTCGTGTGCCCGATACGGACAAACACACGTTGCCACGCTTTCTTGTGCATGCACCCACGTTCCCTTCCCCTAACAGGTCCCAAGGAGAAGTGTATGCTCGTGTTTGCGTCGTTTGGGCGTTAAAGTAGGGTTGTCTTAGACGCTTAGGTATGTTTTGCGTCGTGCCGTCGTCTCTCATTCGCGAACGCCCGGCCCGCGACATACACACGTAGACAAGGCGAGAGGACTAGGACACATTAAGATGGTGGGGAAAGAAACAAGTATGTTGCATGTCACGCCGCGCGCGCGGAACGGACAACGAGCAAAGGTAGTGGCCAAAGAGGTGTGTGGAGCCAAGACGAGAGCACGTAGGAAAAAAACCTACGCACACGCATGTCGCACACGCATGTCGCATTACGTACCAGCCAGCTCGAGGTGCCATGTCGCGACAAAACCCCCGCCGCCGCACGCCCGTTTACACCCTCTCTCTACGCAGGTTCAAGGGAGAAGGCCCAGCGAGCCGGCAAGGAAAAAGACCGAGACACGCAACAAAGCGGAGGCAGGGAAAAAGTGCATGACAGGGAGAAGGGTAGAGGAAAGGGTAAAGAGCAACGAAGCCACGAAAGGAACAAGGGGTAGCCAGCGGCCGAGCAAGGGGCGCGCACAGGGGAGGGGGCACGGCAGGCACACGGCGAGCACAACACCGCACCGAGACACCTGAGAGGGGAGCACCAGAGGAACAAGGGAAGAGCGGCACCACGCACCACGACACGCACGGCACAGACACCACACACACCGCACACACCCAACGAGCCCCGGCAGCCCGCCCAGTGGGCGGGCAGTCGGGGGAGGGACAGCGCCTGACCTCAGACGCCCCTCACAATGGTGGAAGGCACCCCCCCCGGGGACGCCCTTCCGCCACCCCCAAAGCGAGCAACGCCGGCCCGCAAGGGCGCACGCTGTGGGGCCGGTGCTGGGTCCCCACGCCCGCACCGACCGCACCCGGGTCACACGGGACGCGGAACCCTGGCTGCCCGCTCCAGAGGACGGGGGGCCGGGGGAGGGACAGCGCCTGACACCAGGCGCCCCTCACAACGGTGGAAAGCACCCCACCCGGGGACGCCCTTCCGCCACCCCCACAGCGAGCAACGCCAGCCCGCAAGGGCGCACGCCGTGGGGCCGGTGCTGGGTCCCCACGCCCGCATCGACCGCACCCGGGACACACGGGACGCGGAACCCAGGCTGCCCGCTCCAGAGAACGGGCGTCCGGGGGAGGGACAGCGCCTGACACAAGGCGCCCCTCACAACGGCGGCAGGCCACCCCTCCCGGGGACCGCCACCCACCACCCCCGCGGCACGCAGCCCCCACAGGGCATGCAGGCCAAGGGGACAGTGTTTGGCTTCCACACCCACACATCTGCGCCCACAGCATGTGGGTGGCGGACCCCAACAGCCCGCCCAGTGGGCGGGCAGTCGGGGGAGGGACAGCGCCTGACCCCAGACGCCCCTCACAATGGTGGAAGGCACCCCCCCAGGGGACGCCCTTCCGCCACCCCCACAGCGAGCAACGCCAGCCCGCAAGGGCGCACGCTGTGGGGCCGGTGCTATGTCCCCACGCCCGCACCGACCGCACCCGGGACACACGGGGCGCGGAACCCTGGCTGCCCGCTCCAGAGGACGGGCGGCCGGGGGAGGGACAGCGCCTGACACCAGGCGCCCCTCACAACGGTGGAAAGCATCCCCCCCGGGGACACCCTTCCGCCACCCCCACAGCGAGCAACGCCAGCCCGCAAGGGCGCACGCCGTGGGGCAGGTGCTGGGTCCCCACGCCCGCACCGACCGCACCCGGGACACACGGGCCGCGCAACCCTGGCTGCCCGCTCCAGAGGACGGGCGGCCGGGGAAGGGACAGCGCCTGACACCAGGCGCCCCTCACAACGGTGGCAGGCCACCCCCCCCGGGGACGGCCCCCCACCACCCCCGCGGCATGCAGCCCCCACAGGGCATGCAGGCCGCGGAAAGGTGTTGGGCTCCTACACCCACACACCCGCGCCCACAGCACGTGGGTCGCGGACCTGAACAGCCCGCCCAGTGGGCGGGCAGTTGGGGGAGGGACAGCGCCTGGCCTCAGACGATCCCCTCACAACGCTGGAAGGCAACCCCCCGGGGACGCCATTCCGCCACCCCCACAGCGAGCAACGCCGGCCCGCAAGGGCGCACGCTGTGAGGCAGGTGCTGCGTCCCCACGCCCGCACCGACCGCACCCGGGACACACGGGTCGCGGAACCCTGGCTGCCCGCTCCAGAGGACGGGCGGCCGGCGGAGGGTCAGCGCCTGACACCAGGCGCCCCTCACAACGGTGGCAGGCCACCCCCCCCGGGGACGGCCCCCCACCACCCCCGCGGCATGCAGCCCCCACAGGGCATGCAGGCCAAGGGGACAGTGTTTCGCCCCCACACCCACACACCCGCGCCCACAGCACGTGGGTGGCGGACCCCAACAGCCCGCCCAGTGGGCGGGCAGTCGGGGGAGGGACAGCGCCTGACCTCAGACACCCCTCACAATGGTGGAAGGCACCCCCCCCGGGGACGCCCTTGCGCCACCCCCACAGCGAGCAACGCCGGCCCGCAAGGGCGCACGCTGTGGGGCCGGTGCTGGCTCCCCACGCCCACATCGACCGCACCCGGGACACACGGGTCGCGGAACCCAGGCTACCCGCTCCAGAGGACGGGCGGCCGGGGGAGGGACAGCGCCTGACACCAGGCGCCCCTCAGAACGGTGGCAGGCCACCCCCCCCCGGGGACGGCCCCCCGCCACCCCCGCGGCACGCAGCCCCCACAGGGCATGCAGGCCAAGGGGACAGTGTTGGGCCCCCACACCCACACACCCGCACCCACAGCACGTGGGTGGCGGACCCCAACAGCCCGCCCAGTGGGCGGGCAGTCGGGGGAGGGACAGCGCCTGACCCCAGACGCCCCTCACAATGGTGGAAGGCGCCCCCCCCGGGGACGCCCTCCCGCCACCCCCACAGCGAGCAACGCCAGCCCGCAAGGGCGCACGCCGTGGGGCCGGTGCTGTGTCCCCACGCCTGCATCGACCGCACCCGGGACACACGGGTCGCGGAACCCTGGCTGCCCGCTCCAGAGGACGGGCGTCCGGGGGAGGGACAGCGCCTGACACCAGGCGCCCCTCATAACGGTGGCAGGCCACCCCCGCCGGGGACCGCCACCCACCGACCCCGCGGCACGCAGCCCCCACAGGGCATGCAGGCCAAGGGGACAGTGTTGGGCTTCCACACCCACACAACCGCGCCCACAGCACGTGGGTGGCGGACCCCAACAGCCCGCCCAGTGGGCGGGCAGTCGGGGGAGGGACAGCGCCTGACACCAGGCGCCCCTCAGAATGGTGGAAGGCACCCCCCAAGGGGACTCTTCCGCCACCCCCACAGCGAGCAACGCCAGCCCGCAAGGGCGCACGCCGTGGGGCCGGTGCTGGGTCCCCACGCCCGCACCGACCGCACCCGGGACACACGGCACGCGGAACCCTGGCTGCCCGCTCCAGAGGACGGGCGGCCGGGGGAGGGACAGCGCCTGACACCAGGCGCCCCTCACAACGGTGGAAAGCACCCCCCCCGGGGACGCCCTTCCGCCATCCCCCCAGCGGACAACGCCAGCCCGCAAGGGCGCACGCCGTGGGGCAGGTGCCGGGTCCCCACGCCCGCACCAACCGCACGCGGGACACACGGGACGAGGAACCCTGGCTGCCCGCTCCAGAGGACGGGCGGCCGGGGGAGGGACAGCGCCTGACACCAGGCGCCCCTCACAACGGTGGCAGGCCACCCCCCCCGGGGACGGCCCCCCACCACCCCCGCGGCATGCAGCCCCCACAGGGCATGCAGGCCGCGGAAAGGTGTTGGGCTCCCACACCCACACACCCGCGCCCACAGCACGTGGGTGGCGGACCCCAACAGCCCGCCCAGTGGGCGGGCAGTTGGGGGAGGGACAGCGCCTGGCCTCAGACGCCCCTCACAACGGTGGAAGGCAACCCCCCGGGGACGCCCTTCCGCCACCCCCACAGCGAGCAACGCCGGCCCGCAAGGGCGCACGCTGTGAGGCCGGTGCTGGGTCCCCACGCCCGCATCGACCGCACCCGGGACACACGGGCCGCGCAACCCTGGCTGCCCGCTCCAGAGGACGGGCGGCCGGGGGAGGGACAGCGCCTGACACCAGGCGCCCCTCACAACAGTGGCAGGCCACCCCCCCCGGAAACGGGCCCCCACCACCCCCGCGGCATGCAGCCCCCACAGGGCATGCAGGCCAAGGGGACAGTGTTGGGCCCCCACACCCACACACCCGCGCCCACAGCACGTGGGTGGCGGACCCCAACAGCCCGCCCAGTGGGCGGGCAGTCGGGGGAGGGACAGCGCCTGACCTCAGACGCCCCTCACAATGGTGGAAGGCACCCCCCCCCGGGGACGCCCTTCCGCCATCCCCACAGCGAGCAACGCCGGCCCGCAAGGGCGCACGCCGTGGGGCCGGTGCTGGGTCCCCACGCCCGCATCGACCGCACCCGGGACACACGGGTCGCGGAACCCAGGCTACACGCTCCAGAGGACGGGCGGCCGGGGGAGGGACAGCGCCTGACACCAGTTGCCCCTCACAACGGTGGCAGGCCACCCCCTGCCGGGGACGGCCCCCCGCCACCCCCGCGGCACGCAGCCCCCACAGGGCATGCAGGCCAAGGGGACAGTGTTGGGCCCCCACACCCACACACCCGCACCCACAGCACGTGGGTGGCGGACCCCAACAGCCCGCCCAGTGGGCGGGCAGTCGGGGGAGGGACAGCGCCTGGCCTCAGACGCCCCTCACAACGGTGGAAGGCAACCCCCCGGGGACGCCCTTCCGCCACCCCCACAGCGAGCAACGCCGGCCCGCAAGGGCGCACGCTGTGAGGCCGGTGCTGGGTCCCCACGCCCGCATCGACCGCACCCGGGACACACGGGCCGCGCAACCCTGGCTGCCCGCTCCAGAGGACGGGCGGCCGGGGGAGGGACAGCGCCTGACACCAGGCGCCCCTCACAACAGTGGCAGGCCACCCCCCCCGGAAACGGGCCCCCACCACCCCCGCGGCATGCAGCCCCCACAGGGCATGCAGGCCAAGGGGACAGTGTTGGGCCCCCACACCCACACACCCGCGCCCACAGCACGTGGGTGGCGGACCCCAACAGCCCGCCCAGTGGGCGGGCAGTCGGGGAAGGGACAGCGCCTGACCTCAGACGCCCCTCACAATGGTGGAAGGCACCCCCCCCCGGGGACGCCCTTCCGCCATCCCCACAGCGAGCAACGCCGGCCCGCAAGGGCGCACGCTGTGGGGCCGGTGCTGGGTCCCCACGCCCGCACCAACCGCACCCGGGACACACGGGACGCGGAACCCTGGCTGCCCGCTCCAGAGGACGGGCGGCCGGGGGAGGGACAGCGCCTGGCACCAGGCGCCCCTCACAACGGTGGCAGGCCACCCCCCCCCGGGGACGGCCCCCCACCACCCCCGCGGCATGCAGCCCCCACAGGGCACGCAGGCCAGGGGGACAATGTTGGGACCCCATACCCACACACCCGCGCCCACAGCACGTGGGTGGCGGACCCCAACAGCCCGCCCAGTGGGCGGGCAGTCAGGGGAGGGACAGCGCCTGACCTCAGACGCCCCTCACAATGGTAGAAGGCACCCCCCCCGGGGATGCCCTTCCGCCACTCCCACAGCGAGCAACGCCGGCCCGCAAGGGCGCACGCTGTGGGGCCGGTGCTGGGTCCCCACGCCCGCACCGACCGCACCCGGGACACACGGGACGCGGAACCCTGGCTGCCCGCTCCAGAGGACGGGCGGCTAGGGGAGGGACAGCGCCTGACACCAGGCGCCCCTCACAACGGTGGCAGGCCACCCCCCCCAGGGATGGCCCCCCACCACCCCCGCGGCACGCAGCCCCAACAGGGCATGCAGGCCAAGGGAACAGTGTTGGGCCCCCACACCCACACACCCGCGCCCACAGCACACGGCTGGCGGACCCCAACAGCCCGCCCAATGGGCGGGCAGTCGGGGGAGGGACAGCGCCTGACCTCAGACGCCCCTCACAACGGCGGAAGGCGCCCCCCCCGGGGACGTTCTTCCGCCACCACCACAGCGAGCAACGCCGGCCCGCAAGGGCGCACGCTGTGGGGCCGGTGCTGTGTCCCCACGCCCGCACCGACCGCACCCGGGACACACGGGCCGCGGAACCCTAGCTGCCCGCTCCAGAGGACGGGCGGCCGGGGGAGGGACAGCGCCTGACACCAGGCGCCCCTCACAACGGTGGCAGGCCACCCCCCCGGGGACGGCCCCCCACCACCCCCGCGGCATGCAGCCCCCGCAGGACATGCGGGCCGAGGGGACAGTGTTGGGGCCCCACACCCACACACCCGCGCCCAGAGCACGCGGGCGGCGGACCCCAACAGCCCGCCCAGCGGGCGGACAGTCGGGGGAGGGACGGCGCCTGGCCTCAGACGCCCCCCACAATGGTGGAAGGCACCCCCCCCGGGTCACCCTCCCGCCACCCCCACAGCGAGCAACGCCGGCCTGCAAGGGCGCACGCTGTGGGGCCGGTGCTGGGTCCCCACACCCGCACCGACCGCACCCGGGACACGCGGGTCGCGGAACCCTGGCTGCCCGCTCCAGAGGACGGGCGGCCGGGGGAGGGACAGCGCCTGACACCAGACGCCCCTCACAACGGTGGCGGGCCACCCACCCCCGGGACGGCCCCCCACCGCCCCCGCGGCACACAGTCCCCACAGGGCATGCAAGCCAAGGGGACGGTGTTGAGCCCCCACGCCCACACGGCTGCGCCCACAGCACGTGGGTGGCGGACCCCAACAGCCCGCCCAATGGACGGGCAGTCGGGGGAGGGACAGCGCCTGACCTCAGACGCCCCTCACCATGGTGGAAGGCGCCCCCCCTCGGGGACGCTCTTCCGCCACCCCCACAGCGGGCAACGCCGGCCCGCAAGGGCGCACGCTGTGGGGCCGGTGCTGGGTCCCCACACCCGCATCGACCGCGCCCGGGACACGTGGGTCACGGAACCCTGGCTGCCCGCTCCAGAGGACGGGCGGCCGGGGGAGGGACAGCGCCTAACACCAGACGCCCCTCGCAATGCTGGAAAGCGCCACCCCCGGGGACGCCCATCCGCCACCCCGACAACGAGCGACGCACCAACGCACCAACGCACCAGCCACGGGACATCCGCACCCCACCCCCTGCTCTTAGGCACAGCGACACAACGATGGCGGAACCCGCGACCCCACGCAAAACACGCCCCCGATCTCCGACACTGGACGAAGCACATGAGGTCATCAGGGCGCTGGGACTCAGAGACGGCGAAGGAGACCCCCCACAAGGGGACGCGGGCACGGACTCCGACCTGGAGGCAGTACCGGAGCCCCCCACGGGAGGCGCGCCCGCGGAACCTGCGCCGCCGGCGGGCAGCGTGCCCGCGCTCTGCCCCGCGTGGAAACGGGGCCACTGCACCGGCGAAGGCTGGTGCCCCAAACAGCACCCCCAGCCCGGCCCCGATGACGGAGCGCTGCCCGAGGTGAAACCCGCGGCCGCATGCGCCGCCCTACACTACGGGGTGGCGCAGGGCTGGATCCTGGATGAGGCCGCGCGCGGCAGCGTGAACATCCAGGAGGCCGTCGACCGAGTCACCCACGCGGGACAGGCGGCAGTGGCCTTGCACACCCGGGGCCGCCACGGCGGACCCGCAGAGGGGATCATTGTGGAACCCTCGGGAATGGTGCTGGTCCACGCGGCGGACATGGTCCGAGGGGTGCTCCACGCGTCCCGCGTGCGACGGGCGTGCCCACAGTGGACCATCCAGGTGTACACCCCCCCGCGGGCGTGGCCCTTCTCCACGTGGGCGGTGCTCGCCGTCATGTGGCACCTGGCACCGGAGGACGCCCCCACAGGGACCGCGGAGGACATCGCCCGGGACCTCCACACCTGGCCGGCCGACCAGGATTACCCCTGGCGCAGGCCCCGGGGCGGCCTCCCAGTGGCACCCGCGGCAGAGGGGCTCAGCCTCGCGGCAACCCTCCAACGGCACCCCGACAAGAAGGCACGCCACTTCCTGCAGACGGGCACGGTCCCGACCACCCCGCCAGACTCCGAGTGGCGATGGGACGCAGGGGTGGCGCAACCGCTGCGGGGCCCCTGGACCCTCCCGTTGTGGTATTTGCCCATGGGCACCCTGGCCCACGCCACCCAGGCCGTCAAGGGGGCTTTCCCGCAGCCGCTCCTCCCCGGCGTGGCCCTGCTCCGCAGCCTGCAGGCGGGGGCCGCCTGGGTACGGTGGAAGGAAGGAAAGGGGCGCTCAACCCCCTATTTCCCCCTGGTCCAGGGCCAGGCGCTGCTCCACGCCGAGGGCATAGGGACCGTGGAATGGGGGGCGATCGTGCCCGACACAGCGTGCAGGTGGATCACAGCGGCCGCCCCACAGCCCATGCGATCGCCGCCGGCGTGCCACCGCCTTCTACGGATGGTCCCCTCTTTGGCCCCCAAACACGCCTTCACGAGGGACGTGTGGAAGGCCGTACTGAGCCACACCAGGGAGTGGCTAACGAATCCGGGTGCACGGTACCCGCCGGGGCCGGTGCTCGAACAGCTCACGGCCCCCACACCCGGGGTCCTCCACGCCCTGCACAGGGCGTCGGCTCTCACGGAGCAGCTCAACGACGAAGTGCTGGACCTGGCGCTGGAGCCGCTGCGGGTGCTCTACCCGCAAACCCACATCCCACCCGCGGGCACGTCCAACCGCCTAGGCCGCCTGGGGTTGCAGCGCCGCGTCGAGGCCGCGCACCCAGGAGGCGTGGTGGAACAGTGGCTAATGCTCCGCAACCCGTCCACCGCGGAAGGCCACTGGTACCTGCACCAACTCCTTCTCCAACCACGGGCAGTCCCGGAACACCGCCGGCAAAACCCGTACCACACGCACCCGGAGCGCCAAGGCGCACAGGACTTCCCGCAGCCAGTCCCGCCCGCCCTCCTGCCGGGGCAGGACCCGGAGGCGCTACAGCAGGGCCCCCCGCTCGACACCGCCACCACGGTACAACAAAGGGGACGCGACGGCGCGGATGGTGCCGAACCGGACGTCACGAACTGCGGAGCGGTGGCCTGGATGGCAGCCTGCAGGCACCTTGCCCGAGATACCACGGGGCTCCGGCAGTACAGACCAACGGACCGCACGGCGCTGGCGTCCGCGGTCGCGGCCGTCGCCATGGGTCCCGTGGCGGCGTGGCCGGCGCAACTGCTGCCCCACGTCCGCTGCCGCGACACGCAGCCCCGCCGGCCGGCCGCAACGCACGCGCCGACGGCACCCCTCACGGCGGAGCAGCTATACGTCGTCGCGGCGGCGTTGCTAGCGGACGGCGGGGAGAGCTTCGTCCACCACCACGGCCCGGCGCAGATTGCGGGAAGCATACAAGAGCCACAGCGCGATGCACCAGACCCGTGGCATGCCAGACTCCGCGGGCGCACCCGCGTCTGGGGTGCGGGCGATGGCACACCTCCACCCGGGACTAAGCAGGGGGACACACTGGTGCTGCAGACGGCAGGCTACCAGGCCATCCTACACCCCCACGCCGGAGGGTACCGGTCGCACGTCCTGGCCGGAGGCCGATGGACTGTCTGGCACAGCACCGCCAGGCAAGGGGCGTTCCCACCCCTGCCCCACGTCGACTGGCGACAGGGGCCCACCCAGGCCTACTATATGTCGGCGGACCCCTGGCCGCTGGCAGTCCTGCTACACACCGTCAGCGCCCCCAACAAGAGGCAGGAACCGGGGTGGGTCAACCCCCCCGCACTGGTGTGGAGCCCCGACCAGGAGGAGCATCTACGGGCCGCGTGGCAGGGAGACGCCATGAGGGCCACGGACGTCCCGGACCTTCACGCGGGGCCAATCACGCACGCCCGCCCGGCGGCTACCCTGGCGGTGGCCCAACGGGGACAGCAGAACCCGCAGTTGGTGGTCTGCATGTTCAGCCCGGCGGACGCGCACATCGTCGTCTGCGACCCCGAGCGCCTGCCGGGGCCCGAAGCCGTGATCCGCGTGGCAGACTGCACCCGCATGATCGTCAAGGCGCTACGGGAGGGCGAACACCACGCCCTCCTGCTCCAGGTCAGGCTGAAGGACAAAGCCCGGGCGGCGAGGCCGGGGGTGTGGCCGGCAGCGGCGCACCCCGCCGACCTAGAGCTCCAGCTGGCGGTCCCGACCGCACTGTACCACTGGCTACAAGCCTTCCACGACCTGCGGTGGAGGGGCAAGCCCGACCGCCAAATCGGCTCCACGCACTGGCAAACGTGGCTGCAAGCAGACGCACAGCGCGATGCCATCCAGGGTCTCGGGCCCGCGCCCGCGACACGAGCCCTCGATGCGGCGGCCCCGGGCCGCACACTGGCACCACACACGGTGCCGCTGGCCAACCTGCCCTTCGAACCAGCGGCGGAGGGCGCCATCCGGAAGTCGGTGCCGCTCCCCCCGGCGCGAGGGGCCACGGAGCTGACGAAATGCCCCCTGTGTGCAGACAAGTTCTACACAAGCGGGGCAATGCTGGAACACCTGGCGTGGCACGCGGTGCACGCTGCAGCCCCGGCGGACGACAAGGAGGCGGCCACCAACATCCTGCAGGGGAGAGCACGGAGGTCCCCATGGCACGCCCCGTACACCCGGCGCCCCCCGCCCCAGGCAGCCGACCACGCGGACGGAGATGAGGAGGCACCCGGAGCGGCCCCGGGGACCGGCGGTGCGGCCCCACCAGGGTCCATGTCCATCCCCGCGGGGCTGGCCCCCCTGGCCCCTCCTGGCTCCCCCGGTCCCCCGGGCCCCCCTGTGGGCCCCGCTGGGAACGGGCTCAACGGATGCGGCGCACCCGGATGCCCTGGCTGCGCCGGCGAACCCAGCGGCGATGCCGATGCGGGATAGCTGACTCCAGGAGGACATGGCGGGCGACACCATGTGGCTCCTCTCGTGGAACCTGCGCAACGGCCTCGTGCCGCCAGACCGGTCCCTCCGGGACACTCTCCGGCGGCGCCGGGGGCCGGCGGCCTGTACCGACAAGGAGCACCTCATCACCGGCATGCTACCCCAGGAGGGGGGCTTTGCCATCGTGCTCCAGGAAACAGGGATCGCCACCCGGGCGCAGGAGATGCACGTGGCCGCGGCGCTCCGGGACAAGGGGTACACCGCCTTCTTCAGCAGCCGGCTGGCGGAGACGGGAGCCACCTCCACCTCGAGAGGGGGGGGCCTCCTCACCGCGGTCAGCAGCAAAAACGTGGCGGAGCACCAGGTGCTCAGTTTCACGGAAATTGTCCCCGGGAAGGCCGCGGCCCTGGAGATCCGCACGGACGAGGGAGGCCTCACCCTCATCAACGTCCACGGGCCGCAAGCAGGCTGCTCCCCGTGGGCGGGACGGGCGGCGTTCTGGGCCGACATACAAATGTATGCCACGGCACGCAGCCTCGGTGGGAGGCACCCGGTGGTCATCGCCGGCGACACCAACATCTACATGGATGTCCCCACCAACCCGGCCACGGAGCACTTCCGAGCGGGCTGGGAGGCCTGCGGTTTCCGAAGGGCCGCGGCAGGCGGCGAGGAGGACATTACCCCCACGCTCCACCCGTCCCGGCAGAGGGTGGACACCTTCCTGGTCAACGAGCCCCTCCTGCCGTGGGCCCTGCGGGAAAGCGTCTGGGCTCGCGGCATGGCACACCCCCAGGTGGTCGGCTCGGACCACCTCCCGGTCCGCCTGGCCCTGCCGGGTCTCCTCAGCGCAGCGGGGCGCGCGGCGATGCCCACCCCCTACAGCCACACGGAGGGCCGCCTCCTCCCGTACGACGCCGAGGCCGCACCCGTCCAACACTGCCTGTGGGCGGCGGTCACCGCCGCGCAGGATGAACCCTCCCTGGCGCCCTGGCTGGGTCCCGCAGAGCAGCACGACTACGGGTCCATGCCCGCGGCCGCGGTGGACAAGGTGTTCGAACACCTCCACGCGACGCATGACGCCCTGGCGCGTGTGGTGGGACGGCGGCAGCCGTCCCCGGCGGGGACGGACCCGGCGGAGGGGGACCTCCCGGAGAGCGGAAAGCGGCTCCAGGCAGCGGTCCTCCGCTATGACACCCTGGCAGCGCGCGCGCCAGCATCGTACCAGGCGGACGCGGCCCGGCATGGCATCCGGTCCGAGGCGGCGCTCCGGCTCACGGAGGAGCTGCAAGGTGTGTCGCCCGGGTTCCGCCGGACCACACAGGGCCAGCTACAGGAGGAGCTAGAGAGGCAAGCAGCCGCCCTCGAGGAGGACATTCGCCAGCTCCTCGCACTCCTGGCGGCAGACCGCAAGCGCGCCATCAAGGACTTCTTGCGCCGCCACGCCCCCGACATCGCCCAGCGATGGAAAGCCGTGCGGGGAGCCATAGAGGTAGAGGCCCCGGGCCCGTCAGGCCTCCGGAACGTGCGGGTCCCCAACACCCAAACGCTCCTCACGGAGGCCCACGACGTGATGTTCGCAGTTCGCGCCTTCTGGCGAGAACTGTATGACAAACGCCCGGTGGACCTCCCAGGCTTCCAGGCAGTCCTCGGCCGCCACGTCCCCTGGGTCCCTGAAGGGGCCTGGACACAGGTCCAGCAGTACTCCATGCAGGACCTGAAGTCCGCCCTGGACAAGGCCGATGGCAAGGCCCCAGGTCCCAACCACGTGGAGGCCCGTTTCATCAAGGCCCTCCCGGCACCCGTCCAGTGGCTCCTGGTCCACTCCTACCGGGCCATCCTCCGCGGCGCCCCGCCGCCGATGCACTGGAGGGACGCACACATCTGGCTCAGACCCAAGGTACCGGGCTCTGCCAGACTGGACGACTACAGGCCCATAGTCCTGGGCCAGCTGGACATGAAGCTGCTCACGGGCCCCCTCACCCAGCGCATCACGGAAGTGCTCACACGGCACGGAGTGGTCAGCGACTGGCAGCAAGGGGCCCTCCCTGGCTCCAACACAGGCCCCCCGCTGTTCATGGCGCAGCGGCAGCTCCAGCGGGGAAGGCCCAACTACGTCTTCTCCTTCGACGCCCGCAAGGCCTTCGACACCGCCCCGCACGGCGCCCTCCACCTCATCCTGCGCCACCTCTCCGTGCCGCCGGACGTCATTGACCTCCTGCTCTTCCTCAACACGTGCGCCAGGCTGCGCATCGTCACAGCACACGGGCTAACGCAGCCCGTCTACATGCTGCGCGGCGTCCGGCAGGGCAACCCCGAGAGCCCCCTACTGTACGCGCTCCTCCTGGAGCCCCTGCTCAGGGCGCAGGGGCACCGCCTGCGCCCGCCGGGAGGGGCCGAGCACGGCCTCATCCAGGCCTACATCGACGACCTGCTGGTGGTGGCCCACACGCTGCAGCACTTCGTCGAGGGCGTGGAGGCGGTGGCCGCGTACCTGGGGATGATGGGCATGGAGCTCAACCCCCGCAAGTGCGCCATGGCCACCACGGAGGGGGTCCCGGGCCTGCAGCTGCGCCTCTGTCCCCACCTGGAAAACCCGTGGCACTGGGTACCAGCGGCGGACTCCGTCCCCTACCTGGGACTCCAGCTGCAGCCGGACGGGGAGTTCTCCCTGCAGCGCAAGCACCGGCTACGCCTGGCGGCGGTGCACCACTGGTGTCTTAACACCCTCGCGCCACCAAAAGTGGTGCAGGACGTCATCCTGGCGATCCTCGGGGGGGTGACGCAGTACGTCGCCCCTTTCATCGCCAACGACTCCGACACTGCACGCCACCTGGACCACATCACAGTCCAGGTCGCGAAGGACAGGGCGCGGTACGCCTTCGACGCCTCGCGGGACAGCCTGCAGGATGACCGGACCCTGGGGCTCACACGGGTGCCAACGCGGTGCCAGCAGGCAGCGGTGGCCCTCGTGGGTACACTCGTCCACCACCGCTCAACCTCCGTGCGCGCCGAGGTCACCAAGATGTTCTGGGAAATAGCTGGCGCGCACGGAATATGTCTTGAGGTGCACTACCCCGTCCCGGAGTTCGCAACTCTAGCGGGAGGCGACTGGGTCAACCGCATACCCCGGGCCCTGGCCACCCTGGGAGTGGGGCTGTACAACCCCATCGCGTGCCCCAGGGCGGCCCATGTCCAACTACAGTCCCCACCGGGCAACATCCTCACGCTGCGCACCGCCAAGCTGCGACACCGCGACACGTGCCGCTTGACAGTGCCACGCACAACGCCGTGGCACGGGCACCATGGGCCACGCCACCCCTTCCCCGACAACGACGACCCGTGGCCGATGGCGGTGCGGGAATGCCTCAACCAATGCGCCGATGAACACCTCCACTATTGCCGCCGTGAGCAGGAGCCCACCAACCACCCCGGGTGGCGCGACGCCTTGGTCGGCCTCTTCCACACCACCGGCACGCGGGACCCCCGCCTGAGACTCGTCCACCCCACGAGAGCTAAGCAGGACGCCCACACCGGCCCACGGGTGACCCCGGACGGCCTGCACCTCCACGTCGGGGGCTACCGCCGCCGGGACGGCCTATCCCCCCCCACGCGGGGGGCGGTGTACCACCCGCCGGCAGCCCTCATGTACATCCTCCGTGACGTACTCGCGGAAAGCGAGCACCAAGAGCCTAACGCGGACGTGGCATGGCCCGAGCCCCTGCGCCCCCGGCCCCACGCGCCGACGCCGTTGTGGTTGGTGACCACGGACGACCAATGCACCCAAGCGACGGGGCAAGCGCAGCTCCGGGCCGAGTGGGTAATAGTGCAGGTCGGGGCGGGCCAGCCCGAACCCCGTGGGCTCCCCCGTGGCACCGCCCTGCTGGTAGCTACGGGGGTGCCGCACGACCCACACATGGCGGTGCACGCGTTGGAGGACCAGCCGGAGGACACGGGGCACCTGGTGGTGCATCAGCGCGGGGGCCCGGCGTGGCTCAAGGAACATGTGACGGCACTTCGGTCCTGGGCAAGCACGATCACCGGAGCGGAGATCCGGCTGCACGACCACCCGGCGATCAGCCCCGGCGACACCAGGGCGCTGAGCGTGGACCAACTGACCCCCAGCCACCCCGACGTCCGGTGGCACTCCGCCGACCTCAACGCGGGGTGGCTCAGCCCCACCGGATACTACTGGATCCCGGAGGCCTGGGGCCACACCTCTTCCGACGCGTCCGGGGGCCGACCCTGCAAACACGCCACCAGCGTCGCTCTCGCCGCCGACCTCACCCGCACGTGGGCGGTGGCCAACTCGGGCACGGTGCCCGACGAGGAGGGGGTGGCCGCCTCCCTCCCCCTACAATACGGTGCCCACCGACCATGGGTCCACACAGTGGACGCCAAAGTCATCCTCCACCTCCTGCGGCACGCAGATCGCGAGCGGACCACGGGGGTCTGCGCGGGCGCAGCAAAGGTGGTCAACCAGATGCCCCTGCGGTGGCTCCAGGACAGCCTTTGCGCGCGAGGGCAACACGCCGGGCACCCGTTCTGGTACGTCCGAGCCACCTCGCACCACAGTGACGCCCTACTGCACAAGGCGGACTGGGCGGCGTCCCAGGACACCGTCCTGCAGAACACGCCCCCGGACCCTGGCCACGCCCAACTCATTGTCGCCGGCCGTGACGGCCATCTCGATCTACTGCCCCCCACGATGCGGGTGCTCGGCGAGGTCGCGCAGCGGGCGCAGACGGACCATGCGCTGACGCACCGGGGACACACACCCTTGGGCGCGGCCCACGCCACGGCCTATGTCCACGCCCGGGACCTCACCGCGACGGCCACCAACCGCCGGGCGCTGCGGGCCCGAGACGGCCACACGCCGGTGCAGCGCAGGTTCCGCGTCCGTAAGGAGCGGCTCTCCGGCGTCGCCATCGTCCCACAACCGTGCCTCCTATGCGGCGGCACGGAGGAGACCCCGGTGCACATGCACGTGGGGTGCGCCCACTCACAGCTCCTCTGGCCCCACTACCGCCAGGCGGTACACGAGGCGGCCCGCCACCTCCCACCCGGGGACAAAGCCCTGTGGGTGGCCTTGTGGCGCTCCGCAGGCGCCACATGGACGGAAGTCTTCTGCTCCGGACTGGTGCCCGAGGACGCGGAGGCGCAGCTCCGCGCCATAGCCCGCTACGACCCGCCGGGAGGGACCTCTGTGGACGACTTCCTCCACCACAGGCTCCGGCTGGGGGACTTCGCATGGGAGCTTCGCAACCACCGGCTGGAGCAACTCCTCCGCGAGCCCCAAAGCGCGGCGGCCCGGGCACACCGGTGGCTCACTGCGGCGGAGGGCGACCACCCTCCCCCTCCCCCGCGCCCTGACAAGGACTTCGTAGCCTCCCTCCATGTCCTGAATGGCACTCTGGAGTGCCCGCCCCAAGAGGGCCCCCACCCGTACCAGGACCTGCCAGGGGGGGTTCTCGAGGCACCTACAAGACGCCCTCTTCCCACCGTGGATCATCGGGCGCGGCTCCATGACCGCATGGGAGGCGCGCATCGTGGGTGAGGAATGGGCGCGCGAGTGGGGCCGGTGGTGCGCCGCCACGCGCGCCCCGGAGACCCCTGCGCAACGATACGCCGCCATCCCGCTCAGGGGATGGGGGCCGGACACCAGGCCGAGGCCCACCATGATCCGCGGGGCGGGACCTGACCACCCGTGGGACGCGGCGACGGGGGAATGGCTGCAGGCGGCCCCGGGGCCGCAAACGGGATGGACTGGGGACGTGTCCTCACTCGTCAGGACACCCGTCCCGCCCCGCATCGTCCTTCACGCCGCCAACGTACTCCGGGCTACGGAGATACGCACCCCCCAGAGGGCGGGGCCACCCAGCTCGCCGTGGCGCACTTCAAAGCTGGGGGGCCGGTATACGACGACGCCCTGTCCCGGCTGGGCGACACCCAGGGGCCCTTGCTCCTCATGCTCCCCACCGACATTGCAGCCGCGCTGCGCCAAGAGCTGGACGGTTGCGAAGGGCTGCGAGTGGGATGGGGGGCAGTCGCGGACGGCACCCTGCTGGCCCTCCTCCACCGAGACACCGCGAACGGGTGCCGATGGGATGCGTTGACGCCCCACCTCACCGTGCGCCACGTGTACATGGCAACCCCCCCCCAGGGGCACCCCCGCCCGGCGTGGGACGACCTCATCGCCGCCTTCCACAACCACGGGATCCTCCCCGACGACACGTGGCAGGAGGTCCGGCGGAAGACGCTTGGCAAAGACTACCGGCGCCGCGTCCGCGCCCGCCTGCTGGAGATCCGGGACCCCCTCGGACAGAGGTGGGACGACCTCTGGCTCCGCCATCTCGACCCTTGGTTGCCGCCCTCCCACCTCCCACACACCTGCCGACTCTGCGGGGAATGTGACAGGGTGTCCTCCGCAGCGTCGACAGGCGCCAACAGGTGCGCGCGGTGCGCCCAGGTGGCCGCGTGCCCCTGGCCCGAACCTCCCGCAGGCCCGGGCAGGCGCACAGAGGAGGAGGCCCTGCACCGGCGCATCGAGGGGGCACACACCCCCTCACACGAACGAGCGGGCCCCGCGGGCGCTGCCCTTCTGTGGATCCACGTGCACCTGCGGGACCCCACATCCGTTGCGCACCTGTCGCACGTGTTCGCGCCCTAACCCCCACCCGCCGCCGCCCTTTGCAGAGCCCGCAGCACCATGCCACGGTGACTGGGGGATGGGCCGGGACACACCAGTGCCCGCCGCAAAGCGCAGGAGGCGGCCGTCCGGGGCCTGGTGGCGGACGCGGTGGCGGAGGCACACGAGGCGCACGCTGCCGCACAGTGTGACCTGACGGGCAGTGCGAGAGCTTTCCTCAACGAGACCGCCCTCCCGGCCGTTCGCGCCCTGAACGGAGCGGGGGCCCCTACGCTGCTCCCGGCAATGCACCGGATCGTGAACGCCGTCCAGCCGGGGCTCATCAGCCCGGAGGCGGCCCTCTACAGGCACTGGATGGAGTGGCGCGAGTCCAACCGGTTGGGCCGGCCCCTGTCCATGGGGGACACCCTGCGGCTGACGGGAGCAGGGACTGCCATGTCCCTTCGCAGCAGCGCCCCAGCCTTGCTGCACGCCCTCAGGACGCGCTACCCCGGGGACACGGCCCCGTACCTGAACCAGGCGCGGGCCACGTACCCGGGGGGAGTGTCCAAGCTGGATGCGGCGCTCCACCTTCTACACCCAATGGACGAGGACCTGGAGGTGGGCGAGATCACGGTGTTCGTGGAAGGCGCGGGCGAGGCGTCCGCCTGCCCCCGGCCGACCAACCCAGTGTACGACGGCACCAGGCCTACCCCCCCGTACGCCATCGTATGCGAGGCGTTCCCCAGGGAGCCCACTTGGTGCCCCGCCCTCCCGCCGGCGACGCACGCGCCCCGCGGCTGGGCTAACCCAGACCTGCCCCCCCCCCCTCTCCAGAACCAGGGGTGCCCACCACAGGGGGCAGGTCCTCTGGCAAGAGTGCCCTGGCACCCCCCTGCTCCTCCTCGTCGTCGCGACCCGCGGGGACCCGGGTCGGGTCCTGGGGATCACCCCCACCCACCCCTATGGGGCAGCACCCGTACCCCGCCCCCCCCCCCCGGCGCCCGCGGCGCGGGACGGAGTACACACCTTCCTGCGAACACAGGAGGTCACCGCCGTTACGGGGGTCCACCTGGTGCGGCTCCCCCCGACACCACTTGACGACCCCCGGGGGCCCAGGGCCCTGGGCCCCGCCCCAGACTGGGAGATATGGCGCAACGCGTGGGCCGCGTGGCTCCCCCGCCTCCCCTCCCAATGCCGGTGGATGGCCGCCGGCCCCCGGCCGTGCGGGGCTGACGCCACGGCCGGCCCCCCACCCCCTCCCCCCCTCCCCCCCGCAGAGCACCACACGGCACTGCCCACGGCACGGCACTGATGCACCAGGAGGTAGTGGGAAGGGCGCGCCTGCCACCACGCATGCCTACCAGGATACCAGTGATGGCAGACTCCGAGGGCTCCCCCCAGCGGGACGACCGCCACCACCGCCGGTCCCGCTCCCGCTCCCCCGCCTCCCCGGAGTGGACGGGGGAGACCCTCGCGGAGCCCGAGGAGCGGAGGCTGGCGGAGGCGGCGGTGCTGGTTGGGCCGCCGACGCCGGCCCGGGAGCCTGAGCCAGCCGAGGTGACCGCCCCCGCCGCCCAAGCAGCAAGCCCCGCCACCCCGCCCCGGGGGGGGGGGGGCAGACGCGCAGGGAGCGGAGACCGCAGCCCCAGCGAGCCACGCCGCGGCCCCAACCGCGGCCCCCGGCACGCCGCCGGCACGGGGGGTAGCCCCGGCGCAAGAACCGGGCGCATCGTCGAGGGCTGCCGCAGCCGCAGAGGAGAGCGAGAAGGGCGCGCGAGGGGCTGCGACCGCGGCCCCAGCGGGCCGCGCCACCGCCTCGGCCGACCACGCCGCGACCCCCAGCACGCCGCGAAAGCGGGGGACGGACCCCGCACGGGCCACGGGCGCCTCGCCGGCGGCCGCCACAGCAGCGAAGGAGAGCGAGGAGGGCGCGCGAGGGGTTGCAGCCGAGACCCCGGCGGGCCGCGCCACCGCCTCGGCCGGCCACGCCGCGGCCCCCAGCACGCCGCGAAAGCGGGGGACGGACCCCGCACGGGCCACAGGCGCCTCGCCGGCGGCCGCCACAGCAGCGGAGGAGAGCAAGGAGGGCGCGCGAGGAGTTGCGACCGCGTCCCCGGCGGGCCGCGCCATCGCCTCGGCCGGCCACGCCGTGACCCCCAGCACGCCGCGCAAGCGAGGGAAGAACCCCGCACGGGCCACGGGCGCCTCGCCGGCGGCCGCCGCAGCAGCAGCAGTGGGCAGGGAGAGCGCGAAGTACCGCGCCCACGCCAACCCCACCCACACCCACACCAGCCCCCCCAAGCAGTTCCCCCCCAAGCCCTTCCCCCCGGGGCGGGCGCGGCACGTCCGCCCCCCGGCGCCCGAGCGCTCGCCGCCAGGCGTCACGCTGCCGCAGCTGCAAAGACAGCGGGACGCCCGGCGCGTGATCCAGGAAGGAGGGGAGGGCGCGCAGGCAGAGCTGCGTGCCAGCCACGGGAGCGCGGAGCGGGGGGCAGGAGGCGACAGGGGAAGTGCCCAGGAGCGCGCGCAAGGAGCCGGCCAGGGCACGCGCGGCAGGGAGCAAGGGCGCAGCAGCGGGGGGGAGCAGAGCGCAGGCAGCGGACGGCGCGACTCAGGGCAGGGGGCCGGGAAGGGACCAGGGCACGGGAAGGGCGCGCAGGGGCACGGGCAGGGAGCCCAGGTGCAGGGGGCAGGGCGAGGGGCGGTGGGCGAGCGGGCGGGCCAGGGCGTGGGGGACGGGGGGCGGGACCCGCGGCACGGGCAGGGGGCTGGAAAGGGGCCCAAGGGCAAGGGCAAGGGCGCCGCGGGCCCCAAGGGACAGGCGGGACGGGGCATGGGAGCCCAGGGGGGAGGACGGGACGAAGGGAGGGGGGCGGGGAGCGGGGCGCCCCCGCAGCCAGACGTGCAGCCGGTGAGGTGCATCCCCCCCGGCATCCAACAGATGCCGGCGCACCACACCCACCACCACCACCACCACCACCACCACCACCTCTACAACATCGACCCTGACGCCGGCGAGCTCGTCCCCCCCCAACCCCCACGACCCCGGCACCAGCCAGCCCCCCCCGCGTCGAGGGCGGAGCCGGCGCGGGTGGCCTCGGCGGAGGGGGGGCGGGGAGCGGCATCGGCGACGCAGGCACAGGGGCAGCGAGGGGAGCCGGCGCGGGGGGCAGAGGGGGGCCGGCCATGGGACCGGGACTGGGGCGCGGTCCCGGACCCTCTGGGTGAAGAGGCCCTCCCCCTGGTGGGAGGGTGTACGGGTGGTTGTGCTGGGCCAACCAGGGGACCACCAGGGGGTTGAGGTTTGAGGTTTGAGGTTTGATTTTGCGGGTACTAGACGCTTTTCGGCCCCGGGGGGCCACCTGGTCGGGCCAGGTGATATCCTCCCCACCGGGTCCTAGTGGGGGGCCCTCCAAGACGCACCTCCTGCCTGGTGGCGGAGTCCCCCGGGTTCACAGAGCTCGGAGCCCCGTCCTTCCCCGGCGTCCCCGTTTCGCCACTCCCCGGTCAGTGCATCAATTCGCAGCCGTGGCCGCGGGCGCTTACCCACTGCGTCGCCCCCCTAATGCGTGGTCGCCCGGGGCACCGGCGCCGCCGGGCCCGTGCTACTGGCTTGTCGCCAGTGGGACCCCCTTGGGCTGGCGCGGTGGCTGCCTAGCCTAGGGGTTGGGGCGTGGCGCTGTGCGCCACTACTGCCTTGGCGGGTGCAGTGTCCCGTCTGTGTGTGCGCGGCGCTCGCGGCCGGTTCGGGGGGGTTCGGGCCGGTACCTGGTGTTGTGTCTCCCCTTCTTCCCCCTTCCCGCCCCGCGCTTCCCGCGTTGCGTGTGGCGGGCCGTCCCGTCCGGGTGTCCCTTATCCTCGCTCGCTGGTACGCCATTCCATGTGGTCTCTGCGTTCCGCGCGTTCGGTCCGGTTGCCCTTCTGGTGGTCCCCGCGTGTCCTTTTCGTGTGTGTGCGCTCGCGCTCTCGCGGTGTCTGCTCCCCGCTGGGTGGTGTGGCGCGCGCATCTCGCGTGGTCCCGGCACTGGGCGCTGGTAGGGCCGTTCCATGTGGTCCGTGCCCCTCCGCGTGTCCTGCCCCGGTCCCGTGCTCCGTCTGGCGTGCTTGGGGGGGGGCGGTCCGGTCCCGGTTCCCCCCTACTTGGCTTGGGGTTGCGGGGGCGGCGGCTGGGCGTCCCCGGGGGGGTGCCTTCGTCCGTTGCGTGGGGCGTGGGGCGTTCCTCTTCCCTCTTCTGCCCGTCCACTAGGTGGGCTGTCGGGGTCTGCGTTGCGGGCGTGCGGTTGTGGGGGCCCCGCTCTGTTCTTGCTGGGGGGGAGAGAGGTGTCGTCTTGGTGTCCAGGCGCCGGCCCGTCGGACTCTCATGACGAGCCTGATGCGCACGGAGCTTCGCCCTGCGGGATGCGTGGGGGGGTTGGGGTGACCGTGGCTGGAGTGGTGCTCCAATGTCCCGGTTCATGGCCCAGCAGAGCAGCCCTACCGCGGGCTTACTCTTAGCACAGGGGGAGGGGGTTGCGGGCGCGTTTGTTCTGTGACCCGGGTGCCAGTGTATCTCAGAAGGCAGCCGCCCCGGAGGTAGCGCACCAGGCGCGCGCCGCGAAGGAGCTGGTTCGAACCCCGGGATCGGTGGTCTCCCACCGATCCCTTCGAATACCGGGCGAGGCCTCCCATCGACCTGTTTGAGTACAGGTGACGGTGCGCACTGCTGCAGGGGTGGGTGGTTCCCATGTCTTTTGTTTTTCTTGGGTGGGGGGTAAAGCGAACGAGACCTCCACCCGATCCACCGGTATCGGTGGTGGCGCGAGTTGCTGGAGGGGGGGGTGGTTCCCACGTCGCCAACTAGAGAGCTCTACGTGCAGGGATCCCAGGAGCACCAACGCCCGGGATCGAACCCCCGCACTGGACGATTGAAGACCGACGCTCTCACTACTGGGCCGCGGGAGTCTCTTACGCCACTGAGGGGTGTCGTCGTCTATGAATCCAGTCCTGAGGGTGGGGCTGTGCGCCGTGAAGCGTGTTGCGCGTGCCGGGAGGCCTCAGTCCACGCGCACGGGGTCGGGACAGGGGAGGGGGCTGGGTGGGGTGCGTCGGATCGCCGACTGACGTGCACAGGGGTAAGAGGCGGGCAGTAGCACCACCGGGTCGCCGACTGACTGTAGGGCGGGGGGTCGCTCTGCCTCTTTCCGTCCCTCTGCCTTCCCTGGGCAGGCAACAAAGCGGGCGTCACTGGCGTTGCGCTGTCCATGGGGGGCGTGGCCCCCCATACCACTCCGGTTCGTGTTCACCCAGCCTCTCCGGGTACGATCTGTGCGGCGTCCCGGTGCGCAGGCGTGGGCCCGCTTGTTCTTCGCGGCCCCCTTGTGGGCCGGCGGCCGGAGCGGGGGGGCGGGTCACACTCCGGCCCCCCTCTCGGGTGGGGGGGGCCCATCCCCCTTGCCTCGGGGGGGTGTCGCGCTGCGGCCTCCCCGCTCTCGTTCCGGGCGGCGGCCTGCGGTACCCCTTTCTGGCCCTCCCCTCCGGCGCGCGCGTGCGGTCGGGGCTGTAGTGCCGCCCCGGGGCGGGGGGGGGTGAGGGGCGGCCCGTGGACCGCTCCCCTGGGGGCCCCGGCTGACCTGCAAACCCCCCCTCTGTCCCCTCGGAGTGGGCTGTGGTCACGGGAGGGTCATGTGGGGCGCGGCCTCCTTCGTGTTCCGTTGTGCGCGTTGCTCCGGCACGCCGGTGTGGGCTCGTGGGGGCAGGTCCAGCCGCCGTTGCCCTTACCGTGTCGCCGTTCCTCCTGTGGGTGGGGGCGCCCCCCCGGCCCTGGGGGGGCGGAGGGCCGCGCCTGTGGCTCCCCAGCTGGGGTGGGTGCGGGGGGGGGGGGGGGCGCCACCCCGCTCGCTCTCGGGCCTGTGTGGGGGGGGGGGGGGGGGGGGGAGTGGGGGGGGTCCTTCGGTTCCCTGGCGATGCCCCCTGTCGGCCAAAAAGGGGGGGGGGGGAGGGCGGCTTGGCGGTCCCGGCCCCGGGGGCCAGCCATCGGCCAGGGGGGTCGCGCCCTTCCCCCGCCCCCCTCTACCGAGTGCCGGATCCTCACGCAGTCCCTCCCTGGGGCCCCTCATCCCCCGGCCGTTGCCGCGCGGCGCTGGCCGGCCGGGGGTGGCCGTGAGGGTCAGCGGTCAGTGGTTAGCGGGTTGCGGGGCCGCTTTCCCCGGGTAGGCAACAAAGCGGGCGTCCCTTGGTGTCGTGCTGTCCATGGGGGGCGTGGCCACCCATACCATTCCGGTTCGCGCCCACCCGGCTTCTCTGGGCACGATCTGCGCGGCGTCCCGGTGCGCAGGCGTGGGCCCACTTGCTCTTCGCGGCCCCCATTGGAGCCGGCGGCTGGGGCGTCGGGGCGGGTCACACTCCGGCTCCCCTCTCGGGCGGGGGGGTCCTTCCCTTCAGCCTCGGGGGGTGGGGGCCGGGGCCCCTGCGGCTGGCGGGCCAGTGGGGGGGCGGGGGGGGGGGGGTGTCGCGCCGCGGCCTCCCTGCTCTCGTTCCAGGCGGCGGCCTGTGGTACTCCTTCCTGGCTCTCTCCGCGTCGCCGGTGCGCTCCCTTCCGGCGCGCGCTTGCGGTCGGGGCTGAAGTGCCGCCCCGGGGTGGGGGGGGTGAGGGGCGGCCCGTGGACCGCCCCCCTGGGGGCCCCATCTGACCTGACACCCTCCCTCTGTCACCTCGGAGCGGGCTGTGGTTACGGGAGGGACATGTGGGGCGCGGCCTCCCTCCTGCTCCGTCGTGCGCGTTGCCCCGGCACGCCGGTGTGGGTTCGCGGGAGCAGGCCCAGCCGCCGTTGCCCGCATTGCGCCGCCATTCCCCTTGAGGGGGGGGCGCCCCCCCGGCCCTGGGGGGGCGGAGGGCCGCGCCTGTGGCTCCCCTGCTGCAGTGGGTGCGGGGGGGGGGGGGGGTGGGGGGGCCGCCCCCTCGCCCGCCCCCGGGTCTGTGCGGGGGGGGGGGGGGTGGGTTGGGGGGGGCCCTTTGGCCCCCTGGCGATGCCTCTCGTCGGCCGTGGGGGGGGGGGGCGGGGGCGGCATGGCGGCCCTGGTCCCGGGGGCAAGCCATCGGCCAGGGGGTCGCGCCCTTCGCCCGCCCCCCCTATCGAGAGCTGGATGCCCGCGCAGGCCCTCCCCGGGGCCCTCACCTCCCCGGCCGTTGCCGCGCGGCGCCGGCCGGCCGGGGGTGGCCGTGGGGGTTAGCGGTCAGCGGTTAGCAGGTTGCGGGGCAGCCGGTTCCTCCCCGCGCTTGTCGCCCCCGCACTCCCTCCCGCGGGAGGCGGCGCGTCCCCGCACGTCGTGCCATACCGTGGGGGGGGCGTGGATCAGGGGGCCCATCCCCCCCCCCAACCCTCCCGTACCCGCCGTCTGGGCCTTCACTTGCGCCGCCGCTTGTGTGGGGGCTGGGGCTGCGGCGGCGGCGGGTTGTGCCGGCGGTAGCGCCAGTGGGCGAGGACGCTACGCAAAGCCCGGGGGAGCCAGTTGTTGGCGTCCGCATCCGTGATGCGGAGCACCGCTCCCCCCTCCAGGAAGGCCGGCCACGTCGGCTCCCTGTCGGGCCACGCCGCCCGGATCACTGACCTGAGGACCCTCTCGTGGTCCTCTGGGGCCGCCCACCCCCCCGGGGGTGCCTCTCGGTTTCCTCCGTCCCTCCGGAGGAGCACGGCATCGAAGGGCCGGTTCCGCGACCTCCTGGAGGTCCCCTGGTTGGCCCAGCACAACCACCCGTACACTTCCCCCACCAGGGGGAGGGTCTCCCCCCCCAGCGGGTCCGGGACTGCGCCCCAGTCCACGTTCCACGGCCGGCTCTCCTCCGCCCCCCGTGCCGGCCCCCCGCGCTGCTCCTGCACCTGCGGCGCCGATGCCACGCCCCGTCCCCCCTCCGCCGAGGCCATCCGCGCCGGCTCCGCCCTCGGCGCGGGGGGGGGCTTGCTGGTGCTGGTGTCGTGGGGGTTGGGGGGGGACGAGCTCGCCGGCGTCAGGGTTGATGTTGTAGAGGTGGTGGTGGTGGTGGTGGTGGTGGTGGTAGGTGTGGTGTGCCGGCATCTGTTGGATGCCGGGGGGGATGCACCTCACCGGCTGCACGTCCGGCTGCGGGGGTGCTCCGCCCTCTGCCCCCCTCCCCTCGCCCCGCCCTCCCCCCTGGGCTCCCATGCCCCGTCCCCCCTGTCCCTTGGGGCCCTTGCCCTTGCCCTTGCCCTTGCCCTTGGGCCCCTTTCCGGTCCCGTGCCCGTGTCGCGGGTCCCGCCTCTCGTCCCCCACGCCCTGGCCCGCTCGCTCTCCCATCCCCCCTTGTCCTGCCCCCTGCGCCTGGGTACCCTTCCCGCGCCCCTGAACACCCTTCCCGTGCCCTGGCCCCTCCCCGACCCCCTGCCCGAGTCGCGGGTCCCGCCTCTCGTCCACCACGCCCCGGCCCGCTCGCTCTCCCACCTCCCCTCGCTCCGCCCCCTGCACCTGGGCCCCCTGCCCGCGCTCCTGCGCGCCCTTCCCGTGCCCCGACCCCTTCCCTGCCCCGTGCCTGTCACGCCGTCCGCCGCTCCCCTCCCCCTCGCCGCTGCGCCCTGCCTGGACCACTCGCCGGGCGTCCCGCTGCCTTTGCAGTTGCGGCAGCGTGACGCCCGGCGGCGAGCGCTCGCGCGCCGGGGGGCGGACGTGCCGCTCCCGCCCCGGGGGGAAGGGCTTGGGGGGGTACGGCTTGGGGGGGCTGGTGTGGGTGTGGGCGGGGTTGGCGTGGGCGCGGTACTTCGCGCTCTCCCTGCCGACTGCTGCTGCTGCGGCGGCCGCCGGCGAGGCGTCCGCGGCCCGTGCGGGGTTCTTCCCCCGCCTGCGCGGCGTGCCAGGGGCCGCAGCCCCTCTCGCGCCCTCCGCACTCTCCTTCGCTGCCGCGGCGGCCGCCGACGAGGCGCCCGTGGCCGCGGTCGCAGACCCTCGCACATCCTCCTCGGTCTTCTCTGCTGCCGCGGCGGCCGCCGGCGAGGCGCCCACGGCCCGTGCGGGGTCCGTCGCAACCCCTCTTGCGCCCTGCTTGCACTCCTGCGCGGCTGCGGCAGCCCTCAGCGACGCGTCCGGCTCCTGCGCCGGGGCTGCCCCCCTTGCCGGCGGCGTGCCGGGGGCCGCGGCCGGGGCCGCGGCGTGGCTCGCCGCGGTCTCCGCCTCCTGCGCGTCAGGGCGGGGCGGGGCGGCGGGGCTGGCCGCTTGGGCGGCGGGGGCGGCCGTCTCGGCTGGCCCAGGCTCCCGGGCCGGCGGCGGCGGCCCGACCACCGCCGCCTCCGCCAGCCTCCGCTCCTCGCGCTCCGCGAGGGTCTCCCCCGTCCACTCTGGGGAGGAGACGGGGGAGCTGGAGCGGGACCGGCGGTGGTGGCGGTCGTCCCGCCCGAGGGACCCATCGGAGTCTGCCATCACTGTTACTCTGGTAGGCATGCGTGGTGGCAGGCGCGCCCTTCCCACTACCTCCTGGTGCATCAGTGCCGTGCCGTGGGCAGTGCCGTGTGGTGCTCTGCGGGGGGGGGGGGGGAGGGGGTGGGGGGCCGGTTGTGGCGTCAGCCCCGCACGGCCGGGGGTCCGCGGCCATCCACCGGCATTGGGAGGGGAGGCGGGGGAGCCACTCGGCCCACGCGTCGCGCCACAGCTCCCAGTCTGGGGCGGGGCTCCGGGCCCTGGGCCCCCGGGGGTCGTCGAGCGGTGCCGGGGGCAGCCGCACCAGATGGACCCCCGTAACGGCGGTGACCTCCTGTGTGCGCAGGAAGGTGTGTACTCCGTCCCGCGCCGCGGGCGCCGGGAGGGGGGGGCGGGATACGGGTGTGGCCCCATAGAGGTGGGTGGGGGTGATCCCCAGGATCCGCCCCGGGCCCCCGCGGGACGCGACGACGAGGAGGAGGAGGGGGGTGCCAGGGCACTCTTGCCAGAGGACCTGCCCCCTGTGGTGGGCACCCCTGGTCCTGGAGAGGGGGGGGGACAGGTCTGGGTTAGCCCAGCCGCGGGGCGCGTGCGTCGCCGGTGGGAGGGCGGGGCACCAAGTGGGCTCCCTGGGGAACGCCTCGTAGACGACGGCGTACGGGGGGGTAGGCCCGGTGCCGTCATACACCGGGTTGGTCGGCCGGGGGCGGGCGGACGCCTCGCCCGCGCCTTCCACGAACACCGTGACCTCGCCCAACTCCAGGTCCTCGTCCGGCGGGTGTAGAAGGTGGAGCGCCGCATCCAGCTCGGACACTCCCCCCGGGTACGTGGCCCGCGCCTGGTTCAGGTACGGGGCCGCGTCCCCGGGGTAGCGCGTCCTGAGGGCGTGCAGCAGGGCTGGGGCGCTACTGCGGAGGGACATGGCAGACCCCGCTCCCGTCAGCCGGAGGGCGTCCCCCATGGACAGGGGCCGGCCCGACCGATTGGACTCGCGCCACTCCATCCAGTGCCCGTAGAGGGCCGCTTCCGGGCTGATGAGCCCCGGCCGGACGGCGTTCACGATCCGGTGCATTGCCGGGAGCAGCGTAGGGGCCCCCGCTCCGTTCAGGGCGCGGACGGCCGGGAGGGCGGTCTCGTTGAGGAAGGCCCTCGCACTGCCCTCCAGGTCGCACCGTGCGGCAGCGTGCGCTCCTTTTGCCTCCGCCACCGCGTCCGCCACCAGGCCCCGGACGGCCGCCTCCTGCGCTCTGCGGCGGGCCCTGGTGTGCCCCGGCCCATCCCCCCGTCGGCGTGGCATGGTGCTGCGGGCTCTGCAAAGGGCGGCGGCGGGTGGGGGTTAGGGCGCGAACACGTGCGACAGGTGCGCAATGGATGTGGGGTCCCGCAGGTGCACGTGGATCCACAGAAGGGCAGCGCCCGCGGGGCCCGCCTGTTCGTGTGAGGGGGTGTGTGCCCCCTCGATGCGCCGGCGCAAGGCCTCCTCCTCTGTGCGCCTGCGCGGACCTGCGGGAGGTTCGGGCCAGGGGCACGCGGCTACCTGGGTGCACCGCTCGCACCTGTTGGCGCCTGTCGCTGCTGCGGAGGACACCGTGTCACACTCTCTGCAGAGTCGGCAGGTGTGTGGGAGGTGGGAGGGCGGCGACCAAGGGTCGAGATGGCGGAGCCAGAGGTCGTCCCACCTCTGTCGGAGGGGGTCCCGGATCTCCAGCAAGCGGGCGCGGACGCGGCGCCGGTAGTCCTTGCCAAGCGTCTTCCGCTGGACCTCCTGCCACGTGTCGCCGGGGAGGATCCCGTGGTCGTGGAAGGCGGCGATGAGGTCGTCCCACGCCGGGCGGGGGTGCCCCTGGGGGGGGCTCGCCATGTACACGTGGCGCCCGGTGAGGTGGGGCGTCAGCGCGTCCCATTGGCACCCGTTCGCGGTGTCCCTGTGGAGGAGGGCCAGTAGGGTGCCGTCCGCGACTGCCTCCCACCCCACTCGCAGCCCTTCGCAGCCGTCCAGCTCCTGGCGCAGCGCGGCTGCGATACCGGTGGGGAGCATGAGGAGTAAGGGCCCCTGGGCGTCGCCCAGCCGGGACAGGGCGTCGTCGTATACCGGCCCCCCCGCTTTGAAGTGCGACACGGTGAGTTGGGTGGCCCCGTCCTCTGGGGGTTGCCACCGGACGGTGGCCGCAGCGTGTCCCCGCGTGCGTATCTCCGTGGCCCGGAGCACGTTGGCGGTGTGAAGGACGATGCGGGGCGGGACGGGCGTCCTGACGAGTGAGGATACGTCCCCAGTCCATCCCGTTTGCGGCCCCGGGGCCGCCTGCAGCCATTCCCCAGTCGCCGCGTCCCACGGGTGGTCAGGTCCCGCCCCGCGGACCACGGTGGGTCTCGGCCGGGTGTCCGGCCCCCACCCCCGGAGCGGGATGGCGGTGTATCGTTGCGCAGGGGTCTCCGGGGCGCGCGTGGCGGCGCACCACCGGCCCCACTCCCGCGCCCACTCCTCCCCCACGATGCCCGCCTCCCATGCGGTCATGGAGCCGCGCCCGATGATCCACGGTGGGAAAAGGGCGTCTTGCAGGTGCCTCGAGAACCCCCCCGGCAGGTCCTGATACGGGTGGGGGCCCTCTTCGAGTGGGCACTCCAGAGTGCCATTCACAACACGGAGGGAGGCTACGAAGTCCTTGTCAGGGCGCGGGGGAGGGGGAGGGTGGTCGCTCTCCGCCGCAGTGAGCCACCGGTGCGCCCGGGCCGCCGCGCTTAGGGGGTCGTGGAGGAGTTGCTCCAGCCGGTGGTTGCGAAGCTCCCGCGCGAAGTCCCCCAGCCGGAGCATGTGGTGGAGGAAGTCGTCCACCGAGGTCCCTCCCGGCGGGTCGTATCGGGTTATGGCGCGGAGCTGCGCCTCCGCGTCCTCGGGCACCAGTCCGGAGCAGAACACCTCCGTCCACGTGGCGCCTGCGGAGCGCCACGAGGCCACCCACAGGGCCTTGTCCCCAGGTGGGAGGTGGCGGGCCGCCTCGTGCACCGCCTGGCGGTAGTGGGGCCAGAGGAGCCGCGAGTGGGTGCAGCCCACGTGCATGTGCACCGGGGTCTCTTCCGGGCCGCCGCAGAAAAGGCACGGTTGCGGGACGATGGCGACGCCGGAGAGCCGCTCCTTCCGGACGCGGAGCCTGCGCTGCACCGGCGTGTGGCCGTCTCGGGCCCGCAGCGCCCGGCGGTTGGTGGCCGCCGCGGTGAGGTCCCGGGCGTGGACGTAGGCCGTGGCGTGGGCCGCGCCCAGAGGTGTGTGTCCCCGGTGCGTCAGCGCATGGTCCGTCTGCGCCCATTGCGCGACCTCGCCGAGCACCCGCATCGTGGGGGGCCGTAGATCGAGATGGCCGTCACGGCCGGCGACGATGAGTTGGGCGTGGCCAGGGTCCGGGGGCGTGTTCTGCAAGACGGTGTCCTGGGACGCCGCCCAGTCCGCCTTGTGCAGTAGGGCGTCACTGTGGTGCGAGGTGGCTCGGACGTACCAGAACGGGTGCCCGGCGTGTTGCCCCCGCGCGCACAGGCCGTCCCGGAGCCACCTCAGGGGCATCTGGTTGACCACCTTCGCTGCGCCCGCGGGGACCCCCGTGGTTCGCTCGCGATCTGCGTGCCGCAGGAGGTGGAGGATGACTTCGGCGTCCACCGTGTGGACCCATGGTCTGTGTGCACCGTAATGTAGGGGGAGGGAGGCGGCCACCCCCTCTCCGTCAGGCACCGTGCCCGAGATGGCCACCGCCCACGTGCGGGTGAGGTCGGCGGCGAGAGCGACGCTGGTGGCGTGTTTGCAGGGTCCGCCCCCGGACGCGTCAGAGGAGGTGTGTCCCCAGGCCTCCGGGATCCAGTAGTATCCGGTGGGGCTGAGCCACCCCGCGTTGAGGTCGGTGGAGTGCCACCGGACGTCTGGGTGGCTGTGGGTCAGTTGGTCCACGCTCAGCGCCCTGGTGTCGCCTGGGCTGATCGCCGGGTGGTCGTGCAGCCGGATCTCCGCTCCGGCGACCGTGCTTCCCCAGGACCGTAGCGCCGTCACATGTTCCTTGAGCCACGCCGGGCCCCCGCGCTGGTGTACCACCAAGTGTCCTGTGTCCTCCGGACGGTCCTCCAGCGCGTGCACCGCCATGTGTGGGTCGTGCGGCACCCCCGTAGCCACCAGTAGGGCGGTGCCACGGGGGAGCCCACGGGGTTCGGGCTGGCCTGCCCCCACTTGCACTATCACCCACTCGGCCCGGAGCTGCGCTTGTCCCGCCGCTTGGGTGCATTGGTCGTCTGTGGTCACCAGCCACAACGGCATCGGCGCGTGGGGCTGGGGGCGTAAGGGCTCTGGCCACGCCACGTCCGCGTTGGGCTCTTGGTGCTCGCTTTCCGCGAGTACGTCGCGGAGGATGTACATGAGGGCCGCTGGCGGGTGGTACGCCGCCCCCCGCGTGGGGGGGGACAGGCCGTCCCGGCGGCGGTAGCCCCCGACGTGGAGGTGCAGGCCGTCCGGGGTCACCCGTGGGCCGGTGTGGGCGTCCTGCTTAGCCCTCGTGGGGTGGACGAGTCTCAGGCGGGGGTCCCGCGTGCCGGTGGTGTGGAAGAGGTGGGCCAGGGCATCGCGCCACCCGGGGTGGTTGGTGGGCCCTTGCTCATGGCGGCAATAATGGAGGTGTTCATCGGCGCATTGGTCGAGGCACTCCCGCACCGCCGTCGGCCACGGATCGTCGTTGTCGGGGAAGGGGTGGCGTGGCCCGTGGTGCCCATGCCACGGCGTTGCGTGTGGCACCGTCAGGCGGCACGTGTCGCGGTGTCGCAGCTTGGCGGTGCGCAGCGTGACGATTTTGCCCGGCGGGGACTGTAGTTGGACATGAGCCGCCCTGGGGCACGCGATGGGGTTGTACATCCCCACTCCCAGGGCGGCCAGGGCCCGGGGTATGCGCTGGACCCAGTCGCCTCCCGCCAGAGTTGCGAACTCCGGGACGGGGTAGTGCACCTCAGGGCATATTCCGTGCGCGCCGGCTATCTCCCAGAACATCTTGGTGACCTCCGCGCGCACGGAGGTTGCGCGGTGGTGGACGAGTGTACCCACGAGGGCCTGTGACGATGCGCAGCCTGGCGCACGTGTGGAGGAAGAGCAGGAGGTCAATGACGTCCGGCGGCACGGAGAGGTGGCGCAGGATGAGGTGGAGGGCGCCGTGTGGGGCGGTGTCGAAGGCCTTGCGGGCGTCGAAGGAGAAGACGTAGTTGGGCCTTCCCCGCTGGAGCTGCCGCTGCGCCATGAACAGCGGGGGGCCTGTGTTGGAGCCAGGGAGGGCCCCCTGCTGCCAGTCGCTGACCACCCCGTGCCGTGTGAGCACCTCCGTGATGCGCTGGGTGAGGGGGCCCGTGAGCAGCTTCATGTCCAGCTGGCCCAGGGCTATGGGCCTGTAGTCGTCCAGTCTGGCAGAGCCCGGTACCTTGGGGCTGAGCCAGATGTGCGCGTCCCTCCAGTGCATCGGTGGCGGGGCGCCGCGGAGGATGGCCCGGTAGGAGTGGACCAGGAGCCACTGGACGGGTGCCGGGAGGGCCTTGATGAAGCGGGCCTCCACGTGGTTAGGACCCGGGGCCTTGCCATCGGCCTTGTCCAGGGCGGACTTCAGGTCCTGCATGGAGTACTGCTGGACCTGTGTCCAGGCTCCCTCAGGGACCCGGGGGACGTGGCGGCCGAGGACCGCCTGGAAACCCGGGAGGTCCACCGGGCGTTTGTCATACAGTTCTCGCCAGAAGGCGCGAACTGCGAACATCACGTCGTGGGCCTCCGTGAGGAGCGTTTGGGTGTTGGGAACCCGCACGTTCCAGAGGCCTGACGGGCCTGGGGCCTCTACCTCTATGGCTCCCCGCACGGCTTTCCATCGCTGGGCGATGTCGGGGGCGTGGCGGCGCCAGAAGTCCTTGATGGCGCGCTTGCGGTCTGCCGCCAGGAGGGCGCGGAGCTGGCGAATGTCCTCCTCGAGGGCGGCTGCTTGCCTCTCCAGCTCCTCCTGCAGCTGGCCCTGCGTGGTCCGGCGGAACCCGGGCGACACACTCTGCAGTTCCTCCGTGAGCCGGAGCGCCGCCTCGGACCGGATGCCATGCCTGGCCGCGTCCGCCTGGTACGCTGCCGGGGCGCGCGCTGCCAGGGTGTCATAGCGGAGGACCGCTGCCTGGAGCTGCTTTCCGCTCTCCGGGAGGTCCCCCTCCGCCGGGTCCGTTCCCGCCGGGGACGGCTGCCGGCGTCCCACCACGCGCGCCAGGGCGTCATGCGTCGCGTGGAGGTGTTCGAACACCTTGTCCACCGCAGCCGCGGGCATGGACCCGTAGTCGTGCTGCTCTGCGGGACCCAGCCAGGGCGCAAGGGAGGGTTCATCCTGCGCGGCGGTGACCGCCGCCCACAGGCAGTGTTGGACGGGCGCGGCCTCGGCGTCGTACGGGAGGAGGCGGCCTTCCGTGTGGCTGTAGGGGGTGGGCATCGCCGCGCGTCCCGCTGCGCTGAGGATGCCCGGCAGGGCCAGGCGGACCAGGAGGTGGTCCGAGCCGACCACCTGGGGGTGTGCCATGCCGCGAGCCCAGACGCTCTCCCGCAGGGACCACGGCAGGAGGGGCTCGTTGACCAGGAAAGTGTCCACCCTGTGCTGGGACGGGTGGAGCGTGGGGGTCATGTCCTCCTCTCCGCCCGCCGCGGCTCTTCGGAAGCCGCAGGCTTCCTAGCCCGCTCGGAAATGCTCCGTGGCCGGGTTGGCGGGGACATCCATGTAGATGTTGGTGTCACCGGCGATGACCACCGGGTGCCTCCCGCCGAGGCTGCGTGCCGTGGCATACATTTGTATGTCGGCCCAGAACGCCGCCCGTCCCGCCCACGGGGAGCAACCTGCTTGCGGCCCGTGGACGTTGATGAGGGTGAGGCCTCCCCCGTCCGTGCGGATCTCCAGGGCCGCGGCTTTCCCGGGGACAATTTCCGTGAAGCTGAGCACCTCGTGCTCCGCCACGTACTTGCTGCTGACCACGGTGAGGAGGCCCCCCCCTCTCGAGGTGGAGGTGGCCCCCGTCTCTGCCAGCCGGCTGCTGAAGTAGGCGGTGTACCCCTTGTCCCGGAGCGCCGCGGCCACGTGCATCTCCTGCGCCCTGGTGGCGATCCCCGTTTCCTGGAGCATGATGGCAAAGCCCCCCTCCTGGGGCAGCATGCCGGTGATGAGGTGCTCCTTGTCGGTGCAGGCCGCCGGCCCCCTGCGCCGCCGGAGTGTGTCCCGGAGGGACCGGTCTGGCGGCACGAGGCCGTTGCGCAGGTTCCACGAGAGGAGCCACAGGGCGTCGCCCGTCGTGTCCTCCTGGAGTCAGCTATCCCGCGTCGGCATCGCCGCCGGGTTCGCTGGTGCCGCCAGGGCATCTGGGTGCGCCGCATCCGCTGAGCCCGTTCCCAGCGGGGCCCACAAGGGGGCCCGGGGGACCGGGGGAGTCAGGGGGGCCAGGGGGGCCAGCCCCGCGGGGATGGACATGGACCCTGGTGGGGCCGCACCGCCGGCCCCCGGGGCCGCTCCGGGTGCCTCCTCACCTCCATCTGCGTGGTCGGCTGCCTGGGGCGGGGGGCGCCGGGTGTACGGGGCGTGCCACGGGGACCTCCGTGCTCTCCCCTGCAGGATGTTGGCGGCCGCCTCCTTGTCGTCCGCCGGGGCCGCAGCGTGCACCGCGTGCCACGCCAGGTGTTCCAGCATCGCCCCGCTGGTGTAGTACTTGTCCGCACACAGGGGGCATTTCGTCGGCTCCGTGGCCCCTCGCGCCGGGGGGAGCTGCACTGACTTCCGAATGGCGCCCTCCGCCGCTGGTTCGAAGGGCAGGTTGGCCAGCGGCACCGTGTGTGGTGCCAGCGTGCGGCCCGGGGCCGCCGCATCGAGGGCTCGCGTCGCGGGCGCGGGCCCGAGGCCTCGGGCGGCATCGCGCTGCGCGTCTGCTTGCAGCCACGTTTGCCAGTGCGTGGAGCCGATTTGGCGGTCAGGTTTGCTCCTCCACCGCAGGTCGTGGAAGGCCTGTAGCCAGTGGTACACCGTGGTCGGGACCGCCAGCTGGAGCTCCAGGTCGGCGGGATGCGCCGCTGCCGGCCACACTCCCGGCCTCGCCGCCCGGGCGTTGTCCTTCAGCCTGACCTGGAGCAGGAGGGCGTGGTGTTCGCCCTCCCGCAGCGCTTTGATGATCATGCGTGTGCAGTCTGCCACGCGGATCACGGCTTCGGGCCCCGGCAGGCGTTCAGGGTCGCAGACGGCGACGTGCGCGTCCGCCGGGCTGAACATGCAGACCACCCACTGTGGGTTCTGCTGCCCCCGTTGGGCCACCGCCAGGGTAGCCGCTGGGCGGGCGTGCGTGATGGGCCCCGCGTGGAGGTCCGGGACGTCCGTGGCCCTGATGGCGTCTCCCTGCCACGCGGCCCGTAGATGCTCCTCCTGGTCGGGGCTCCACACCAGTGTGGGGGGGTTGACCCACCCCGGTTCCTGCCTCTTGTTGGGGGCGCTGACAGTGTGCAGCAGGACCGCCAGCGGTCAGGGGTCCGCCGACATGTAGTACGCCTGGGTGGGCCCCTGTCGCCAGTCGACGTGGGACAGGGGCGGGAACGCCCCTTGCCTGGCGGTGCTGTGCCAGACCGCCCATCGGCCTCCGGCCAGGATGTGCGACCGGTACCCTCCGGCGTGGCCGTGTACGATGGCTTGGTAGCCTGCCGTCTGCAGTACCAGCGCCTCCCCCTGCTTAGGCCCGGGCGGGGGTGCGCCATCGCCCGCACCCCAGACGCGGGTGCGCCCGCGGAGTGTGGTATGCCACGGGTCTGGTGCATCGCGCTGGGGCCCTTGTATGCATCCCGCAATTTGCGCCGGGCCGTGGTGGTGGACGAAGCTCTCCCCGCCGTCTGCTAGCAAAGCCGCCGCGACGACGTATAGTTGCTCCGCCGTGAGGGGCGCCGTCGGCTCGTGCGTCACGGCCGGCCGTCGGGGCCGCGTGTCGCGGCAGGGGACGTGGGGCAGCAGCTGCGCCGGCCACGCCGCCACTGGACCCATGGTGACGGCCGCGACCGCGGACGCCAGCGCCGTGCGGTCCGTGGGTCTGTACTGCCGGAGTCCCGTGGTATCTCGGGTGAGGTGCCTGCAGGCTGCCATCCAGGCCACCGCTCCGCAGTTCGTGCAGTCCGGTTCGGCACCGCTCGCATCGTCGCCTCCCCACTGCTGTACCGTGGTGGCGGTGTCGAGCGGGGGGCCCCGCTGTAGCGCCTCCGGGCCCTGCCCCGGCGGGAGGGCGGGCGGGATTGGCTGCGGGTAGTTTTGCGCGCCCCGGCGCTCCGGGTGCGTGTGGTACGGGTTCTGCCGGCGGTGTTCCGGGGCTGCCCGTGGCTGGAAGAGGAGCTGGTGCAGGTACCAGTGGCCCTCCGCGGCGGACGGATTGCGGAGCGTCAGCCACTGTTCCACCACGCCTCCTGGGTGTGCGGCCTCGACGCGGCGCTGCAACCCCAGGCGGCCCAGGCGGTTGGACGTGCCCGCGGGTGGGATGTGTGCCTGCGGGTAGAGCACCCGCAGCGGCTCCAGCGCCAGGTCCAGCACTTCGTCGTTGAGCTGCTTCGTGAGGGCCGACGCCCTGTGTAGGGCGTGGAGGACCCCGGGTGTGGGGGCCGTGAGCTGTTCGAGCACCGGTCCCGGCGGGTACCGCGTACCCGGGTTCGTCAGCCACTCCCTGGTGTGGCTCAGTACGGCTTTCCACACGTCCCTTGTAAAGGCGTGCCGGGGGGCCAATGAGGGGACCATCCGTAGGAGGCGGTGGCACGCCGGCGGCGACCGCATGGGCTGTGGGGCGGCCGCCGTGATCCACCTGCACGCCGTGCCGGGCACGATCGCCCCCCATTCCACGGTCCCCATGCCCTCGGCATGAATCAGCGCCTGGCCTTGGACCATGGGGAAATAGGGGCTCGAGCGCCCCTTCCCTTCCCTCCACCGTACCCAGGCGGCCCCCGCCTGCAGGCTGCGGAGCAGGGCCACGCCGGGGAGGGGCGGCTGCGGGAAAGCCCCCTTGACGGCCTGGGTGGCGTGGGCCAAGGTGCCCATTGGTAAGTACCACAACGGGAGGGTCCAGGGGCCCGGCAGTGGTTGCGCCACCCCTGCGTCCCATCGCCACTCGGAGTCTGGCGGGGCGGCCGGGACCGTGCCCGTCTGCAGGAAGTGGCGTGCATACTTGTCGGGGTGCCGTTGGAGGGTTGCCGCGAGGCTGAGCCCCTCTGCCGCTGGTGCCACCGGGAGGCCGCCCCGGGGCCTGCGCCAGGGGTATTCCTGGTCGGCCGGCCAGGTGTGGAGGTCCCGGGCGATGTCCTCCGCGGTCCCTGTGGGGGCGTCCTCTGGTGCCAGGTGCCACATGACGGCGAGCACCGCCCATGTGGAAAAGGGCCACGCCCGCGGGGGGGTGTACACCTGGATGGTCCACTGTGGGCACGCCCGCCGCACGCGGGACACGTGGAGCACCCCTCGGACCATGTCCGCCGCCAGGACCAGCACCATTCCCGAGGGATCCACAATGATCCCCTCTGCGGGTCCACCGTGGCGGCCCCGGGTGTGCAGGGCCACCGCCGCCTGTCCCGCGTGGGTGACGCGGTCGACGGCCTCCTGGATGTTCACGCTGCCGCGCGCGGTCTCATCCAGGATCCAGCCCTGCGTCACCCCGTAGCGTAGGGCGGCGCGTGCGGCCGCGGGTTTCACCTCGGGCAACGCTCCGTTGTCGGCATCGGGCTGGGGGTGCTGTTTGGGGCACCAGCCTTCGCCGGTGCAATGGCCCCGTTTCCACGCGGGGCAGATCGCGGATACGCTGCCCGCCGGCGGCGCCGGTTCCGCGGGCGCGCCCCCCGTGGGGGGCTCCGGCAATGCCTCCAGGTCGGAGTCTGTGCCCGTGTCCTCTTGTGGGGGGTCTCCTTCGCCGTCTCTGAGTCCCAGCGCCCTGATGACCTCGTGTGCTTCGTCCAGCGTCGGAGATCGGGGGCGTGTCTTGCGTGGTGCCGCGGGTTCCGCCATTGCTATGTCGCTGTGTCTAAGAGCAGGGGGCGGGGTGCGGATGTCCCGTGGCTGGTGCGTTGGTGCGTTGGTGCGTTGCTCGGTGTGGGGGCGGTGGATGGGCATCCCCGGGGGGGCGCCTTCCAGTGTTGGGAGGGGCGTCCGGTGTTAGGCGCTGTCCCTCCCCCGGCCGCTCGTCCTCCGGAGCGTGCAGCCAGGGTTCCGCGACCCGCGTGTCCCGGGCGCGGTCGATGCGGGCAGTGGACCCTGCACCGGCCCCACAGCGTGTGCCCTTGCGGGCCGGCGTTGCTCGCTGTGGGGGTGGCGGGAGGGCGTCCCCGGGGGGGGGTGCCTTCCACCGTTGTGAGGGGCGCCTGGCGTCAGGCGCTGTCCCTTCCCCGGCCGCTCGTGCTCCGGAGCGTGCAGCCAGGGTTCCGCGACCCGTGTGTCCCGGGCGCGGTCGATGCGGGCGTGTGGACCCAGCACCGGTCCCACAGCGTGCGCCCTTGCGGACCGACGCTGCTCGCTGTGGGGCTGGCGGAATGGCGTCCCCGGGGGGGGTGCTTTCCACCGTTGTGAGGGGCGCCTGGTGTCAGGCGCTGTCCCTTCCCTGGCCGCTCGTCCTCCGGAGCGCGCAGCCAGGGTTCCGCGACCCGTGTGTCCCGGGTGCGGTCGATGTGGGCGTGTGGACCCAGTACCGGCCCCACGGCGTGCGCCCTTGCGGGCCGGCGTTGTTCGGTGTGGGGGTGGCGGAAGGGCGTCCCCGGGGGGGGCTGCCTTCCACCGTTGTGAGGGGCGCCTGGTGTCAGGCACTGTCCCTCCCTCGGCCGCTCGTCCTCCGGAGCGTGCAGCCAGGTTCCGCGACCCGCGTGTCCCGGGCGCGGTCGATGCGGGCAGTGGACCCAGCACCGGCCCCACAGCGTGCCCCCTTGCGGGCCGACGCTGCTCGCTGTGGGGGTGGCGGAAGGGCGTCCCCGGGGGGGGTGCCTTCCACCGTCGTGAGGGGCGCCTGGTGTCAGGCGCTGTCCCTCCCCCGGCCACTCGTCTTCCGGAGCGTGCAGCCAGGGTTCCGCGACCCGCGTGTCCCGGGTGCGGTCGATGCGGGCGTGTGGACCCAGCACCGGCCCCACAGCGTGCGCCCTTGCGGGCCGGTGTTGCTCGCTGTGGGGGTGGCGGAAGGGCGTCCCCGGGGGGGGTGCCTTCCACCGTTGTGAGGGGCGCCTGGTGTCAGGCGCTGTCCCTCCCCCGGCCGCCCGTCCTCCGGAGCGTGCAGCCAGGGTTCCGTGACCCGCGTGTCCCGGGTGCGGTCGATGCGGGCGTGTGGACCCAGCACCGGCCTCACAGCGTGCGCCCTTGCGGGCCGGCGTTGCTCGCTGTGGGGGTGGCGGAAGGGCGTCCCCGGGGGGGGTGCCTTCCACCGTTGTGAGGGGCGCCTGGTGTTAGGCGCTGTCCCTCCCCCGGCCGCTCGTCCTCCGGAGCGTGCAGCCAGGGTTCCGCGACCCGCGTGTCCCGGGCGCGGTCGGTGCGGGCGTGTGGACCCAGCACCGGCCCCACAGCGTGCGCCCTTGCGGGCCGGCGTTGCTCGCTGTGGGGGTGGCGGAGGGGCGCCCCCGGGGGGGGTGCCTACCACCGTTGTGAGGGGCGCCTGGCGTCAGGCGCTGTCCCTCCCCCGGCCGCTCGTCCTTTGGAGCGTGCAGCCGGGGTTCTGCGACCCGTGTGTCCCGGGTGCGGTCGATGCGGGCGTGTGGACCCAGCACCGGCCCCGCAGCGTGCGCCCTTGCGGGCCGGCGTTGCTCGCTGTGGGGGTGGCGGAAGGGCGTCCCCGGGGGGGGTGCCTTCCACCGTTGTGAGGGGCGCCTGGTGTCAAGCGCTGTCCCTTCCCCGGCCGCTCGTCCTCCGGAGCGTGCAGCCGGTCCCGCTCCCGCTCCCCCGCCTCCCCGGAGTGGACGGGGGAGACCCTCGCGGAGCCCGAGGAGCGGAGGCTGGCGGAGGCGGCGGTGCTGGTTGGGCCGCCGCCGCCGGCCCGGGAGCCTGAGCCAGCCGAGGTGACCGCCCCCGCCGCCCAAGCAGCAAGCCCCGCCACCCTGCCCCGGGGGGGGGGGCCAGACGCGCAGGGAGCGGAGACCGCAGCCCCAACGAGCCACGCCGCGGCCCCAACCGCGGCCCCCGGCACGCCGCCGGCACGGGGGGTAGCCCCGGCGCAAGAACCGGGCGCATCGTCGAGGGCTGCCGCAGCCGCAGAGGAGAGCGAGAAGGGCGCGCGAGGGGTTGCAACCGCGGCCCCGGCGGGCCGCGCCACCGCCTCGGCCGACCACGCCGCGACCCCCAGCACGCCGCGAAAGCAGGGGACGGACCCCGCACGGGCCACGGGCGCCTCGCCGGCGGCCGCCACAGCAGCGAAGGAGAGCGAGGAGGGCGCGCGAGGGGTTGCAGCCGAGACCCCGGCGGGCCGCGCCACCGCCTCGGCCGGCCACGCCGCGGCCCCCAGCACGCCGCGAAAGCGGGGGACGGACCCCGCACGGGCCACAGGCGCCTCGCCGGCGGCCGCCACAGCAGCGGAGGAGAGCAAGGAGGGCGCGCGAGGAGTTGCGACCGCGTCCCCGGCGGGCCGCGCCATCGCCTCGGCCGGCCACGCCGTGACCCCCAGCACGCCGCGCAAGCGAGGGAAGAACCCCGCACGGGCCACGGGCGCCTCGCCGGCGGCCGCCGCAGCAGCAGCAGTGGGCAGGGAGAGCGCGAAGTACCGCGCCCACGCCAACCCCACCCACACCCACACCAGCCCCCCCAAGCAGTTCCCCCCCAAGCCCTTCCCCCCGGGGCGGGCGCGGCACGTCCGCCCCCCGGCGCCCGAGCGCTCGCCGCCAGGCGTCACGCTGCCGCAGCTGCAAAGACAGCGGGACGCCCGGCGCGTGATCCAGGAAGGAGGGGAGGGCGCGCAGGCAGAGCTGCGTGCCAGCCACGGGAGCGCGGAGCGGGGGGCAGGAGGCGACAGGGGAAGTGCCCAGGAGCGCGCGCAAGGAGCCGGCCAGGGCACGCGCGGCAGGGAGCAAGGGCGCAGCAGCGGGGGGGAGCAGAGCGCAGGCAGCGGACGGCGCGACTCAGGGCAGGGGGCCGGGAAGGGACCAGGGCACGGGAAGGGCGCGCAGGGGCACGGGCAGGGAGCCCAGGTGCAGGGGGCAGGGCGAGGGGCGGTGGGCGAGCGGGCGGGCCAGGGCGTGGGGGACGGGGGGCGGGACCCGTGGCACGGGCAGGGGGCTGGAAAGGGGCCCAAGGGCAAGGGCAAGGGCGCCGCGGGCCCCAAGGGACAGGCGGAACGGGGCATGGGAGCCCAGGGGGGAGGACGGGACGAAGGGAGGGGGGCGGGGAGCGGGGCGCCCCCGCAGCCAGACGTGCAGCCGGTGAGGTGCATCCCCCCCGGCATCCAACAGATGCCGGCGCACCACACCCACCACCACCACCACCACCACCACCACCACCTCTACAACATCGACCCTGACGCCGGCGAGCTCGTCCCCCCCCAACCCCCACGACCCCGGCACCAGCCAGCCCCCCCCCGCGTCGAGGGCGGAGCCGGCGCGGGTGGCCTCGGCGGAGGGGGGGCGGGGAGCGGCATCGGCGACGCAGGCACAGGGGCAGCGAGGGGAGCCGGCGCGGGGGGCAGAGGGGGGCCGGCCATGGGACCGGGACTGGGGCGCGGTCCCGGACCCTCTGGGTGAAGAGGCCCTCCCCCTGGTGGGGGAGGTGTACGGGTGGTTGTGCTGGGCCAACCAGGGGACCACCAGGGGGTTGAGGAACCGGCCCTTCGATGCCGTGCTCCCCCTGAGAGACGGAGGAAACCGAGAGGTACCCCCGGGGGGGTGGGCAGCCCCAGAGGACCATGAGAGGGTCCTCAGGTCAGTGATCCGGGCGGCGTGGCCCGACAGGGAGCCGACGTGGCCGGCCTTCCTGGAAGGGGGAGCGGTGCTCCGCATCACGGATGCGGACGCCAACAGCTGGCTCCCCCGGGCTTTGCGCAGCGCCCTCGCCCACTGGCGCTACCGCCGGCGCAACGCGCCGCCGCCTCAGCCCCAGCCCCCACACAAGCGGCGGCGCAGGTGATGGCTCAGACGGCGGACGCGAGAGAGTGGGGGGGGGAGCTGGGCCCCCCGACCCACGCCCCCCCCATGGTGCGGCACGACGCATGAGAGCGTGCCACCTCCCGCGGGAGGGAGGGCGGAGACAACGAGCGCGGGGGGGAACCTGCTGCCCCGCAGCCCGCTAACCGCTGACCGCTAACCCTCACGGCCGCCCCCGGCCGGCCAGCGTCGCGCGACGACGGCCGGGGGGATGAGGGGCCCCAGCGAGGGCCTGCACGGGGGTCTGGCTCTAGTAGGGATGCAGATTCGCAGCGAATTCAATTTGAATTCGCCGAATTCGCTGCGAATTCGTTCGCAGAGCGAATTCGCTGCGAATTCGGCCTGAAGTTCTTAGTACTGCGAATTCGGGGCGAATTCGCGCTGCGAATTCGCAGGCGACGGCAAAATGATCACGCGTGCGCCGTCTTTTCTCCAGATGAGAAACTAACTTTGAACTGTGCAATGCAATAATTTTTTTGACTTGACAAAATGAGAACTATGATGATTCCGCTCCGATTGAGCCCTTGATTTTCTTATCTCGTGCCTGCGTACCCGTTTTCCAAAACAAAATTTACTTTTGAGTTTTGAACACACCGCTGTGTCCGCCTAGCTCCACCGAACACGGCGCTACCCTCCATTCTCCCCAGAAGTCCACCAGTTTGGACAGAAACCCGTCCCGAACTTTTGATTTTCGACTTTTTTTTTTAACTTTTGACAGTCAAAACGTGTTGCCCCTTGGCAACCACGCACTGTCGGGCGTGTGTGGAAGGAGAAGCAGCCGAGAGCAGCCCGACGCAGCCGCAGTGAGGCTGTGGGCACCCACAACGATGTGCACGGAGCTAATGGCGTGCACGGAGCTGCACCCAGCCAGCGCACCTGCTCCAACCTCCCTACAAGATATGTACATAGCCCCTTGTAGCCCTTGCGTATCCTTGACAGCGGTACCCTCCTTACCTTTCCCGGTGCCGTGTATGCTCTCTCTTAGATTACTTCAAGTCCAACGATTCAATTCAAGAATGCAATGAATGAAGGCCCAATAAGGGCAACAAGTGGTTCACATGTGATGGTTTGTGTGAGGACTGGTGATCTTGCATGCTTCGTTGCTGCTTCTTTTCCAAAAGGCATTTGAAAGAAGCAAGGAACTTTGGAATTCTTGGTTTTGATTTGCTTTATTTTTGTCAAATCGTCAAATCGTTTCAGCATGGTAAATGCAAGCAACAACAAACAACAAAAATTGCAAGGTTACGGAAGCTTTTGGGAAATCTTTTATGCGATATGGTACTGGGTGGTGGCATACCCATATGTAAGCAGGTGAATTGCAACCTAGAAGGTAAATTGTAGTTGCCTATGGATTCAATCAAGCAAATCACGGAGGATTCGAATTTGAAGTTGCGAATTCGAGTTCGGAGTGGTCCACGAATTCGTGCGAATTCGGTGCGAATTCGAATTCGAGCGAATTCCTGCGAATTCGAACCTGCATCCCTAGGCTCTAGATAGAGGGGGGCGGGGGAAGGGCGCGACCCCCTAGCCGATGGCTGGCCCCCGGGGCCGGGACTGCCATGCCGCCCCCCCCCCCCCCCCGGCCGTCAGGAGGCGTCGCCAGGGGACCAGAGGGCCCCCCCCACTCCCTCCCCCCCGTCCCACTCAGGCCCGAGAGCGGGCGGGGGGGCGCCCCCCCCCCCCGCCCCCCCCCCTGCACCCCCCCCGGCTGGGGAGCCACAGGCGCGGCCCTCCGCCCCCCCGGAGCCGAGGGGACGCCCCCCCCCCAGAAGGGACGGCGACGCGGTGGGGGGAGCGGCGGCTGGACCTGCTCCCGCGAGCCCACACTAGCGCGCCGGAGCAACGCGCACAACAGAGCAGTATGGAGGCCGCGCCCCACATGACCCTCCCGTGACCACAGCCCACTCAGGGAGGGCAGAGGGGGGGCTCAGGTCTGCAAGGGCCCCCGGGGGAGCGGTCCACGGGCCGCCCCTCATCCCCCCCCACCCCGGGGCGGCACATCGACCTCGACCGCACGCGCACGCCGGAAGGGAGCGCCCCGACGCCACGAGGGGGGCCAGGATTGAGAACCGCAGGCCGCCGCCCAGAAGGGGAGCAGGGAGGCCGCGGCGCGACACCCCCCCCCCCGCCCCCCCACTGGCCCGCAAGCCGCGGGGGCCCCGGCCCCCACCCCCCGGGGCAGGGGGGATGCCCCCCCCCCCCCCCGCCCTAGAGAGGAGCTGGAGCGCGACCCGCCCCCCCGCCCCAGCCGCCGGCTCCCACGGGGGCCGCGAAGAACAAGCGAGCCCGCGCCAAGGCGCCAGGACGCCGCACAAATCGCACCCAGAGAAGCCTGGTGAGCACGAACCGGAGTGATATGGGGGGCCACGCCCCCATGGACAGCACAACGCCAGTGACACCCGCTTTGTTGCCTGTGCAGGGAAGGCAGAGGGACGGAATGAGGCAGAGCGACCCCCCGCCCTACAGGCCCCCCCCCGGCCGCACAAACGGGGGGTACGGCGCACGCCCCCCCCCCCCCCCAGCCCGCCCCCCGGCACACGAACGCCACGGACCCGCCCCGCGGCGCGCAGCCCCCACAGGGCGTGCCGGCCGAGGGGACAGTGAAGGGCCCCCACACCCGCACGCCCGCGCCCACAACACGTGGATCACGGACCCCGACAGCCCGCCCAGTGGGCGGGCAGTCGGGGGAGGGGGAGCGCCTGACCCCAGGCGCCCCTCGCAAGAGTAGAAGGCACCCTCCCCGGGGACGCCCTACCGCCACCCCCACAACCCCAAGCCAAGTAGGGGGGAACCGGGACCGGACCGCCCCCCCCAGGGCACGCCAGAGGGAGCAAGGGACCGGGGCAGGACACGGGGAGGGGCACGGACCACGTGGAACGGCCCTACCAGCGCCCAGTGCCGGGACCACGCGACGTGCGCACGCCACACCACCCAGGGGGGAGGGGAGCGGACGCCGCGGGAGCGCGAGCGCACACACACGAAAGGGACACGCGGGGACTACCAGAAGGGCAACCGGACCGAGCGCGCGGAACGCACAGACCGCGTGGAATGGTGTACTGGCGGGCGAGGGTAAGGGACACCCGGACGGGACGGCCCGCCACACGCAGCGCGGAACACGCGGGGCGGGGAGGGGGAAACGAGAGAGACACAACACCAGGTTCCGGCCCGAACCCCCCGAACCGGCCGCGAGCGCCGCGCACACACAGACGGGGCACTGCACCCGCCAAGGTAGTAGTGGCGCACAGCGCCACGCCCCAACCCCTAGGCTAGGCAGCCTCCGCGCCAGCCCAAGGGGGTCCCACTGGCGACAAGCCAGTAGCACGGGCCCGGCGGCGCCGGCACCCCGGGCGACCACGCATTAGGAAGGCGACGCAGTGGGTAAGCGCCCGCAGCCACGGCTGCGAATTGATGCACTGACCGGGGAGTGGCAAAACTGGGAAGCCGGGGAAGGACGGGGCTCCGAGCTCTGTGAACCCGGGGGACTCCGCCACCAGGCAGGAGGTGCGTCTTGGAGGGCCCCCCACTAGGACCCGGTGGCGAGGATATCACCTGGCCCAACCAGGTGGCCCCCCGGGGCCGAAAGGCGTCTAGTACCCGCAAAATCAAACCTCAAACCTCAAACCTCTAAGAACCCATGCGCTGTGAGCCACCATCCAATGGAGCGACAAAGTTGGCTTCCATTTCATGCAGCTCCAACACACACCAAGTTGTTTGTCTGTTGGTCCACACAAGCTTACTTTGTCCACACAAGCCTGCTTGGTCCACACAAGCCACATCCGCGTCGCTCAAGACTTTTTTGCCAATATTCTGTATAGGTCAGCCGCACTACTAATGATACTAGAAGCAACTGCGTACACGTTAATATTCCTCCCCTCCACAGTGCAGTTAGGCTAGAAAGCCTTCAACAGCTCCAGCACAGGCTTGTGAATCTCTTTCTTTTCCAAAAAATATTCTAGCGGACGTAGGGTCAAACGTATTTGTTCTCGACATCGGGAGGCAACACGGTCGGTCAAGGGTCCATTTGCTGCTTCTTGCATTATGTCCGACCACATTTTTTGCATGTGACCTATGACCCCCCATCCATCCCCACCTGCTACCCACTCTAACAAGTCACTCGCTAGTTGCTTGGTAATTGCATTGCAAAGATGTACCACACAATGTGTATAGCACCCCACCCTCTTAGTTTGCCGCACTGCTCTTAAGAATGCACCCCAACAGGCCAATAGGGTTATGTTGTCATGTGTTTCTAAGCTATCCACGTCCTCAAAGGTCCAACACTTGGTCGCGGGGCTGTAGTTGCTAACGTGCGTCCCCTTTTTATCCTAGGTTAGAAAGCACTACGTTGCTGTCTGCCTTTTAGTGCTCAACGTAGCTAGTCAATCCACCTGCCTTATCCGTCGCACATGGCCATGCACAGTCATTGGCACAAACATCAACCATCATGTGGCCCCATTCAGCGGCACACCTACAGCACGAGGCGCACCGCGCCATACCCCAAAGAATACCTCCGCCCGAGTGGCAGACATTCACTTAGGCAGCCGAAACCGGGGTGTCTGCAATATTGACTAGTGAATTTGCCTCATTTACCTACTTTTTGCCGAGGGAAAATTTAAGCAGGCGGCTTTTTGGTCCAATTACTGCCAAAAATGCATGTTTTCGGCCCAAAAAAGTATATGGCGGTTTTGACGAATCACGTATGTTTTTCTGGTAGAGGCCCAAAATGTGGGATATTTTGGGTTAGATACCCTACTTTTTTGCTTTCGTACCTTAGAACATTTTGTCATGATGTTTTTTTAGCCTATTCATGCTCACTGACTGAAGATATAGGTACATGATGCCAGTTTCAATTACTATTGCGAGGCCTCACAATATAAATTACACAATAGGTAAATCCCTTGAATCACCCACATTCTAAATTGGGATGTGAGGCCTCGCATTCCAAACTGGGTAATTTGGCTATTTTACCCCCATTTTCGGAATGCATATTTAGAAATACACCTATTTACATTGATAACTGCACTGAAGAGCAACCACATATTGGTGAAACAGGGTCCTTTTACACATTCTAATCGAGTGTATTGCGAGGCCTCGCAATCAAAAAGGTGGGTAAATAGCTCCATTCTCCCACAAAAATGATTTTTGGATTGCGAGTCCTTCCGATCCCTGATCGCGAAGTGTGAAAAGGCACCCCTTTTGTACAGCCTTGTTGAAAAACTGAGTTTTTTTAAGACGAATTCCCGCTTTCAAAAATCGTTGACAAAAAAGTGCATAGTTAGCAGCATTTACCCACCATATTTTTCTGTTCCTTTTTCTAACAACCCCGGTACAAATGTGTACCAGTTTTGGCCGCCTAAGATTCACCACGGCGGGCATGCATGTATACAAATGATGACGGGGTTCTAACGCCATTTCGGTGGGGCCATGACCACGCCCGCCTGTTGTGCCAACGCTGCTTCGTGTTGCACAAGCTCTGTGAGTGCTACGAGGTGCCCTCCGAACCTAAACTTAGCTCACATACGCACTCACCTTTCAGTATATTCTAAACTCAAGCGTCTTCAGAACCAAGAGCCACAGTTATTCTTCAGGTGTTGTTCTCTTTCTTTTTGTTCTGCCGCACTTTTGAAACGTTTGAAACACACCACGTATGTTCCGGAAAAAAAGAATGAATGTAAAAAAAAAAGAAAAATATTTTTCGTTGACCCAAGTCGTTTACAAAATTTCGAAAACTAGACCGCTACCATCTAGCAAGAGGGAGGATCTACGGGATTTGCAACCAAAAAGAAAGCCAAGGCAAACACAAAACACGCAGCAACGGCACAAAAGACCACAACACACTACATACTACTGTGGTCCTCAAATATCTAGAGAAGAGGCACAAATGCAATGCAAATGTGGGGTGCAAGTGTAAAGCAAATGCCCAATGCATAAGGCAGCTTGGACATTGATTCACACAATGAGTTCTTGGTAAATATTCATATGCATGAAGACGCTTGGTGAAGTGCAATATGCAATTTTCACAATAAAACCATATATCAATGAAAAGCAACATATGCAAAACAATCACACATATGTTCTCAATGGTTCATGCATTCACTTGTGTGTATCTCTCAATGGTCATAGTAGCAGTGAATGGAAATCTAGAGTCTCGGGTTTGGGACTTGGTGTTTCGGTGTGCTTTTTGAGTTGAAAATGTCGGTTCATGAATTTGTTGTTTCTTGTTGAATTATTTGCATTTACGTAGTCCAAGTAAGTCGTCTTCAGAAATGTGCGATCACTCCGCGACCTACTCAGCACAGAAGAGTGATCACAGCGATTGCGTTCAAAATTCGGTGGACAATGTGTCATCCCTTTGTTCCATTTTTGTTCTGTGTCCGGTATATCTTTTGCGGTGCTTTTGAAACTTTCTTGACCTCATTTCTCTGGTTGACATATGGTCCGTACCAAACATAGCAACCCTCGCCGTCGTCATGCTCAAGTAAGCCTTGTGTTCCGCGGGGCCTCATTCCCACTACGGTTGATTGCTCGGCGCCCCTACTCAAGACCTGTCCCTGGACCTCCTGCCTTCTACACCGCCTCAGCCCTCCCTTTGGTCCCGACCATGCGGTTGCGGCGCCGCTAGCCCCGTCCGCACCGCCTTGGACTCACATCAGGCTTTCCGGGGTCTCTTTTCGGTACTCCGTTCAATGTTGGTGAAATTCATCGCTTCACGTTCTCCCTCGCCAACTTCGCGCATGGTGAGGAACTCATCGACACCCAAAATGCCGTCATTCCAAACGAGCGCCAGGTCCTGCCTCTTCCTCCACCACTTCGGTTGGCCAAATTCCCGAATGATATGGTGGATCCAGTCGTGTGGTTGGGCGACGACGTCCCTGCTTCCCCACTGCCGGACTTCTTGCAGCATCATCAACTACCTCCTCCACAACCACAACCGCCGTGTGGTTCTAAAGAGGTGCTCTGTGCTTCCTCGCACCTTGCCTTTTTGCTTCTCACTGCTCCATCCTTTGCTTCTTCCTTTCTACCATCTTGTGCACTGTCTGCAGGTTGCCATCGAGATCGTGTAGTCGGCAGTATGAAACAAATTCATCGGTTACGTGGCCTTGGTCTAGCAGGAACGCACTGATAGGTTCCCAGGTAATCTCACTAACTTCGTACTCGGCCCATCTCGTTAGAAACCTCCGGCCATGTTTATACTTGTGCTAGAAAATCGCCTCCACTGTGTATGATAATGTTCAGTAATTTCACCTAAATGGTGCCTATATTGGTGTGAAAAGACCCCGGCCTCAAACATACTGGAGTACATTGTACTCTCATCAGCTTGTTCCACACTTTGGCCCTTCTAAAGCTTCCACATTTGTTTGATTTTTTACTTGCCCATTTTCCCACGGCAACTAAGATTGCTTTCTACTTTGGAATCTTTTAACTACATTTTTGGTCATTTTTCGCAAACTATTTTCCATTGCAATCAAATTTTCTTTCCTTTTTATTAAAAAATTTTCCCAAACTGCAACTTGTGTTGTTTTCTTTCCTATGTACCTTTTTTGTTTCCTTCAGGCCTTTTCCACTGCAGATGTTTCCTGATTTTTTTGTAAGCAAAAAACAAATCACACACACAGCAACCCTGAGAGCATGAGAATCAATGCAAGAGGAACTTTATTCTGGGTGACAACTTCGTTGCATTGCGGCACCAAGAAATCAGGCTACAACTGCTAGCCAATGGCAGCCTTCCCTCCACTTACCCACCACCAAGCACTAGATGGCTGCTAATGGTCCACTCTGAACTACAATCGGCTTGTGAAGTCAAAAAGCGAAGAAGCAAATCATAACAGACTTGCACAGCCCTATCTAATGCCTGCCGCCACACTTTCCAATGCAGCTTTTTTCAGCACCACTTCAGTATTCTACATCATCACTACTCCCTTTCACTGGCACTGACCATCACAGCACAGGAGTACTCGGCAGGATCTGAATCTGAGTCTGAGGCACAAGCATGGGCAGCAAGGCTGGCAGAGGAAGAGGTGCGTCCTCGCCTTGGGCAACTGCCTCCGTATTAAGGTCATCACCGCTTCGGTTGCAGAAGTGCAGGTGCGAGCAACTCCTCTAAATCAACTTCAGAGGCACTTATATCATCTTCATTGGCTGCTTCGTCTGCAGGAACATCATTTGCAGGCGCCAAAGGGGGTCGAGGGGGAACTAAGGTAGGGGCAGCAGAATCAGTGTAGGTGGTTCAGGCATGGTCGACAGTCTTCGCAACCTCTCCGATGGTGTGGACCATGCACCAGGACGCCTCGATGGCCACCTCCCTCATTCCCTTTTCCATCCACTCTTTTACCCACTTCATTCACTTTTGACCTCCACTGCTGCCACTGTTTTTCACTTCGCCCCCCGGCCCCATGGCTCACCTTCTGCCCCCCAGGGGCCACCTTTTCCTGCCCTGTGGCATTTCCTGTATTGGGATGCCGTACCCTCGTCACTATTTTTTCGCCAACAGTTGACAGATTGGCCTGTCCCTGTTTTTTTTTTCACTGCCGTGCCTTTACCGTAAGAAATGGGATGCCAGCCCTCAGTACCCCTTTTCTGCAATTTGGGTTTGCCCTGTCTTGGAAGCAGATGCCTGTTGCACATAAATTTCTTGCAGAGTATATTCCAAACTGAATTTGATATTGTATGTATGCCCAGGCAGGGACTGCCGCCACATGCAAATAAAAACCAAGAAAAGCATGAGCTGGCCTGATTGTTCCAAAGAATGCATCCAACAAATCCACATCACCGCTCTATATCAAGCTCGTGCAGTGATGGCTGGTTGCAACTGGAATGAATAATCGCAAACTGCTTTTGTGCCAACAAAAACATTAACCCCCAAAAACTTCAGTCCCAAAACTGGTGCCTCCTCATGCACCAGGCAACAAGGAAAAAGGCCACTGGGTGCATATTGGATCAGTCCTGAAACCCAGGATCCCCTACTGCATGAAATTGCGAACATGCGCTCGGGCTAAGGTGGCAGAATAACCTACTGCGCAAAATACAGGCATTGCCTCCAATGGGTTGGCTTGGTGCAGTAGCACTCCTTGTCCCCCCCCCCCCCCCCCCGCGTGCAACTTTTTGAGACATATATGATGATCATGCAAAAATCTTTTTTTTAGCGCGGAATCTTTTTTTTGGAGCCAAATCTTTTTTTCATTCTAAAAGAAAAAGATAAGTGCTAAAAAAATGAGATTTGACATCAAAAAAAAAAAACCTTGGATCTGAGGCAGGCGCATGCCTTCCTTCCTTCCTTCCTTCCTCCCCCCTCATCCCACTAGCCGCCAGCCCACCCATGTGCAGCACATTGCATCTCTGTCTGGTGCGCAGCGTTCCTCAGAGACGTCCGTCTTTCCGCCAGAGCTCAGCCTGACCATTGTTGGTTCCATGTCTGATGTGTTCCCGCCATGGTCTCTCACCCTCCATATGCTCTGCCCCATCTCATTATCGATCCTGCTGCCCCACACCCACCCCTCTCCCTTTCCCACCTGCGGTGCAGTGGCGCCATGTAAGCTCTGGTGCAGCACACCACTGCTCCCCTGTTCCTGTACAAGGCACGTTGACGGGCAACTGCAGTTTATGACTTGGCAACTGTGGTCGGCAAGCATGGTCATTTACGGTCAACGGTCGTCCACAGGCCTACCGAAAGAAAGCATTGGCCCCCTGGCGGGGTGCTCTGCCCAGCTCCCTGTATCATACACTAGCGCGCTGCGCAGCAGGGGCACCCCAGCCCCCAAATACCTCCCCGAATGCCCTGCTTCCCCGGACCTGGTCGGACGGGCACACAGCCCGCAGTGCCCGGTCCCTTGTGGATGTACCGCTGCCGCCCCCCAACCCATACTTCCTCCACAACGCAGCGTGGCAGGGCCTCAGTGTTCAAAGCCACGTTGTGACTCAGCACTATAAAATCCGCCAGATAACCGGGCGCCAAACGGCCCAACATGGACTCCTGCCGTCCGGAGTAGGCTGCATCCATTGTGTACATCTGCAGTGCCTCATCGAATGAGAGGCACTCCTACAAAGCATGAGAGGTATCGGATATGACAGCAGTGCAAGGGACTGAGCAAGGGAGGGAGGAAATGAGGAGGGATGCATGTTGAGATCACCGAGCCTATACCCTACCTACCTGTACCCTTTTCAGGTGTACCCAAAACGGTCTACAAATGGCAACATTTGGCTATTTTGGCCAGTTTCTGGAATCTGCCATCTCACCCCTCGCCAGCCGCCACCATTTATTTTGCCACTCAAATTTTGTGGGACTGGTATAGCAAGGTTCCTTCCCCCCGCATTTGGGCAACACCCGAAACACCAGCACTGGTCTTGTCCACTTTGCACATACATGCTGCTGCGGCTTGCTGCTGCTGCTTGAAAAAGGCGTAAAGCGGTACATAGGACCTGTGTTGTCGGTCCTGTGTGTGCATTGGGACCGGCCCAAATGATGAAAAAGCGCTTTCTGCCCCAGTTTGCTGTACATTTGACCCCAGCAGCTCCTTTGATGCCCCAAAATGAGCCCCTAAATGACCAGTTTTTCAGCATTTGACTACTGTTGACCGCTTTGCACGCCATGAATCGCCCATGGCCTCTCAGCGGAGCATCTCTGACAGCTCTGCACATCATTGGGGGGGTGGGGAGAGCATACCCTGCGTCAAGCCCTTCCTTTGTCCAAGCTACGCTCAGGTACCCCCCCCCCCTCCCCTTGCGCAAGCACGCTGAAAGTCAGGAAAACGACGGTCAGACGGGGTCGCCGTGCTTAGACAAGACCGTGCTTGCGCAAGGGGAGGGGGGGCACTACAAATGTTTTAGCGCCTATGAGAAGTGGGACTTACACAAGGCGGGGCTTGCGTGCGACATGAAAACTGCACAGGCTCTGCTAGACTCAAAAAGAGATGTTTGCATCGTGCTCTTCGGGATCAAGCGGTAACAAGACCCACAGGGGCCGATATACATGTTGAAAGGGCTCACAGAGGCAAAATCAAATTGTCTAAAGCCTACCGCTTGCAAACACTCCACACAAACCCTCCCATCCTAGTTTGGGTCCCAAAGAATACGGTAAGGCGGAGGGGGGATGCTGGCGCCCTAGGGGGGGGGGGGGGTCGGGTTAAAGGGGATTGGCCTGCTTGAACCACTAGAGTGTTGCCTCCATCCCAGACCTAATCAGGGCTGGAAAGCCCAGGACCCCCTTAGCTGATGGCACAGGGGGCGTGGCTCGAAACAACCACCATCGGACTATCTATCGAGACTCAGGGATGGGGGGCTTCTTGTAGGGCTGACCTCCAGGGGGCTGGTTGGGCTTCGGGGGGGAATTGAGCCCGAAGAGGTGGGAGAGGGTGGGTATTGGCAGGCAAGTTTTGGGGGGGGGGGGGGGGCTTGTATCAGGTATTAGGATTTAAGGGCATATGGCCACGTGGCCGATTCTGGGCATGCCACCGTAAGACAGCAACTATAACACATAACCTCTTTTATGGCAAATTGGTCCCTCCCAAAAACATGTGTGTGAAGGCAACATTACCAGCGAGCAGTGTGGAGGCCTTTCCTTGTGTGAGGTTGGGGTGTGGTTCCTCAAGGTTAGATTTAGCTACGGAATGAAGAAATCCTGAAATTTTGAACTAGATTTCACATGAAAATTTTTTGAAGGTTAGTGCCACCAAAAGTCGGATGATGACCATCTACCCACTTCAGTGGTGAGAAGTTCGAGACAGCGACCTCGATGCAAACGATACATGGAGGACAGCATTAAACAACTAGAACGATCACCCACCCGAACACCCCATCCCCGCAGCGGGCATAGGAAAGGGGGGCAAGGGGGGGCAGGGGGGGGGGGGGGCAACCGCAGGCAAGGAGAGGGACGGTCCATTGCCGAGATGGGTATTTGGAAAGCATAACAGCTCTACACATTTCCCACCTTGCTACTGGCAGAGTGCGGGATAAGCAAAGGCAGACGTACCAGGTGAGTACATAGGTCCCTGGTCACGCCACCATGGCACACCACAGCACAAAAAAATGTGAAGACGGATTAGATCACAATGCAATTCCTACGACACAGCGCACACACCCTTGCAAGGCCAGGCAGGGCGCACATGAGCACATGCACCCTGATCACAAGATACAAGACTGTCTGATTGATGATGTAAGTCGATCGTTTTTTAGCTACTGAGTGCAACTGGTAGAGACGCACTGCAAGCCCAAGCGCTTGAGGACCTTGAGGAATTGCAGGCATCATTTGGTGCAGGCACACTTTCAGGCACACTGGATCGCCAGTAGCCATATGCAGCCACCCCCCCCTCCGGCCCCTGGGTCAAACTAAATGCACTGAACAGCACGGTCACAACGGAAACAGCATGCTAGAGAGGAAGCCAGTTGTAGGGGCATAAAAGGATGGGGTGCTGATGATCAAACCCGAGCCTGCTCATACAACCCCTATCAACGTGCGCAGTGGGGATTCAGAGTGCAAGCAAGGATGCTTAAATGTTGGTATTGTTCTGACTGGGAATCAAGATAAATCCCACTGAGGATTTCATACATCTTACTGGGTGCTGCCTCCCTGTTTCACTTTAGTTCATCCACATGATTTACTACAGCTCACTTGGAACGAGCTCCTCCAGAGAATGTGACAAACAGCCACAATGAAAGAAAGACTGTAGAAAAGAAGGAGGTTGTACTTCTGCTCATGTGCAAGCCTTCTGTGCATCCGGTGTCTCAATCATCTGCATGTGCGACTACTCATGCAAGCAAGCAAATACCCATGGGCATCCTTTGCACTGCACTCACACTGCACGAACGGCATTCCCCTGACCAAATTGAGTCAGTACATCAATTCCTGCTGCAGCCCAGCGGACACAGCACCTCGAATGCAGCGCATGGCGGTCAGGTGGTCTTAAGCGAGTGCTATGGTATCTCAGGTGCATCTCAATTGCTGCCTTGGGCCTTGGGCAGTGACCTCCTTCAGTCCATCTGTCCATCCCCCTACCCTCTTCCCCCTCCCCTGCCTTCCTACTCCCACCCTCCCTCCCACCCTCCCTCCCCTCGCTTTCATCCCGACTTTCTTTTTGACAGCCTTTGTGACAGAATAAAGTTGGCCACTCGGGAGGAACTGAATGACAACCTGGATCACTGGGGAAGGCAGGGGAAGAGAAAGGAAGCGAATGAATCAGGGGCTCATACACCTCCGGTCTCAAACAGTCTCCGTCCGGGCCCTTGCGGGTAATTGCATGATACATCCCCATCAGCGGTCGCGGTTCCTCCACCGGGGCATCGGAACCGCCACAGACCACGACACCAGCTGCTCGGAGCGTAGCCCACGCATAGCCCCCACCGCCGGGCTCCATCAGCCGGTCGTGACCCAGCCGCTGCAGAGCGATGGGTGCGTCGGAGTACACGAATTGAGGCTGCACATTGGCGACCACCCCCAAGCGGGACATCACCTGGATTGTGCTGGGGCTCAGCACCTGGAAAGGATGCAGGAAGGGCTGCACTGCAGCCAGGGCACATGAATCACCCCGTCCCGGTGCAGATTGGCACACGACAGCCGCGCGCCTCCAGACAGTCTTTCATATTGCGGCCAGGCTGGAGGGCATGTCGGTTCGGAAGTTAGTTCAGACGCGGCATACGACTGCACGTCCACAGGGACGAGAGGTTGTGACCGCAGTATGAGGCTCACAGCGCACCATCCGCAAGGGCACAGGTAGCAACTGCCACGCTGCCTTTTCTGCGCACTGGCCCAGTGCCGTACAAGACATTGCCTTCACCGTCACGAAACCGCCCTGTCCCTTCAACGAGGAGGGCATCGTGCCGCCGCCAGTTTTTACCCCACAGATTTGCCCGGTGATTGCAGCAGCGGGCACGGGGGGGGGGGGGGGGGCGGGCCCGGTCCTTGTATGCGACACCCCCCCCCGGTTTTAAGAGATTGTGGGTTGGGGGCATGGCGCCAACGGCGCACCCTTTTTTTCGCATGGTGCCAACGGCACCCCCTTTTTTTAGTGTATGCTTCCTTTTCATCAAACCATCAGTGCTTTTGAGCGCCAGATTAGCAAGACGAGGCGCTATACAAATGTCGTTTGTTGCGAGGTGCTTTCCCGTCGAAGATTAGCAAGACGGGCCGCTACACAAATGTTGTTTGTGGCGAAGTGAAGATCCTGCATTCGGAGCAAAACCCCGGCCCAAGTGCAGCGCCAAATTCTTTCTGGGGCGAACGCACTGCGTTCTTTCTTTCTTTCTTGTTTCTCTTTCCCACGCTTTGTTGCGTGGCCCCTTGAGTTGGGGTTAGGGACTCGCAATCCACGCTTTGTTGCGTGGCCCCTTGAGTTGGGGTTAGGGACTCTCAATCCACGGCGACCCCCCTGGAGGTATGCATGTGGTAGTAGTGGGTCACGCGCAAGCCCCCCCACCTTGGGCCCCCCCCCACACACCCTCAAGCCGACCCCCCTCAAACTGCCCCCCCAGCCCCCCCCCCCCCCCCCCCCCCCCCCCCCCCCCCAGGTTTTGACAGATAGCTAGGGGGGTGTCGCATCAGGACCGCTGGTAGTCGCCCCCCCCCCCCCGTGGCAGCGGGCAGCATGTGTCGGGCAGGGTGCAGGCAGCCCTTATCTCCCGCAGGGTCGCAATGGGACGGGAATCTTTGCACTCAGCTCCGTTCATGAGGAGATGCGGCGGCGGCGCTGGGGGGAGGGTCGGCATGTGGCCATGGTGTTGGCTTGTTTGCCATTGGCGCCGCCTATTGGCCTCTCGCCCTTGCATGTTCTGACCCTCTGTGGGTCCAAACGTGTTTTGGTTGTGTCATTGGAGCCTCTAGATGACTTTTCCTGTTTGACTACTCCGGACTCCGGGGCCGGCTTTCTGAGGGACGGGCTGTTGCCCATGCCATTGACCAGGTGCATCCATATGCACACTCCATGTCCATGCTGGGTTTGCCGGCTCCAACACTGACCTGTGCGCGCCGGTGTGTGCATTTGACAGGGGCTTCTCACAACCACAATGATTCTTTTCCTTTTCTCCTTTCCTTTGCCTCCTTCTGCGCTCTGCACCATTTTCGACAAGCGCAGTCTGCCCTGCCCTGTTGCCTTTCCTTGCGTTTCCATCTCCCCCTGCCCAGTTTCCTCTGGGCTCTCCATGTTCGTCCTGTCTTGGGGGGTAAAGGGCGGCAGGGGAACGTGTTGCTGCGGGGAGGGGGTAGGGGAGGGGGAGGGTGGGGGGAGAGGGGTGAGGGGGTCGTAACAGCCACCCTTTCTTTTGGAAAACAAACGAGAGTGCCAAAGTGGGAGTGGCTGTGGAACGTGACTACACAAGGCACAACGCTCTGCCCAGTGTGAGAGCAAGGGCTCAGGCCTTGCCCATGGGCCCCACAGTCAAGCCGCTGCTTTGTGACCACCCCGGTGAACGGGACTTCGGGGGAAGGCGGACAGTACTCACAGTGCTATTGTGCAGTCCAAGTCGGGGCGTGAAAAATGCGGCTCGTGTACAAAGAAATCGTCAAGTCGTGTAATGTTATTTTTTTTGCGGTAATGTGTGTACCGGGTCTGCACCACTTACCGCAAAAAACAAAAATTACACGTAACACAACATACACGTCGGGGACGGACCGGTTTGTGGCAACATTACAACAAATCCAGAATTGAGTCCCATGACATGTGGCGTACAACTGCCTCGGAGCTGGCTTGGCCTAGTCTCGGGACTGCCCAGCGTTTTGAACCCAAAACCCAACGATGGCCTTTGCCTGCGGGGTTGCGTTCCCCAAAAACAGCCACACTTTGGCCATCTTTGACAGAAATCGGTGCTCGCAAGAGGAAAATCCACCGGAATCCATGGTTGCGGTCCAGATCAGAGTTGCTTTTGCTCGCGGCGAAGATGGCACTATTTTAATGAGGAACGGTGGCTTCATCTCCTGTCTTATGCCCCCCACCCCTCTCCTTTCAAAAAACCGCCGGCCCTGACCCCAGCCAATTTTGAGACGGGCCCTCTCCCAAACGCCATGCACGATGGCCACCATCAGTGGGTACAAAAGCCGCCCATTTACCACCGACCGCCAACCACCCTGACTGTCAACGGTCACCAACCGCCAGGACTCAACGAATAACCGTCGCCGGTTAACCGCGGGTTGACTGCCCGCAGCAGACCGTTGAAGTAGCGCAGCCGACCGTCAACTGCCGGCGCTTCCTGCCCCCCACTGGACCCCGAAGCCAGGCACCTGGCAGTGAGTCAGCACTGCACGGTCCTCCACCGCAACGCCAGCCCGCTCCATTGCAGCCACCGAGAGGCGCGCCGCACGGTCCCCGATGGCATGGACCTCCAGCCGCCACCCAGCCTCATGCACCTCCCGAATGGTGCGGTCCAGAGCCTCTGGGGAGAGCTGCAGGACGCCGCAGTTGGTCTGTGTGGGGTCGTCACTGTATGGGCTTTCAAGGGCAGCAGTGGAGGCCCCCATGCCCCCGTCGGAGAAAACCTTGGCACGGTCGCAGGACAGCATGGCGTGCGGCTGCCAGGCTACCGGCTGTCGCCGCGGGGCAGAGGCTGGTGCGGAACACGAAACGGAGGGAATGACGACGTCGGAGGCCGGGCACGCAGACTCCGGGTCGGCACCAGCACCAGCACCGGCGCCATCCCCCGCAGCCCCGGCCCTGCCAGATGCCTCTGTGCCAGCCACAGACACGTCCGCTGAGGAGGCGGTGGGGGCGGGCAGCACGTCCTCGTGGGGAAGAGTCAGCAACACCCGCAGCGGCAGGCCCTCGCCTTCGCGGTCCAAGGCCGCGTACGCCTCAAACGGAGCAGCAATGCCGCCCACAACCGCCCCGTCGTTGGTCTGGACGGACGTGATGCCCTGGGCCACGCACGCCCCCAGCCCCGCGCGCAGCCAGCCCTTGGCCGTGTCCAAGTCTGTCTCAGGCTCTGTGACGGGGCTCAGGAGGTCCATGGCCGTCTCCCGCAACACCCCCGTGGGCTCGCCCGTGGCGTCGGTGTCCATAACGCCGCCGTCGGGGCTACGAGTGGCGGCGGTGATGCCACAGAGGCCCAGGGCAACCGAGTTGGCCACGCAAACGTGCCAGCAGCGCCGGTAAATGATGCAGGGCCGGTCCGGAACCACGGCATCCAGGTCTTGCCGGACGGGGTAGGCCCCAAGGGCGTCCTGTGGAGGGGAGGCAGAGAGGGTAAGCGTTGGACCAAATCGAAGGCCATCGGGCCACGAATCAGTGGTCCCCATGCACCCAAGTCCGGCGCGCCCTTGTCCTGAGACGCCGCAGCAATTTGCTGGGAAATGGGGCGAAAGGGGGCGCAATGGGGAAAAGCAGAGGGTCCAATGGGGCAAAATGGAGAGAAATGGGGCAAATTGGGGATTGGGGCTTGCCTGCCCCGCACACCCACTACCCCGTTCCTTGCACAAAGCCGGGTGTCACGGTTTGACCACAGGGTGGGCCTCAGACGATGTTTGAATGCAAAAAATCTGACTGGGGGATCCTACTACTGTTGACTAAACTACAGCCCCAAGCCCCCTTGTACGCTGAATTTCAGTCCCCAGACCCTTTGTTTGCAGATTTTCAGTGTCTTGCCCTCGGTCGTTGGGCAAAGCGGTTGTTGTGCATGGGAAAGGGGGGGTCCGTCTCGCCAACCGCAGAAAGCGGATCTCGGAATGGGCTCATGCCCGGGCTTTGTTGGTCGTCACTTGCTGAGTTGTCTCGACGCGACCTACTCCCTTCTCCCCAAACACAACGTGACTCAATGTGACGAGACGCTGGTCGTGGGCCACACCCCTGAGGGAGGACGAGGCTCGATGTCCGGTGCTGATAAGATTTGGCCATTGGTAAGTCAATGGTAGTGATGGACTGAAAGCCCCCGCTACTGACACTTGACCTGCAAATAAATCAAAGTCAATGGCAAAAGCACATATCAAGTCCATACAACAGTTGTGAACCAACCAATACCACATCTGACATCCGGTGTCGATGTTCTAGTGCGCGCAGAAGAATCGCACCAGCCCACATGTTTTTGGGGGGTTGTATTCAGACGCGACACGGTCACACAGCGGGATGCAGAGCACTGCCATCATCAGAGGTTCCGAATTCAGCTCTTGTTACACTTGACACCATTTTCCTTTCTCACCTCTGCTCTGCATTCTCATCTTCTTTGCACATGCCCACAGCTGATGTGGGGAAACCAGCACATGCGGGCGGCAGGCTTCCAAGGCCCTCAGCGGTGGGAAGGAGGAGGTTGCTCGTAAGCCCCAGGTGCGGGCGGTCATGGGCGCCGTGGTGGCGCCCATCGGCCCGAAGGCCTGCCTGGAGTGTGGCTTATGGGCAATCGTGGTCAGGGTGGGCTGCCTATATAGCGTGGGTTCAGCCCTGGTGTGCGCCAACAGCATCCTGTCCATAGCAGTTGTCTAGGGCTTGTAGTTTGGTGTCCGGACAGGTGCGAGGTTGCTCTTGCAGGGCTCAGAAGTATCCGGTCTCGGTGTCGGTTAATGTACCCACAAACGTACCCACAATGTACCCCATGCAAAGGAAAATGGGGGAAAATGGGGGGGGAAGGGGGGAAATGCGTAAAGATGGGTAAAAATGGAGGAAAATTGGGGAAATTTGGAGGAATTGGATTTTCCCCTCTTTCCCCATTGTTCCCCATTTTCCCCCATTTTCGCTACCCTTGTGGTGCCCGTTGGCCACCCCCCCAACCCCAACCTGTCAGACAAAATTGATTTTTTGGGGGGTTACACACCATGTTTTCCATATTTTTCCACATAAATCACAAAAAATCTCACCCCAACCCCCATTTTCCCCCATTTTCCCCCATTTTTCCACATGTTTCCCATTTTTCCTCAGGTGCTTTCGCCAATGCACCCCCCCCCCCAACACACAGCCTTGTTGCCAACCGAAACCTTGATTTTTGGCCTTTTCAGCCCCAAAATTTCCCATTTTTCCACCAAGCAATCTGAACTTCCCTCATTTACCCCCATTTTCCCCCATTTTTCCTACTTCGGCCCATTTCCTGGATAGTGTTCCGCTAAACGTACCCAAAGTGGGTACTTCTGAGCCCTGCTCTTGATCCACGACTTTCCATGCCATGTACCAAGTTTGGTCTTGGCCTCCCGGCGCTGCACTAGCAAGAACACATCCAGCACATGAGACACTTGGAAACAAGAGGGGCGTGATGTTCATGCTGTAAGCATCGTGATGTTCATGCTGTAAGCATGCCATAAGGCAGCAAAGTACAGGACACCAGGCGTCCCCATCTCTTGCTGTATCGCGACTCCGAAACTCCAGAAGAGGCAACTAAGGAAGCAACATGCGTCACTGCTCCCTGCCCCCCACCCTAGTAGGCCAGATGCTGAAGTTGTGCTCCCATCACAAATCACAACACATAAAGCAGACAAGAGCAGGGGGGTATGGAGACAACATTCTCCAAACAGACCAGGACGCAACAGGCACACAAAATGGAGGGATCTCAGACAGGTCGTCTTGGGGAGCTCCGTCACGTCTCACCTGATCCCAGTGAAATCCCACCACAAGACTCTTCTTGCCATCAGTACAGTGTGCCCGGAGTGCGGCTTGCAACTCCACAATCGATGTGCAGCCCGAGAGGTCCACTGCAGTGCTCAGCTTTCCCAATTCACAGACGTGAATATGGCTGTCGTGCAATCCAGGAAGCACCAGGCGCCCCTTCGCGTTCACAATCCTCGTGCCCCTTGTGGTGTCGTCCGGAGGGGGCTCTGTCCCTTGCCCCATGGCCAATATGTAGCCATCTGCAGAGACCGTCATCCAAGGGCTGAAGCAAGGCCCATCAGGCCCCCATCCGCAGTAGATCTGGGCATTGCAGACTAAAAGAGACTGGGGATTTGAAGGGATCGCATCGACTGGGGATGAGGCAGACACGCTCATGAGAAGAAGATATGTAGGACTAGGAATCTGGAATAGAAGGGACCGTGTCGACAGTTATGGCAAGGGGGACAAGGCTTAAGAAAATGAGAATGCTGGCCACAGCGCGAGATTCCAAGCAGACTATGAATATGGTGCAGTTGTGTGCCGGAGTGGCAGGACTTTCCTTGAGCCAAAAGAAATTCAGTCCCATGACATTTGGTACGTCATTTGCCAACAGTGGACCAGCAAGAAATGCCACTTGAGCATCAGGTGCCAATAGTCAAACGTCAACTGCCAGCAACTAACTATCAATTGATCCAATTCCAACAATCAACTGGGGCACTATTTACGACCACATACATAACCAGAGTAGCCACAGTGTCGGGGTGCTAGAGGACTATTTGGCTGAGCAAGCAGAGAAACACAAAGAAAGCCATTGTTAGTAGAGCATGCTCCAGAAAGCTGAACACAAGTCGTGCACTGTGCGAACAAGAGGGTAGCTGCAGGGAAAGCCTGGTCTAAAATTGTGCATTAAAATTTGCCTCTTGCTGTCCTGCCTTGGTCCTGCCCTCGCACTTTCTGGTTCTCTTCGCCCCGGCGCACAAACATCTAGTGCATTGTGGCGATCCTCTGCCCTCATACTGCATGATCCCTTCAGTGTTAACTTATATCATAGTGTACACCTGGGCATTCGGCGCCTCAGCAAACTGCCTGTACCACTCGAGCTGGTCTCCATATACCATTCACCTGGGTGTATGTGCCGTGTGCTGTCACGCATATTGCATCTCAGTGTGCACGCACAATATGCTGCATCTCCCAGGCCCTCGGCATGAGGCCAAGCCACTCCCTCCGTTGCATCCACAGCTGTGTGCTCTGTCTGCACATTCAGGTACATCATCTCCCTGGTCCCCATCTGCGCCAGCCCCTGCACATATTGTGCGTACAACTCTGATCAGCCCGTGCTAGTTCTTCCGTGTTACACACTGGTCTCTTGCCGTATTCTGGGTCTGGGGTCACCCTCGTGGTGTGGGTCCCTTTTGCTCTACCTTCTTTGTACCACTGCTCAATCACTGCCTTGGGCAGCCTGGCCCTGAAGGCATACTGCTTGACAAATCGGTCCAATTATGCTCTCCACCATTGATGACCATAACCTGTGATGCCCAGCCCCCTTGCCAGAGACCTGATATTTGCATGGCATAGGTTCACTAATGTACCTACCAGGGTGCCAGGTCACCGGGTGGGCTTTGGGATGGAAGGAGGGACCCCCCCCCCCATTCTGGGGTCGGGAAACACAAAAAAACATGTTTTAGAAGTGAATTGGATGGTTGTTAGTGGGTATTTGCCCCTATGAAGGACTATACCTATGAAGGACTCATAGGGGCAAATACCCACTAACAACCATCCAATTCACTTCTAAAACATGTTTTTTTGTGTTTCCCAACCCCAGAATAGGGCCGCACGCCCGACCCCAGAATAGGGGGGGGGGGGGTCCCTCGTTCCGTCCCAGAGCCCACACGGTGACCCTGCACCCTGGTAGGTACATTAGTGAGCCTATGCCATTTGCATATACATCTCTCCATATTAGGGTCAACCATAGCGACTTCTGCAGAATGGCTGGCATCTGTACTTACATTACATTGCCTGAGTTGGGAGCTATGGCCGGAAGCCATCGGGACCACTCGGCCTGGTCTCCATCAAAGTTCTCCAAATCTCGGACCACCCCTTTCCATACCCAGGTTCATTTGTGGGTGGGATACAGGCTTCACACCATAGGATAGTGTCCCCATAGGATTCCCACTTCAACGGGACACCTTACATTGTTTTGAGGAGTTGCATGATTACATCCTTTACAGCCCTACATAGGTATCTTAGTATATTGATGAGGAATATAAGGATATTATCCCTGAACCTCGCCAAAAAAAAAAAACACATGGCCCTTGCAATTTTGAGAGGGTGCCTGTGTGGACCCAAGCTCACCCAACAGGAACTCCGGGAACTCTAATGGGTGAAACTAGGGGAGAAAAGTACGCATCCACTCATTGTCTCATATTCAAGTGCACTGAAAAATGTGTTGAGGGCTGAATCCAGGGGAGTCTTTTGGAATTGGCACATCCTCTCCGTTGATATTGATGGATATCCATGCCAGCAACTTGCATGCTGGTGACCACTGTCCCCTCAACCCACTCTTCTAGATGTCCTCTAGGTCGGCGTCGTGGAGTTTGCCAAGGGGGAAGGAACGAGCACAATCAATACAACACAGTCATGTAATTCAGCCCCGGTGTCGCTGGTGGCTTTGATGGCGACACACCGTTCCATGGGCGGGCGGGGGGGGGGGGGGATCATGCGTAACATACAAGGGCCGCTCCCAGTGTGGATGGGTGGGTGGGCCGCCAAGCAAATGACAAGACAGTCCACTGCAAAGGGGGAGAGGTGGTCAGCCGGCGAGGCAATCTCTAGATCCCCCAGGAACCAACCACCCTTTGAAGCTCGTAGGAGCGATTCCGTGCCACAGGCACCAATCGCCCCGCCCAATTCCGGCCCTGCCCCCCCCCCCCCCCCCCCGAGAGAACTCTGGGCTATGTCACGTGTGCACTGGCGGCAGACAGCACAAAGCGCAGAAAGGATATGGGCTCGTCAGTGGCCTATAAGACCATAGGTACCTTTCTGTCACAGAACATGGGACACGAAGATGCTTGTGGGTGGGCCACAGAGATGCAAAGCAGTGGATGCGCAGCGGTACGCCAGTGGCCGACGCTAAGCTTTACCCACCGGACCTGTAAATCCGACCTAGATTCTGAGTTCATGAGATAAGAAAAGGAGATGGGCCCTCCCCCCGGGGGCATAGCCCCACCGGAATTCGTGTTGAGGGCTTGAAAAGTGGCGTGAGCACTAATAGAATAGGAAAATTGTGGCACCAGTCGGCACAGTGCGTGTTGCACGATCCTGCATGTGGCATGCGCCACGATGCATATTGCACTGTCGGACCATATAGCGTGGCCTTGGAGCCAGCGATGCAGGTGGAAAAAGATTGTCTCGCGGGTGGAAGGCAATTGATAAGTAACATGTTCGCACCATATAAGTGTCTGGCCCACGTCCCATGGCGTGCGGGCGACGATGCGAGGCATTGCGGAGTGCAACGCGCGCAAGACTGTGGGTCGGGAATATCCAGAAAGTACTGCAACTTGTGCCCAGGACGTGATGCTCAGTAAGCATGATGCCCATGTATGCAAGAAGGGCTATACATCTAAAACCACACTGACCAAGATATTGGAGACATGTTTGTGGGCCTGTGCTGGTGGCGACTGGAGGGTTACCGTGTACTTCAACCACCAAGTGGTTGTGAGACCCGACGGTTGGGCATAAACCAGGGGGGACCCCCCCCCCCCCCCCACCACCACCACCACCACCTACAAAAGCGGCAAATCCAACAACCCCCGTGGGTGGGTGGGTGGGTAGACAAAAAATTGCCTAAAAAAGACAAGGCAAACAATTGTTTTGAGAAAAAAGGGTTTGCCAAGGGGGGAAGAACAAGCACAATCAATACCACACAGCCATGTAACTCAACCTGGGTGTACTTCTCTCTAGAACTACCCTTGCTGGTTCACAGATCCCCACTTAGATGTATACAGCTAATTGCTCAACACCAAAAAGATAAGAACTAGGTCAAACAAATCAAAACATGTAAAACCACAGAGCAAGAGATAGATGATCGGGGGCCCGGCTGTTGACAGCTAGTTGCAGAGGTATTAGAGTTGGACCCAACCACTTGTTGTGCTGGCTGTATTAGGCAACCACCGTGCTAGACATGCTTCCCAAGGCGGCAAACTTGGTCGCAGGGTTGGAAGAGAACTGTGTCGCGTAGCCGCCGGTCCGGCTGTTCATGTGACAATGGCGATGATGTTGTAGGCATGAATAAGACAACGGCTACCCAACTAGTTGATACCATCACGAACGAACAGCGGGGCAAAAGTTTGAACCACCTAGGCTAAGCAATGTTGACACCAGCAAACTTGGCCCACAACTCAGGGGTCAAGCACCCAACGGTACCCGGCATAGCTCAACGGGCGTACAGTAGCTCGGACTCAGCGCACTTCTGTAGGTTGGCAGGGTTGGAACCTAAACCTCGGGGATCAAAATTGTAGTCTCCAGGGAGCTCACCCTTGAGGTACGCAGGCATAGGTGCCTTGAACGGGCCCAAGTAGGTCGTATGGTCCTCACCGTACTAGGGAGACTTGGCACCAGTAGCCACAAACATGCCAAAGATGCTCGAGTTGCCCTAGCTGAAGACGCTCCTAACTGCTGCATCGGCAATGGCCATTTCACAATAAAGCCTTGGTCCGTTACAATCTCATGCACGTAGTAGCCAAAGTTGAGAACATAGCCAGGCGGTCATTGGTGACCTTCTTGATCTCCACCAGTAGCACTGGACACAAGCTCGCAATCAGTCCAGCACGACTGCGGACGGGCCCGACATGGCTGTCATCTGCTGCAGAACGCCCACCTCCGTGGTGCCTGGCAACCCCAAGTTGTTGCGGCCCACGGCGAGGGCCACAAGCAACGTCTCCTTCGACACCTTCTGGCTCAAGTGGTCATGAGGGTAGGGGGGACCAATCCCCCCTCCCAATAAAACGGACACAAAATTGGAAGAAAAAGAAAAGGCAAACAATTGTTTCGACAAAACAAGGCTTTCTTCAATGCCCAAATGTCACCTAATAGCTGATGGGAAAAGCGCCATGCATGCATCATACTATCAACCTCATCTCCTTAAACCCACTTTCTCATTCTACGTGGATCTCATTATTGGGAGTTGAATATTGTCAAGGTGCAATGAAGGTGGTGAATCGGCACCCCAAGATTGACTCTATCCCCTTCACCAATTCCCATTCAACACTTGAATGCTCACCCAGCCGTCAATCTAGATCTAGTGGGTGGTCTTCACGGTGGTCAAGATACCATTCCACAGCTCATCCTTCAAGTAGTAACTCATCCTTCAAGAAGCAACAGCGGATGCCTCAACCTTGTGATCCCGTGCTAGCACCTCTTGTTTTCCTCATCCAACATTTGCAACACAAAGGTGGTACTGCCAAAGAGGGGTGGGCCTCTGTGTAGTGCATGGTGCACATCCATGGCCGTATAACCCTTGTTGTCAAGGGGGGGGGGGTCCGCACGTTGGGGAAGAGGTGGCCCAAAGGTGTCGGCCAAATGGCAATATCCTAGGCCAAGGGGGCCCAGAGGAGGAGGAGGAGGACGAGGACTAGTGAACGGTAATCGGCTGCGCACTACACCAAAGGCTAGTCACGTGACGGCCTTTGACTAATCCTTTGTGCTCCACCTTACAGATACTGTGAGGAAGTAGTGGGTTCAGAAAAGAAAACGGTCGCCGAGAGACCATTCGGCGAACCATACCCCACTCACACTTACCCGAGGTGCCCCAACTAAGAGCGTAAGAGGGTACCAAAGGGCGTCAATTCACACACACACACACACGTGTCCAGACTACGCCCAAGGGGATCCTCCCGGTATCCAAGTCAGATTAAGTGGTGTTCCCCGAGTTCCTTGCTTTGTTTGTGTACCCTCTCCGAAAAACCCATTGCCTATGCACTGCAAGTCTTTTAGATATCTGGGTATGGATGCCCTCTCTTGTGTGATGCACACCCCGGGCACATGAGAAATCTTACCACCATATTCATTAGCTTTGGCACTGCGACTGCTTTTGTTCTGGTCTGCGCTTGACACTCCTTGCGCTCGACACTCCTTGCGACTACGCTTGACTGCGTGTCGTGAGTTGGATGTCCTCCCTTGAGCAGCAAACCCCTTTTGCATCTCAATTGCTTGGTTCTCCGGCACCTATTGCGTTGTTTTCCTTCTTTTGTGTGCCCTGACCTCCATTATCCTCCCCGCTGCACCCCAAGTGTGCTTTTGCCTGTTTGCGTTTGCACCATGCCCTGTTCTTTGTCTGTCCGTCTCCCTGTTGTCCCTTCTATGTTAGGTCTGCTCTTATGCCCCCCGGCCTGTACTGATGCCCTCTGATGCTGGGCCGGTGCCAGATATCTGGTGGGTGTTGGGTGTGTACTGGGGCAGAGGACACCACCTGGACGGTTCATGGACTTGGTGGTATCGCATCATCTTCTGAACTGCTGCATGCTGTGGAATGTCCTTGGTCTCTTCCTGGGCATGGACAGTGTTGCAGTCCGTGGGTCCATCCATATCTGCCATCTGTTGCTGGGGTGTCCGATTGTTTGTTTATGGCGGTGTTACGCTGTGCACCTCGTGTTGGTGTATGTTGGCTTTGTCCGCTGGGAAAATGGGGGGGTAGACCCGTGTGCACCCTGTGTATAGCCACACACGTTGCTGCTGCTCTGGTTATACAGTCTCGGTTATACAGTCTCAGGTGGTGTTTCTTACTGGGGACACTCCTGCATGATCGCACAGGCTGTCACTGCTCTGACCATGCATTCTTTGGGCAATTTTCTGGTCCCCAGAAAGGGGAAAGCAGCCCGCGGCCAGCACCCTCATTTTGTGGTGGGTTAAAATTTCGGCCAACTGGGCCCGGGGGGGTGGGGGGTCCTTAGGGTGGCTGAGCCGGGCTTCCTGTGTATTGATATGTGGTGCAACGCATTTACTTGACTCAACAACATCCAACTGTGTTTTCTGTAGATTGCATATGAGCTATCATCAGGAAATCTGTGGTCAAGGCCCTTAATTCCCAGGGAGCCCAAGCCCTCCATCCCTTCTCTCTGCTCTTCGGACATCCACACGTTGTTTGTTAGGACACCCACCAAGCCGCTGTTTGGGCACCAGGGTTTCCATTTCGCCATGGGCGGTGGGCCGGAGCATCCAAGACTTGTGGAAGGGGAGGGCCACGTTCTCCAACCCCAGAGATCAACCCTGTGATCTCCTGATGGTGCTTTCAACAGCAACTTGTTGCATGGAACCACCCAGCACAGCAGGCTTAGCTGAGGCTTCAGCACTTTTCTTTTTGAGACTCAGCGAAAAACAAAAAATGCAAGCAATCGGGATCTACTGTCTTGATGGGAATGCCACTGTAAATATCCACAACAGTCTCGATGATTGAATTTAACGGTGTAAATCTCTGCCTGGTTCACTGTCACCGTCCAGCGAGGGACATACAGACCTACGCGCCCACGTGGCATGACTTTTTCACTGATGGGGCGATGACGCAAGCCAATATCCGAGGAACGCGGAGAAATCCAAATGGTCTCAAAATAGTGTCCCACAAGATGACGTAACTGCAGGTTTTTCCACTTTCATGCTCCAGCCCAAAATGGGTAGCACTTGCAGGACAAGCACTTTTTGACAGCAAAAGTGGATGCTGTTTCCTCTCCAAAGGTTCCCTCTAGTCACTAGTCATTGCTGGAGAACATAGTGAAGTCTACAAAGAAGATGAATATGCGATGCAGCGGCCAAAAATTCTTGCACGGCTGTCAATTATTGCAGGTTGAATGAGCATGTACATTGAGTGTTGAGCAAAGGCAAATCTACGTAATTGGCTGACAGTTGGTGTGCCTTGGCATGCTGCCATCTCTCCGTGTTCTTACTCGTGCGGTGTTTGCACTTAATTCCCTCACCACGCAATGTTCAAGGTGACTCGCTTTGTGCCTGTTTGCATGTTCTGGATAGTGCAGTTCGATTTTGAAGGGCGCTGTGCAAATGCCCAACGTACCCACGTTTCGGCAGCTCGGAAGCCAGACGTGCCACAGGCATCAGTGCGCACCCCACACCCCACGGCATTGCTTGCTACCTCAAGTCATTGGCTCCAAGCTCCCAGCATTGAGCTCCAAGCTTGAAGCAGGGAATGCCCTGAAATCCTGCAACCATTTGAAGGTCAGGGACTGGGAGCTTTGTATGAATGCCTCAAGGGTGCACACAATGCCCACATGGTGCATGTGCACCGTTGCTACTGTCGCTCGCCTGAGCACAAGAAACTCCAGAAGGCAGGTAGACATCGCTTATGACACAATGACGCAATATGACACAATGAATGTACAGTATATAGATAACAGACATCCCTGAATTACCTGTTCAGAAAAAGGCTGGGCCTCTGCAACAGCCAGGTTGGCACAAGAAAACTGGCAGATGGATGCTGGTGGGGTGGCAATTGGCAACCTGGAACGCAGATTGAATACACCTGAGCCTAAACGCAGCAAACGGCAGAAAATCGTGGCGAAACCATAGAATGCACCCTGTGTGCGTGCGAGCACGTGTGCGCACTACGGGGTGCTGGTTGAAAGAATTTACATTTCTACGATGACCACCAAAAGATCAACCCTCGAAATTGGATCCGTGATCATCGTACTGATAATCACTGGCGCTGATGACCAGTGGTACTACTGACTATCCATGAAAGTACAGTCCACCCCTACACCACCGTTTTGCACCACTATGCCACCGGTAGAAGCTGGCTGTCCGGGGATCTGTGGCGGGTGCTTGTATGTTGCCAGAGAGGCGGAAGATGATGACAGAAGCCTTGTGCTTCACTCCAACCTTGAATTCCCCAGCAGAACAATTCAGGATGTCCACTCAGTGTGCGGTACGTTGCCAATCGTGCAACGGGAGCAGGTCAGTGCCCTGCTTCGAAGCGGTCAGGTTGCCCTGAATTTCCAGGACTTTCTCGGTGTCCCAACATTTGAGTTGGGTTCCCTCGTCCCACGCCACCGGGGCCAATGAAAGATTTTGAGGGCTGTACCGAGCCAGAAAGGCCCCCCACAGAATGAGCACATTGGAGAATCTGGGTCGGCACCAGAACCAGCCCCCAGTCCTGGCCCATACCCCAGTCCATGCCCCTGCCCCTGCGTGAGTGAGCCCCAGCCCGTGCCGCACCCCCTCTCTGTACCACTTGACAATGCAATGGGGCCTACTTGCTACCAAAGGTAAACAATCTCAGGCAGATGAAGGCTGCAATGATCCAAACTAATACATACACGGCTACCACCATCTGATCAAACCAATACCACCACTCGATGCTTTGCCCTTCCGCCATCCCCATGAAATTGAGGACCTCAGTGTAGTTGACGGAGCTGGTGCAAGGGACTTTGTGGTCCGGGTTGCATGTGAAAGTTTTTCCGTCGAACATTGTGATGATCATCGACTCGTATGTGTAGCGGAACGGGTTGATCCAGTACAGCCATATGTAGGCAGCGGGAATGTCCGGCTTGGGCAGGTAAAAGCCTGCAAGGGAAGAAAACCAGGTCGCAATACCCGGGCCCAGAGCGTTTGCAATGTCGTAGTTGGGGGAGATGGCCGTCACGGTGTGGCTCAGGAACGTGCACATGACCACGAAAAGCCAGAAGGGGAGCGCGTGCTCAAAGAAGCGCTCAAAAGAATCCCCGACGTCGCTGCCGAAGAACGAGATGATGACAAACAGAAGCACGTTGGGGATCAGGTACGGGATCTCTGCCAACATGTATGCCAAACCATACATGTTGGTCGTATACATGCCGGCAGCCTTCTCCCGGTAGAAAGTCACGCGCTGGCCCATGAGCACCTGGAAGGACGGGCAGGCAGGTCAGCTGCTCGCCGAGGAGAGATCACACGTGCTACACAAACAGGCGGCTGACGGTGAGGGACAAAGGGACGGTGTGGAGACATGGGGAAATGCGGAGGTCTGCATGACACCGTCTCAGTTAAAGGAGGTTGGGGGGAGGCTGGGGCGGCGGCAAAACGGCTCTTTTTTTTTGCCTGGCCCGTGCTACCCCACGGGCGACGGACGTGGGGGTGGGCGGGGTGGGGCGTGCGGCAGAATCCTGCCCCCAGTATTGCTGAGCAAAGGCATGCACCAGAAATCGGCACACGCACCAAATCCACCATTGGTCAGGCCACCTGCACATACAAGGCACGGTACCGGCTGCAGCTGCATTTTCTGCCGAACATTTTGCGTACGGGCCCCTTCGCGGCCCGATGTTGAGCAACTGCTGGTCCTCAGATGGGCCCGGATGGCGCAGAGTCCCATTTCCGCAATGGCCTCCATTTCCTCAGCCCCCCCCCCTTCGCAGAGCAGCTTTGGAGACACCCTGGCAACCTGCTTTGCGCTTGAAAGCTGCGGTCAGCATGTCTCTATCCGGGAGCGAGGTTGCGAGGATACTGAGCTTGCTCCACTCCAGTCTGCCATGTGCGACCCACCGAATTCGGGAAGTGCGTGGATGCGGTTTCGTCAGTAGTTAAGGCGGTCCTTCTGCCGGTTCGTGGTCGGGGCCTTTGCTTAGCATCGCCAGGTTAATCCACAGAGGCTGGTGGCCATCCGGTAGTACAACCAGTGTCCAGTGCTGTGTCTTTGTACGACCTGCTTGTTGGTCGAGGTCATGTCTGGGGGACACTTTTTTCGGGGAGGGGGAGAGGGGGTGAGGTGCTGCTTTGTGGCTTTTGAGGAGGGAATCCGCTCGTGGGGGGGAGGGGGCGATAATTTGGCTTCCCCAGGTTTTATCATACCCACACATACACACACACACCCCAATCGTCTGTAGGGTAGCTGTGGAGGCAAAACAAGCAAAGAACAGCCCCCCCCGCCTGCCCCCGCCCCCATCCCCGGACCGTTGATCGAACAAGACACATAAACCAAAAGTTTTGCTCAATTCGTAGCAGTGGGAAACAGGGTCTGGCTGGAGCACTCCCCAATAATCACCCTATTTGCTCTGCCCCCATGTTGAGTGCATACACAAAACAAACCAGAACAGCAACTGATGTCTGTCATGTGCCGCCAAGAGAAGCGGTTCCCGAAGCTCCTCTGCCAAACAGGGTCAGCCTTGCAAAGGCTCCGTCCACGCTACACAGCCTCTGCATCTTCCTTTGTGTGGCTTGCTGCACGTACAAGGGGAGGGGGGGGGTGTATGGGGGGGGGGGGGGGGCGCAACGACGTTTTTGAGATGTAGTGCATCGGGGGCGGGGTCGATTGGGCATGTCATGTGCTTCTTGGGGCTTGAACACACCGTAATTCCGGAGATCAAGAACGTCAAGCCGCAGTAGAAGGTTGTGGTGTAGCAGAAAGACAGGCGGAGGAAGATGTCCTCCGTATAGTAGTCCATCCTCCAATAAGCGCTTGTGAAGATGATCGCAAAGACGAGAATAATCAGGGCCCGCACGACCACATACTCAGTGGATCGGCGGTAGATGCGACTTGCCCGGATCCACAGGTAGAAGAACTGCGTGTACCATGGATTGGTCTGGCTTTTCTCGTAATACACCGAGGGTCCTTCAGCAGGTTCGCTCTGCTCCTTTGGAGGAAGGAAAGGGTCGAGAATGAGAGAGAGGGGGGGCCGGACGACTGGCCATTGCAAAAGTATCTCAACCATATTGCCAGCCACCCTATCTATAGCTAGGAGTGGCACTCTAGCATTCCGTTCACCCTGATTGTACGAGGAGATAGCTTCCCCGTCAAAGGCACCAAGTGTTGCCAATTATCAATGATAGCTTCCCCATCCAAGGTACCAATTGTTCCCAACTATCAATCACCCGAGCAAACTTGCGGCAAAAGGCACAGAATCTGAGCCATACATTCATTATCCGTGTGGCCTACACTGGGGATAAAAATGCGGCCCTTCTAGCAAAGCTCTGGGCACGCAACATGAAGGTATGTAATTGTTCAATATAACAAGTTGAAATTCAACCACCACTAGATGCTCAAGGGTTGGTGGCTATCACCCTCACAATAAAAGCGGTACCGCCAAGCAAGTTTGAGACCCCTAGCCGCTCATTGTTGCATGGCCATAACGCGGCGAAAGCCGGGGCTCAGGATCGGCGACGGGGACACCCTCTTTTTCACAACCTCCGTGGCCGGTCAGGGGCAACAAGGGGCGGAGGTCGTCTGAACCCCTTTTGGAGACCCCCCCTTGCTTCTAGGCTCGGGTGACGGGCGCCGAAAACGAGCCACGGAGGGGGTCTTGGGGGGGGATCCTGGGTACCCCATGATACATGGCTCTAAATGATCCCCACGACGCACTGATCCTTCTGAGCCAGACATCATGGGAAAAAATTCTTCACGATGTTTGCCTCTCTGCCTGATTTCTGAGCCATCACCAGTCCCTAGACTGCCCTGTTCTAAAGGCTCTGAGCCCCTTCCCAGACCCCCTCCCCCCCACCGCGCGCAAACCTCTTTTCGAGCTCCAGACTTCAAGCACCCTCTCTCTGGTCTGTTCACGAGCGTTGAACCCTGTGTGTCCCACCCATGTGCCTGTTGTGTATGCCTGTTCCGCTTCCCATTCAAAACCGCTTGGTGTTCGTCGGTCAAGCATCTGCTGCCGAAGAGACTTCGGCTGGTTCAGAGTTTTCAGTGCTCCGCTCCTCCAGCCAACGTGCCGGGATGGAATCTGCGGGGAGGCGCAACTACTCGACCGGCGCCGGGAGTGAAGTCGAAGGTCCCGGACACCGTGTAACAGACTACCCAGAGGTTGTGGCTTCGCACCCGGGGTTTGACGTGGGTGGTTGCTTCGGACAACAACAACTCTGCCGCCCTTGGTCAGCCGCCAACCGCCATCGTTGCACCGCTGTTGCTCATCAGTTCTGTGAACCGTCTGCCAACCGCCGGCGTTTGCCACAAAGATGGCTTCGAGGTTGCGGGAAGCGGCAAGGTCAGATGCTGGTACACGGGCGTGGAGAGCAACACGGGCTGGACCTGCAAGGCCGACTGCAGCTGCTGCTCAGGCTGCGAACCTTTCCATGCATCCACGATCTGCTGTTGCTTTTCAGGGTTGGGGTTGGTACCCCCTCCGACCTCATCCAACATCCAATTGGCAGGGTTGGCGTCGCCCTACGGACATGAGAGGAGATGTTAGGGCTGTGGCAGAGGACTTTCGGTCCACTTGGTTGGTCAACTTTTAGTAGGTAGAGGTAAAGGTAGAGGTAAAGGTAGACGTAGAGGTTGAGGTAGAGGGTGAGACAGAGGTAGAGGTAGAGGTGAAGGTGTAGGAGGAGGTAGATTGGAGGTGGCAGCAGAGGCGGAGGCAGAGGTAGTGGTAGAGGTAAAGGTAAAGGTAGACTGACTGAAAAACGGGAGGGGGGTCCGGGGGACAGGAGAATGGTGCGGTGATGACATCTCCCCTGATTAGCAATTGTCCGGTTTCCACCAACACCTCTAGCTCCACCACCACCTCTACCTCTACCTCTACATCTGCCTCTACCTCTACCTCCACCTCCACCTCTGCCTCTACCTCTACCTTCACCTCTACCTCCACCTCCACCTCTGCCTCTACCTCTACCTCCACCTCTGCCTCTCCCTTTCCTCACCTTTACCCCCAGATTAGGCCCCTGCCACAGGTTTTCCGCTCGCCTGGACCTTGAACACATGCCGGTGGCGCAGGAGCTGCTCTCAGGTACCGATCAACCGGCATCAGTTAACCGCAATTCTGCCACCGAAAACCGCAGATTGTCGTGTTGGGGGAAAAAACCACAAAGAGGTTCGCGTTCCTGACCGCCAGCCCTGGCAGTGCACGATGATGATGGAGGCGTGGATTGCATTCAAAACCTTGTGAGATCACGCAGGCCCAAACGAAGCACCGCAACAGAACGTTCGACAAAGCCCCACCCCAATAACCTGCAATTTGCCAATGACGGAGATGCCCTCGAGGTATTTAACCAGATCCTGGGACTTGTTCCCCGTTGGCCCAATGTACGCCAGATACCCGCCCTTGCACAGTAGCACGAGATGTGAAAATAGCTCGAATAGCTGCTTCGAAGGCTGATGGATCGTGCAAACCACGGATAACCCCAACTGTTTGCTGAGTTTGTCCACGGATTGCATGAGGCTCATGGCCCGGAGGCCATCAAGGCCTGTGGTAGGCTCGTCCAAGAACAAGATGGAGGGGTTGCGCACCAGTTCAACGGCCACACTCAGGTACTTTTTCTGGTCAACTGGTTGAGGAAGGGCAACATGCAGGCAACGGAGGGCATGCCAGGTTTAGGGTTTTGGGAGGGGTGGCATGTGGCCAAGGGAGAACATGCCAGAATTAGGGGTGAGGGAGGGGAATGTAGCTCATGGAGGGCATGCCAGAATGAGGGCCGAGGGAGCTGCAGTCGTACATCACTGAGAGCCAGTGAGCTGCACTGCCCTGAAGACCCTCAGTGGTTAGTTGTGGTTAGTTGCTTCCACCTGCCATGGTAGGATCTTTGGGTCCCTTGCAATTTCTGTGCCCGTGGGCACATTTTTGTGTGCGTAGTTGTTGGATCGAACGCAATTGTTCGATGTCTTTCCACGTTCAATACTAGGACCCTAGCCCGCCCCCCCACCTACTACGGGTAGTCGCATTCTGTGACCATTGCATTTGCAAGGGGGAGGGGGGACGTGTTGGCAAAGCGCGGCCATCTGCATTGCACCGAACAACGGCTTTGCCACTTTGACTCTCTACCCTTTTTCCCTCTGGGCAATCGGGCTCTACATAGGCAGCCGGTTTGTGGGGACGGCGATCCACATCTCACCAAACAACGGCTCTGCCTCTTTCACCGTCTGCCCCATTTCCCTCTTGGCACACTGCCTCGATGCTGCAATTTGGCGGTTTATCAGCAACTTTACCTTTGCACCCGCCTGCGCACCAGGTTTGGTTGAAGGGTCGAGGATATGGAGGCTCAACGGCATTAGTCCAAGGCCGGGTGGGGTGTTCACATCCCAGGGCTGGGTCTTCCGTGTTGGCAATAGCCATGGTAGGGAGATATGGGTATGGGTATGGGTATGGGCCAAGTCCTCGTGCCAAGTAGCCCACGCGCACTGTTGCACACTGCGCCGTGCTGCGGTTGCCTCTCCGACTCAACGGGGCAGCCGCTGCTGTCCACAAAGGAAGGATGAAAGAGTGTACATAGAGAGAACTGCCTGCCATTGCACCCACCCCAACCCATCTTGTGGTGTACTGCCAAGCATGTGTGTAGTGAAGCAGGGCATGAGATTGTGAGCCGCAGAGCACATCACAAATCTTAGAGGTCACAAACAGGCAGTGATGGGCAAGTTCTAGGGACGGGGTGGCTGCTGGGTGGAGGATAATGCTGTGCAAGGTGTCAGCGAATAGCTATATTTGGTCGTTGTGTGGCTTTCGTGGCAGTCGTGGCAGTCATTGTGTTCTCTGCACTCTTTGCATTGCTGTTGCATTTCAGCTTTCAAGATAGGATGCTCAGCCCCAGTGAGGGACGTGCACACAACTGGCGTGCCATGAACCTGTCCTATAATCATACCGGAGGGGGGATATCCTACAACTTGGGGGGAGGGGGGGGGGGAGGGTTGTCCCCCAACTACTGCAGATACCGGTAGAGCCCCCCGCCCCCCGGCTGACCAGCATGGTCCCGAATCCACAAAAAAATTGAAAGTTTTGGGGGGGGGGGGGGGAGTTTCATCTTTGCACAAAGCACACAAGAGCTTTCTTCTTCATTTTTCCCAACCTGCCCCTCCCTTTCCTAATAAATATTTTTTGGCCTTTTTGCTTGCTTCTTGCCTCTGCGAATGTAATTGAATCATTTTTCAAAACCTTTGACCTTCAACTTGCCACCTCCCCTCCGGAATCCCAGGACAAGTATCAGAGGATTCCTTGTAGAACCTGGTACCGAGCCGACCCATGAGGAATGCTGAAGAGCAGGACAAGATCAGGATCGGCGTTTAATCGTGGGAGAGTAAACCTGTGAGCTCATACACCGGCTCCAGCATCCACTTGTCAAATCCATCTAGAGCGTGAGCAATAGTCTCACAGAAGAACAGCTTCTCCTCGTCTGGGATGTCCTTGGGCAGCCCCAATCCTGCAGAAAATAGCAGCGACTCCTTCACTGTTAGCCCGTTGGCGTTGCTGTCAGACTGCTCCACGTACCCAGAGACCCGCAGGAATGTGGGCCCGTGTTTGGGGGTGCCATTCAGCTTGATCTCGCCCTCGACTTTCCCTTTGCTTTTGCGGCCGGCGAGGACGTCAAGGAGGGTTGTCTTTCCGGCCCCACTGGGGCCCATGAGCGCAGTCATGGTCTTAGGGCGCGCAATGCCTGACACCCCTTTGAGCAACGCCTTCTTCGTCGTGCCGCCTGTGCCCAAGAACCCTTTCTTGGCTTTCACGGTGTATGTCACGTCCTGCCACGCAAGCGTGACGGGCTCCGGCGTTAAGAAGTAGTTCAGGTCCCCCGTGTTGTCGTACTGGCGGTCCACATTGGGGGGCCGCACGGGGTAGATCTTGAAATTCAGAAAAATGGCCCCGACCACGAAGTACACGATGTACCACCCCGCCAGCGCAGTGTAGCAGATCCAGAGCTCCGACTCGTTGGAGACAATGAATCGGGAGTAGTCCTTGACGAACGGGGGCCCGTCAGAGGTCGCGGGGTCGTAGCACGTGCCGCGGTAACAGGGTGCAAAGGGCCCGGAATTCACTTCGCGGATCATCATCGCACTGTACGCGAAGGACTGGGGCGAGAGGTAGGGCATCCACCGCCACCAGTCGGGGACGTCCTCGAAGGGAATGAGGTACAGTGAGAACAGGAAGAACATCACCTGGACAAGGGACGTGGGCATGCGGGGCGCTGAGGTGCATTTTGCATGGGGTTTCAGGAGCAGGGCGGTCCTTGACACAAAATCAAAAAAAAAAATCTTGTTGATTTACGCTTGACCAAAAAAACGGGCACACCGACACAGAGAAGGCCACCGGGCACTACACAAGTGAACTGATTCCTGAATCTCTTCTTTGTTAAAGAAGGTCACTCTTCCGCAAGCACCGTCCACACCGTTTGTCTACCAGCCAGACATGTCTGGCCTGATTTGCAACTGTTTTTTGTGGGTGCATCGCGTGTATATGCCGACTGCCCCGTATGTGGGTCGCCCCTCCCTTCACAAGCAGCGTTTGTGGAACCCCCCCACCCCGAAGGGAAATTTTTTCTTTCACTGCAGACAGTCCCTGGTGGCGGTTAATGGCCGATTTTTCGTTCATTCAGCACCGACCGCGGGTGAACGGTCATAGGTCTTCTCTTTACCCCTGACAGACGGAGGAATATCTGGACGATGTGAAATTGTGATGTGTGAACGCACGTGACTGCAGCACATTGTCTTGCGTCTGGCACCCTCCGGGGTGCATTCACTCAAGGTAATGGAGACCCCAGCTCCGCGGAAACTGGGCAGCTGACGGCGGTGGAGACAGTTTTTGGGATGGGGGGGTGAGGCACAGCGGACCAGACAACCAGGCCTGAAGGCTCCGGACAAAAATCATAGACGGCAGCCTTCATTCCCCACAATGCGCGCCTCAAAAGGAGCGCACTGGTCAATTTGAGGGAAGTGTATCGACGTCCCCTGGATCTCGCCAACCCCCTCCCCTCAGAAGCCTGCCTTGGCCCATCCCCGCCCCTTTTTTCCAAGTCATCCCATCAGGTAAACCCATTAAATTGTGGTGTGGCATGGGTACCCCTCGCCTGTTTCGCCTGATATTGAACTTCTGCAGAATGATTCCTCACATCCGCACATTTGGTGACTGGTCTGGTGGCTGTTCCGCACTGCAGGCTGACCGGCAGCAGTACTGTGGAGCAGACATTGAAAATGGGTGTTGCTTAGTGGCGGCTCATTGAGTGAGGATTGCCCAATGGCCATTGACAGCAGTTGAGGCCGTTAACGACCATTCAGCTGTCCTTGGTGGTGGTTCTTTCCGCCAAAACAAACTAAAGCGAGTACAATAAAGGATCTCATGAGGACACGACTGAGCCAGCACGGAACATCGGGACTACTGATCAGCTTTCAAGTGTCACCACCCTGTGCTTGTCTTCACCTCCCATCGGTGACCTTCAGAACTTGCGAAATCGGTTTTTTGTGTCAAAGGGGGAGTATCCGCGCCGCGCGCTACTTTTACAGCACTTTTGCTCGGAATTGGTTGGCTTTTATCCCCTCCCAAAATGCCCCCAAAAGAAGGGCAAACCCTTGGGTACAAGACCTGTTTAAACATCCCTCTGTCTTGCCCTATTCAGCGCCTCCCAAGGTGAAAATACACAAGATGGTCCTTTGGAAGCAACCACCACCCTAGTTTGGGATCTGCCTGCTGGATTGTCGATTTTTCCTACTCTTGTCCAGATAGGCAAGGGGTGGTCCCGGGGAGCACCTGGCGCAGCACGCGCGCGCGGCGCGGACATTTGGCCGCCTGGCCCAACCAAGCAGCTGTAGATTGACTAGGGAAATGCCGTGCAAAGCTTTGTACGTCGGCAACTACTTGAACCCTAGTTTTGGCCCCATTCCACAAGTTTTTGTTCCATCCCGGGTTTTTTTTTTTGGCTTCCTATGCATTTGGGATGTGGCATATTTGAATTGTCACGCATTTTTACCTATTTTCAACCATTTTTACGCTCACCACCCCCCTTTTCTCCCCACCATGGCGACCCCGAGAAGGCAGGGGTGATGCAGCCGCATTGATCTCTCCCCACCATGGGGGTACGTGAACGCCGCTAGAAGATTTTGGCCTCGCTCCAGGACAGGGCAACACCGGTCAGGGGCGCATCCCTTGGGTAGATATAGCTGTGTGGATGTGCCAAGCAGGTGTTTCGCCACGCCTCACGGCTTCAGGTCTTCAGATGTTCAGGTGTTCAGCCGCCCCGACTCCAATGTGTCCAAACTCATGCAGATACAGGGGGCACTCCGAGGCAGAAGGTCGTGATGGGTCTTGTGCTGCAGAACATTGTCCCATTACCTCTGGCACACAAAATTAGTGCAGCCCCCTCCTGTCTAAGTGGGCCCCAAGGGGGAAGCGAAACTGGGCAATGTCTCGGATTTCCGTCGCCGGCATCCGGGGGAATTGGGTGGTGGGGATGCCGTGCCAAGGGGAGCAGGCAGAAGAAACATCACCTGGACCAGGGACGCTGCGATGGCGGCGGTGCCCATCTTGTTCGCTGCGGCGCAAATCTTGAAGATCACGGCGGCGCATAAGTTGAGCAGGTACGCTGCCAGCCAGAACAGCAGGAACGACGCAGCGTCCTTCCGCAGGCCCGTCAGCCAGTAGATGGGGCCGACGAACAGACCAGTCTCGACGATGCCCCATGGGAAGATCTGGAAGATGTTCATGGAGATCCACCACGGCAGCAGGCGGTAGAACTTGGCCGCATGCTGTTTGGCGAGGATCGGCTTCGTGGCAAACATCATTGCGGTGTGGCCTTGCGTGCCCAGCACAGCGGAGATGCAGACGTGGAAGACCAGGGAGTCACGCAGCAGGAGCCCACCAATGTCGCGGGGCAAATCTGTCCACAGACTGGAGCACAGCAGACCTGTGAGAAAGTTCAGAGCGATTCGGCCTCAGAAATGCACCGGACGGAACAGACCCTCGCAGTCGGTGTAGCCGCGTTGAGGCGTGGCCAAGGACTATCCGTCCACGTCAGGGACCACAATGGTCAGACGGGGATCACGTGCTTAGACACGGCTGTGCTGACGTGCGACATGTTGGTGTCTCGTCACGGGCTCAAGGCTGCAAGGCTGAATATGTTCAGATCGCTGTCCTTAGTTCACCCGGGGCGGGGGGGGGGGGGGGGGAGGGAAGCCGTGCAAGAAAAATTCTGCTGCAGCTTATTCTCACATGACAAGTTCTGTGTCAACTCTGGCAAAAAGGGTGGAAAATGAGCACTGCAGCAACACTTGTCAAACAAGGGAATGCTTGAATGGTTGCCAGGTCCCTGCTATGAACACACTATTGTGCAAAAGCTCGTGACTGAATTTTTGTACACATTTGTATCTGTATTGTATGTACATTGTGTTTGTATTGTACAAAAATTGTATCTGTTACATATTGTATTGGCTATTGGACCATGAGGCGTCCGGTTGTTGGGAGTCCTTTTCGGCTCAACCCCAGCCTGAGGCATTCCCCGCACCAACAGTCCGGGGGCCACCAAAAACACACTCGGTTGTGCAGAAACAGGGTGCACTCCGAGGCAGCCTGTTGTAACGAGCACAAAAACAACTGTAACATGCATCACTACACTATGCTCACCTACCTTCTCCCCCTCTTGCCCTCCCCAAGGGAAGACGCCCCCCCCCCCCAACCCCCGGGGGACGTTTGCCAAGTGACGGTCCCGCCACCCCACCCCCACCCCCCAGGGAACTGCACTACCACCGTGCATGCACACTGTGGGGCACAGAAATTGCAGCAGAGAACGAAATACCAAAGCAGTGAGAGGCGATGGACAGATGCACAGTCATGCGGCACTGTCTTGCCTTCACGCTCATAAGTGATGCGGCGATATGCATCACTATGCTCTGAATAGCCAACGACGTGCGCCAGCAGGTGCCCCTGCAGAGCAGATGCATATCACACGCCAACTACCCCCACTAACCGTTGGCCGGAGGCCCTCCTTGGGGGAGGGAGGGGCTGGGAGGGGGGGTTCTGGGAGGGGCGATGGGGGGGGGGGGGGTTCAGGTGGGGCAATTTGGGGCCGGGTTGGGGGGGGACAGACTCCCCTTACCTCCCCTTGCCCTCTCTCTAACCATACCATCACCATAAACCTAACCCTAAGGTTGCAGCCAGCCTACCAAAGTACAGGGGATACAAGTGGCGTGCCTCACAACACACTGACCCTCAAGACAACACAGTGACCCGCAACAAAAGTTTGGGGTTGACCAAGCGACGCCCCCCCCCCCCAGCCCCCGGGGAAGGACAAGGGGGAGGGGAAGAACACAGGGGGGTGAGGGTACCTGACAACTCATACTCTCAACCAATGCTACCGTCAGAAAATCGATGGTCGATGGGGTTGTCCTGCTCAGAAAAGGCAACTGGGGCAAGGGACGAAATTTGGACCGGGGGTTCATCTTCCGATTTGTGTGCACCAATCGCACTTACAGGCACAGCCTGGGGCGTCTAGGGCAGGGGGTGGGCGGAGTGCCGAGGCACTAGCTTGAGGGAAGCAAGGGTGCCGGAGTGGGTGCTGAGAGGACAATTCTTTTGTGCCATTGATTTCTCATTCGCGGCTGTGCGGATGAAAATTGGGAACGCCAGCAGGGCTTTTGGGTGGTCTCCCCTGCCTCTCAAGAGACGGCCGGATGCCACAAAGCCATTGTGATATTTCATGGTCCCTGTCACAGATTTTTCGAACCCGTGTCAATACTGAAGCATCTGAGAAACCCGTCGCTGCTGTGCGAAGTGCACTGGGCATTTCCTGTCAGTGACAGAGGAAATGCAACAGTTGGTTCTGCTTTCACCTCTCATGATGTCAACTTTTTGGTATCGCCATTTTGCATCTGAAATGACATTTCGGCGCCCTCAGTGTACCAACGCAGCACATTGACATCTGTTGGATATGAGCGTCCTATGCAACATCTTGTGCAGGACTTCCTGCTACGTGCATTGATGCATGCATGCATGCATGCATCCTCATCCTCCGTGCGTGGTCACAGCAATAGCGAAGAGGACTCGGCTGCAGGTCGCAAACCATCGATCAGCAGCCACAAACGAAACTAATGTGCGTGCGCAAAAGTCACTGCGCAGGTTCTTGGGTTCATATCGGCGGTGCACAGACCCAATCTGCCCGCCTATTTCTCACCCAGTCTTGCCTCTCAGTCCAAGTGGCGTCAGAGTTGTTCAGCCCGGTTGTGCCTGGGGCACGCTGGGGCTTGGGGGTGCAGCGTCGACACAGATGCGTCCGCATGTTCATCGTTCCATGAACCAACCTCAGAGCGTACTCCTTTGGTGCCTGGGCATCCCCTACTGGGGACAGCGGTTTGCAAACGGGGCCATTGCATACCGTTGCATACATACAGCAGCAAACTAGAGACGGCGCAGCAGCAAGCAGGCTGCAGCATCGTACGAGCAATATCAAGTTGTTGAAGCGTGTGCAGCAGCAACTGAATGCACATCTGCAGCGCAGACAGCAGGCCGTAATCGCTGGCCACACCAATTATGTAGTTGGCACTTCGTGACCCCATTCATGCAAAAGCAGGGGTGCAAAATGATTGATTCGGGTAAAAGCATGGTGCGGCCAGGGAAACCACTACGCAACAGTGCCACAACGCCAGCGCTGCACCAAACCTGTCTGACACTCGGGCACACCAGACACGAGCAACGCTTACTTCAGGCACGTGTTCACCGCGCTGGTGGAACCCGGAATGTTGCATACCCCTATTTGGGTTGTAGGGTGGAGATACCCATTTTGCAAGCAGCAGCAGCAGCAGCAGCAGCAGCAGCAGCAACAGCAGGCGCGAAATGGCAAAAAATCAGACATCCGTGGTACTGCGGTTTCCGCTGAAATGTTGGTGGCTGATACCAATTGGTGTGAAGTTAAATCACCCAAAAGTTTGAGGAAAAACTCAAGGGTGGTGGCCGGCCACGGGCTGCGAACGTGCAGGTGGTGGTCCCCGCAATTGCGAAAGCGGCCCCCCCAAAAATGCTGGTTTCGGCAATCCGGGACTCCTGGCTCGCAAAGCAATAGGGAGGCAGAAAACGATCAAATGTTAAACGGTTTGCGCCTCTTTTGTGTTTTGTATCGTTTTATGACGGTTGGCAGGGGCAGACTTTGAGATGCTGCAATTTGTGGTTGTTGCATACCAAAATTCAGCGCACCTGCGGCTATTAAAGAGCAACGAGTCGCACAGCAACAACCCCTGATGCCATGAGGCAGAACGGCCTACAACCTGCGGCACAGCATACCTGTAAGCAAATTCAGCAGGATTCGGCCCGCAATGGCGCCGTAATTGGTAAACTCAAGCCGGGCCTGCCGCCGCATGCACAACATTAGGTCGCCAAAGAACGAGTTTGCATACTCTGGCACCGCCGCCTCGGCCCCGTTGGCGCCGTTGGGTGCACTGGGAATCCAGCCAGCCGCCTTCATGTTGTAGCTGCCCCCGTTGCCGTTCCCGTAAACGCTGCCGTCGTCATAAATGTAACTGGGTGGCAATACCGATGGCGGAGGGGTGGGGAGCAACATCATAGGAGAATCCGCTGCGTACATGACTGGGTTGGCCTCATACATGACGGGTGCTTCGGGAATATAGGTAGGGTTCACCGCATCCAAAAAAGGGTTGGCTTCATAAATGACAGGGGCTTCTTCAAACATCATCATGGCGTTGGGCACGGGTGCAAACATGCACAGTGCCGGAGTGTTGGTATAGGGCTGCATGCCAGTGGTGAGGAGCGTGCTGTCAGGCATCACGCTGGTATAGGGGAGGAGCCCTCCGTACGACATGCCTGCGTCCGGGAGCATACCGCACGCATTGGGGTCAGGCATTAGGCTGGTGTGGGGCAGCATCATCTCTGCGTACGGCATGCCTGCGTCCGGGAGCATCATGCCGTGTCCATTGGTGGAGGGAGGCATCAGCATGCCTGTATCGAGAAGGCCGTGGCCATTGCTGTCATGCATCATGCCCGTGTAGGGGAACATCCCCCCGTACGGCGTGCCATGCCCATGGCCGTAACCGCCACCACCCCATGAGCTGGGGGTCTCGATGCCGTAGCGATTGAGGCACTGGGTGGCCTCCCGGGGCGGACCCTGAAATACGACCTGGCCTTGATCCAGCATAACAACCTGCGAAGGATGCGGTAAGGGTCGCGGAGCTGAATCAACCTCAACCAGCAAAAAATCCAGGTAACACTGGGCACCAGTCGCACTGCACGGTACCCAACCAGCCTTTATGGACCATCCAACCCCTATCGACCGGACTGTGTGCAGGATTGTCGTTAAGGGACCACTCTGATTTTTGTGAAGACCCTCCAGGGCAACTCTCAAGGGTGGCGGGCACCGGCCACAAGGTCAGTTTTATGGGCTGGGGAGTACGGGGGGGGGGGGGGGGTTAGGGGATGCATTGGAATGTTTGTCCTACTGCTCACGAGTGCACCATCACTGCCACGTGGTGCTCACTCCCCTGCCAGCGCTGAAATGCTTCACATGCAATTATTCACGGGACTTAGCGCGGGTTAGTAAGCATGCGCACACAGTGCAAGCAACAACCACAAGAAACGTCCCTCTTGAAACGACTTTGCAATCATCTGTAGGCTCAAAGTGGATGCAATTTGCAGGCCGCCAAATGCCAGACAGAAGATAAGACGAAACGGGCGAGGCAGAGCAGAGACAGTATTAGCGAAGACGGGACACACGAAATGCAAGCGTACGCACCGGACGACGGAAAGGCAGCGAGTGGGCATTGCGACCATACAGGCAACTGCAAAGTGCAGAGGGGTAGGCGACAATAGGGCAAAGCTTGAGGGGGACGGCAACGCAGTTCAAAACGTGTGGCACGCATGATCGATGACCAATCCCATTCCGGCGCCAACAACAATCATTTGGCCCTGATCTGCAAAATCGGCTTATCCCACTCCGCACTGCACAAACCTACAAACATTGCACAGAAATGCACAATTCCGCATAGTAATGCAGGCGCCAGCGGATGGGTACAATAGTGTGACGCAGGCTCTGTTCTCATCAGTGTCATAGGTCGTGGAGGACCACAGCTGCAATGCCTCTGGGGCAGTGGCCGCTCCACCACACCAGTGACTTTGCATTGACTTGGCCACTACTGAGCAGGGGACGAGGGCAGGGGCCGCAACTCATATTGAGACACCATCGGCGTTCTTCCGTAGCACACCGTACCTTCGCCAGGGCGCCACATTCATGGACGTGCTGGGCCCGTGCTCATCGTGCGGGTATGATGCAACGGGCGCACTGCTAGGATGGGGGGGTGGGGGGCTTTGGGCCTGTGGAGGCAGGATGAACCAGAGTTGCTAGTTGCTTTTTCCCGTCCATGTTGCTCTGGAGATGAAGTATGGGCCCCTCCCTCTTTTTCCACGGTCGAGTACAGGGCTAGGGCTGAGTTTGGCGGTGACACCTTATCAAAGAAACTCAACACCTCCGGAGGAGGCTGCAGCATAACGACCACAATGGTGGTCCCCATGGTCTGGGACCACGTCTGCAGGCCCTTCACGAGGTCAAGGGTCGAGGCACTGTCCAGCCCATCGCTGACCCGGTCCGCGATGAACACACGGGTGTTCAGGGCCCACATCTCCCCCACAGACACCCGCCGGCGCTCACCACCGCTGACTCCGCGGGTTAACTGATCGCCGACCACCGTATCCGCAACATGGGACAGTCCAAGAGCCTGTGGGCGGTACGGGCGTGGATTGAAGTGAAGTGGGAGAGGCAGAAGGAGAGGCGCAGAAGAGGGGTTCCAGAACAACGAAGTCACATGGCTCAGCGGTCATAGCATATGAAACATGATCAGGAAAGCCCATGCTCGGAACCGCGGTGGGGTGGTGAGCAGCAACACACTGTTCTGGGCGCTCACGAGCCGGAAAGTACGCTGCGCGGGATCAGGGGTAACTTTACCCTGGCTTCCGGAGATCTCTTTACCTCACTAACTACGCCCTGCTTCAATTCAATCGCTGCAACTGCTGCAAGGTGCAGCAAACCACACAGGGCCGTAAAATGCCCATGTCTGAGCTCTGCTGCTGCACAGCAGCAGAGCTCAGAGCTCTTTTGTCGTTGATCAACAGGGTCTGTGTTCATCCCCCAGGTCGTCGGGAGTCAGACCTCTTCAGACCGTGCCTTAGCCCTGCAGTGGTCATGTGCCGTTGCACAGCGTATTGCGGTGCATGATGGTTGCCCCTCCTCTCATACTCGTCGTCAGAGCAGCGTGTAATCTGGTTGAAAGGTGGTGTGGTCCATCATGAAGGTCACGAAAGGGAGGGGATTGGGGCCACCAGACTCTTCTCCCCATAATACGCTCCGCAGGCGCGCCCACCCAAATCATGACACACTTTCGGTCATCTATCTGCCATCGACCCGCCGAAAATGCCCCCAAAATGGCGCAGGAAAGTAACCCACTGTGGGCAATACGCACATGGGTCAGCCGAGGAATCAGACAACCCATGCACACCCTGTACACCACGGCCCCGGTGGCGGACACGGCGGGCTGTAGGGCCGATGCACCCTCAACGCGTGTGCAGAGTCGGGGACTGCCTGGCCAACGGCACACGCCGCAATTTCGCAAATGTGTATTGCCCCTCCTTTCGCACACCATAGAAATGAGCAACATTTTTGCCCGGTCATTTCTATGACTGTTTCGATGACCTGCACTTGCCTCATGCCTCTCTGTATGCAATTCAGGAGGGCCTCTGGTTTGGAAATGAGTGTATTTGGGCTGCACCCCAAAATCGGAGGAGGTCCTTGTATTTTGAGGAGCCGTTGTCGTGGGGCGGGTCGGTCTACCCTGGACCCTGGGAAGGAGAGGGGGGCTGCGGGCGTGCGCATCCGTTCCCAGCGCTTACAGGCGGGTGTGGTCGTTGGGAACCTGGGATTGGGGAACGGGGTCGGTAACGCATCAAAGGAAGAGTAGCCGATTGGCACTCCTGGTCTGACTCCTTTGGTGGTGTTTTGTAGAGGCGTACCTCTGCGCGATGGGGGTGGGTTGAAAAAAGTGGGTGTGAAATGATGGGGCACAGGGGGGCCGTCTCCTCGCTTTTAGACGCGACCCCCCCCCAGTAGAAGTGGGCCGAAGGCCCCTGGGGGGGGGCTTTGGGGGGGGGGGCTAGCCGCCAAGGAGGGCTTCTCTAAGGGACTTGCTAGTCGCTGCTAGTTGCTTGGGGGGGGGGGGGGCTAGCGGGAAGGGTTAGCAGAGGTCTAGTCCAGTCTGGCAGAGACGCGGTGGCCTAGGGGGTTACCCCAACTCGAGGGGCCACGCGAAAAAGCGTGGATTGTGAGTCCCTAACCCCAACTCAAGGGGCCACGCAATAAAGCGTGGGAAAAAATAGAAACAAGAAAGAAAGAATGAACGCAGTGCGTTCGCCCAGAAAGAATTTGGCGCAATACTCGGGCCAGGTTTTGCTCCGAATGCAGGATCTTCAGCTAGCAACAAAGGACATTTGTATAGCGGCCCGTCTTGCTCATCTCCGCTGAAAGCACCTCGCAACAAACGACATTTGTATAGCGCCTCGTCTTGCGATATCTGGCGCTCAAAAGCTTTGATCAAAAGTGGCTACCTCAAAATCAAAATTGGCTACCTCACCCCTGCCTTCTTGGGGGCCCGCAAGTGGGCGGAAATGCTACCTAACCCCTGCATTCTCGGGGGTCCCCAGCAAAGGGGACAAAATTTTCAGGCGCCTTCGGCGCGACCCTATGTATGGCCTGTAGCCATTGACCCTTGGTAACTAAGTGGGCCCGGAGGGCAGGAAGGGGGGGCGGGGGGAGTCGCGTACCCGAACCGAGGAGACGCCCCCCCCCGTGTGATGGGGCAAACTGGAGTGCCCCTTGTGATATCCCCAAATAGTGCAAATAAGCCATTGGCTGGCCCTCGGGCCGGAACTTCGGCTACGTGCGCGGGCGGCGCTATGCGCAACAATGTTTCCGCTTTTGCCGGGACCAAATTTGGGAGGAATCGGCTTTCAGTTACAAACCATGGAAATGGACCCAGGGGGAAGCAGTCCCTCCGCTCTCACCTCCTTTCATTCCGTTTGCACAACGGACCTGTGAAGGTTGTCCAATGCTGCGGTCCCCTGCCAGTGTGCCAGGTCAACTCAGCCCCTCGCCCCCTGGTAGATGAGCGGAATGTCTGTCCCACTGCTCACGATCGCACGCTTGTTCCTTCGGCCTCCTGTTTGCATTGTTCCTTCGGCCTCCTGTTTCCAAGTGCAACTTGGGGCTGAAAATCTTTGTCCGTTGATCAGTGTGTGTAGGAATGTGTGTGTTTTCTTTTTTTGGGGGAGGGGTCTGTTCGTGGTGGTTGCATTGGGACATTCAGCGACCTGTTGTCACCCAGTAAAACACGGTGGATCGTCTTCGATGTCATCAGCAAGCAATTCCGCAAGCCCCGGGACCTTGCCTTGGACAGGACGTTGTGTAAGGGGGAGCTGTTGAGGGTTAGCAACGACGGATTGATTGTGAGAACAGAGCGGAATAATCCCCGTCGTGTGCTGTGCCTATTGGGATACCCTACCCATCATGCCTATCGGTGTACCGGTGTACCGGAGTGGGTGTGCCGCTTGGAGTGGCGGGTGTGCCCTGTTGGCGGGTTTCTGTATCTATTTGAGTTCAGTGTGTCGCTTGATGTTCTCGCCCCCTGCTCCCCGCTGTGTTACTCATTCGCGGCCGGTGAATGGGAGCGGATACCGAGTATTCGGACAATGGTCCGCAAACGGTGATCCATGACACCAGGTCCGTAGGTACTGCACGCTTGATTGGCATTTGTATCCCGAGGTACGGCTGTTGTGCAGTGGTATGGCCCCATCAAGGTCCCCCAACACACATATCATTGAACCGCCTACCGTCTCCTGGTGCAGAAATACATTAGCAGGCTTGATGTCATTATGCAACAACCGCATACTCATGTTGACGTACACCAATCCATCCCACGCCCCCAACAGGGCCCGGGACATGCACCGCGGATTTAACAGACGCGGGGACACCAATGGCTTCTGCAAGGTTCCGCCACGGTAATACGGGAAGTACAACCTCAGCTGCTGACCATCTAGGTGGTACTCTATCAATCGTACAACGTTGCGGTGCCTCGCCCGCTTTAGTTGTCGCAGTACCGGTTCATAATTGTACAGCAAATTGTGTTCCTCACCGTCGCAGTCAACCACAACCAGAAAATCCGTCACCTCGCCCTCTGTTGCAGTCTTGACTGTCTTGCGGACCATCTCGGTGTTTATGGTGGGTGCTTTGTGGCCGGTGTGCACACAGCCCACTTCTACCAGCGCGCCATTCTTGTTGTAGAGCACGGATTTTGTATGCTCCCGTTTGGTATAGCAACGGAACCCTAATACATCATTAGTGGTGTGTACCTTATATGTTGGCCTCTTGGTTGTCGTTTTCCTGGGTATTCTCTTTTTTGTCAACTTTATGTTTATATCTTTATATTTATCTGGCTGTTTTCGGGGCGAAGTGTTGTTGAGTGTCTGTCCCACTGATCAGAAATGCAGCATTCTGCCCTCTGGTGTCCAGTCCCCTCAGACAAGGGTGAGGTGAGGTGAGTGCCTCGGGGGATCGGGTCCCAATAACCAACGTCCCACCGAAACGTTGGCCCGTGGACCAGCCCAACCGCGTCACCCCGGATCAAGCATGTGCTAGAACACATGAGGGGAGGGGGAGGGGTCCGGAACCCACAAATTTGTGTTCCAAAAATGGCCCAACTCAATGTTTCCTTTGGCAAATTTCATTCTTTCCCACTGTGAATTCTGGGTCTCGGGAGGGAGGGGGGTTCGCTCCTTGTACAGGTGTCAGCCATTCTAATGCCCCAGATGATGGGCCATTTCACTGGAGGAGTTGGTTGGGTTCGAGCCCAGGTCCTTCCGAGCGAGCATCCACCGCTCATACCACTCGTCATCCCAACGGTCCGGCCCCTGGGACGGAAAGGGGGGGGGGGGGGCAAAATGGGGCAAGGGCCTGGGAATGACCTTCATGATGACTTCTGCATGCTCCGCATGATCGCCCTGGTGGCGGCAAGCGAATGCGAACTCCAAAGTCTGCTTGACCGTCAGAGTAGGAATGTGCTTGTCAAAACCTTCGACCATGGAGAAGAGGTTGGTGTGAGGCAGGCGACTCTCGTTGGAGTCCGTGCCGTTGTAGTACAGGCCCTGGATGCCCCATGTGTCCTCTTGGCCCGTGTACCAACTGGCCAACGCCTTCAGGAACACAGTCTTTCCGGAATCGGGAGGGCCACTCACGAGGGTCATGGAACCGGCCGGCAACTCCATTTGGGCCCCAAAGACAACGGGTTTCCAAACCATCCGCGACCGGAAGCAGCTCCCGAGCGCAAGGGTGCGGAACACCTTCCAGGCCGTGGGGATGGAGGTGATGTCCGGGAACGTGCGGACGTGGACCTCCATGCCCTGCAGCGAGCAATTGACCTGCAGCGGATCCCCGAGCTCTTCCCTCTTGCGGGCCCAATACTCCTTGAACTGCTCTGCGAAGTCGACATTTTCGTCGCCTTTGTCGCCCCATTCGGGACTCTGGTGCGGCCAGGCGACAGGCGCCGGCTGAGCCCCGAAGATACCCATGGGGGCCAGAGGAGCAAGCCCAGGCGCGGCATACATAAACATGTCGGGTGCCTCGTCAGCGTATGCGACACCGTCGGTGTAGGCGTCGGTGTAGACAGGCATGTAGGACGGATCCTCGTACCACGGCAGGGATAAGGCCTCAGACGGCAAGGGCATCGATGCGCCCGCAGGGGAGCTGAAAAGGGGCATGGAGGTTCCTTCAGGGGAGTTGTAAATTGGCGCTGCTGGGAGGCTGTAGAGCGGGAGAACGTCCCCACCATTGCCCGGCGGCACCCCATAGGCCTCTGAGCTGGGGACAGCGGAGAGAGGCATCGACACAGGGGTGGCCAGGTCTTGGAACATCATCATGGAGGGGGGAGGAGGGCAGAAACTTGGACTTCGCAGGTGCAAACGCACAGAAATGCTTGCTGAATGGGACACAGGCGATGACGGATGCAACCCCACAGGCAGCCACAATGGCAGGGACTTCCGTCTAAGTTTTTTGGGGACGATTTTCTTGATGGAACCGAGTTGTTCTTCCTTGAATGCCCTACCCCAAATGTCACAACGCCCAGACACACCCTGCCTCCCAAATGGGACACCGTTCCGTGAGACTGCACCTTTTTGAGCATTGGTTTTGCAGTGCTAAAACCATGAAAATGGCAAATAGCGAAAAGCATTTGGGTTTTTGTGTCCCATTGTCCCAAGTGTTGTTTGTGTGCTCCTTTGGTAATTTGTGCAGGTCTTCGTGTAGGGGTGTTGGCCCGAAAGTCTGCCCAAACTCTCCCCTTCTACACAAAGCTCCGTGGGGATAACAAAAAAAGGACCACAAGCCTAACACCCCAACAACCCAACACGCACAGCTCACTGGACACCATATCTGCACTACTTGGCCATAAACCAGTGATGGTCGCTACCCTCAAGAATCACTCTGGCATTTCAAACAGTACTTGGGGTGCAAAGACACCGTCAGGTGCGAACACACATTGCTGGAACTGTCCAGCAAGGCGCCGTTAGGCGCCCCACCGATTAGGGGCTTTCCTGCACAGCACCCAATGGTAATTTAGCTTTCCTATGAACACCCTGAAAAGCACTCACCACCAGCGAAGCATATGTCATAGCATAAAAGGCAGATTTGGATTGAAAACTGATAGCATAGCATTCTGGCATTTTCAGTGTGAAACCATGGTTTGCTTTAACTCACTACCTGAGTTCTTGGACAGAGTAGGAATCTGGGGCAGTCCTGTGTCTGGGAACACCGTGGTTGCCCTAGCCATCTGGGAAAACGGGTCCAAAATAGCCTACTTGTCACACACTGCATGCACAGCACACGGTGCACCCCCATTGAGTTGCAGGTCAGAACCGGAACTTTAGGCCCATGCGGCTTACTCTTGATCATTCTCCCTGCCGCCTCTCCCTCCTGGTGTCTCCCTCCTAGTGCCGCGACATGGGTACTAAACCCTTCACTGCCACTGTCGAACTATGGCAGCCCTCGCAACCATCCCCCCCCCCCCCCCGTGTCCAACGAACAATGCTGTGCTTAAAAATTACAGTCCGGATCGGAGTGTTCGTTGGACACACCATTCGGTGTGCGCGACAATATTGTGAAACGGCAGTAACACATCCGGCTAATCGCCAGTTAATTCCGATCAGACCACTTTTTGGGTCAATGCCAAATTCATCCCTATCCCTATTCCAATTTTTTTTTGGTCAGTTGGGTAGTAGGCTTTCACTATTCCTACCTCCACGTTTAAACAGCCATAAAAGGACAAAACGTTGCGTAAACAGCATCCCATCTGTATGGAAACGCAACCGGGTGTTGGACAGCCTTTCTGGACTTTCTCTGCCCTTAGCGTTCTGTTTCTGTTGCGCCTGATGACCGAATTTGTGCTGAAAATTTTGAGAAGAATATGGTGGCCAGCGAATTCTTTTTTTACTGGGCTTCTTTGCAGCCCCAAATTTTCCCACCACTGTGAGGGGCCTCTGTGGTGTCCGTACATGCTTTCCCCACCGAATCAACCTCCACCGCTTCCGCTTCCCAAGCATGCCGTCCTTAAGGCAATTTGCTCCCTCTTGTTGTTTGCTGTGTGCATATAGGCACATTGCCAATCTGTCTGTCTGCATATTGTTTGTGCCGATTCATGTGTCCCCCATTCTCTGCAAGTCACAACAACAAAGGCTGGACAGAGATATGAGTGATAATGATGGGCCTTCGTAAACACTACAAAGAACGTTTCAGATGTGTGCACATCTTGTGCTTGTTCTGAAACCATCATCATCAACACCATTGTGCAAAGAATCACAGTCCGAGGAGATTCCTGTAATTGGACGAGCCCGTGCTTGGGGACAACACTGACGATGGTCGTTAGCCTCCAGAATCTCCCGAGCATTCATCACAGCCCAGGCATGCTTTGTCCAAGCCCGCGCGTGAACGAGGCAGGGGGCAGGGCGAGTTACCAACAGAATGATCACAAGGCATTGCAAAGGTCACAACGTAAAATTCAATACATTGGATACACGAAGGCGCCAGCCAGACTGATGCAACAGTGGCAAAGGATCTGGGACCGAGGAGGGGAAGGGGGCCTAGGAGGCCACAAAGGGTTTGGGAGCAGGGGCCCAGGCTCAACCCATCAGTGGCCGTCGGCACATCACCTTGCAAAGGTGCGCTCGTTCCTTCATTTGGAAAGCCCGGACTGCTCGTGCAATGTCACCCTTTGGACGGCGCTTCCGGTATTTGTTGGCGTTGTGTGGTGATGCACACGCGGAGGCAGGGCAGTTGTATTCCCACCCAAAGGGAGTCCCTGTGGACTCATGCACCGCATTGCACGGGTCATTCCAGCCCCATACAATTGAGAAAAGCCATGTGCGTGTGCGGAGGTTTATTGCTCAGCTCTGCAGACAATACATCCAAAATATCCAAATGATGTGGAAGGGCTCACTTGCACAGTTGCGCTTCCGATCGGAAGTTGCTGCCCAAGTGGCCGATGTAATTGGTAGCTGTTGCCTTAAACGATTCGGAATTGGGTACTCGGGCCCCAGTAGGAGGGTCATTGCCGCGAGGCTGCGGTGCCGCTCTGGCGGTTGCAGGCACCAAAGGACACTCCCAAGCGCTGAGGGAGATGCTGCTTGCTGACAAGCGGGAACATCGCAAGCGGCATCGTACACGTCAAGAATGATACACTAACCCCACAAAAGGCGACGCAAGAGGCACACGTTGATGTCCTGGAAAAGTGCACCGCACTGCCATGAAAATTCGGTGGAGTCCAAGAGAAAAAAACGGTCGGGCCACTCGACCGCACTCTCTGTTGGTGCTGCTTGGTGTTGCTGCTTCGCACTCAGTCCTTCCGAAAAAATCTGCGCACGATCAAGCTGCCCGTCTTTATCTCAACCACCATCCGCTCGCCATCCATGTAGCGCCGCATTCCGGAGTCTCCCGATGCGCCCATATCCAGGATGTCGCCATCCCAAATCGGATTGACGGTTTCTTCCCCTCCCTCAGGCGTAGTCACGCTTTGCTGACCACCACCAATAATAAATGTGACTGTGGTTTCTTTTTGTCCGTGATTCACAACGGTCACTTTATCCCCTTCCATCGTAATGATCTGTTTTTGCTTTCCTTTGCCGTAATCAAAAGCCTTGGCTGCCTTCCTCTTGATCCATCCAATGCCCTGTGCCTCGAGAAACTTGTCCCAATCACCTTCCAAATCAATGCACTTCCAAGTGCCAGAGAAGTCAACAGGCATAATGGACTGAGGAGAAACACAAATCAATGCAAGTGTGGGGTACCATAGTCAACGAAGCATTGACTCTGTTAAACGTTGCTTGGATCCGGCATGTGGGCTGCCTTCTTTGCAACTTGCTTCCTTCAGCCTCTTGTTTGCACGCGCCGAGGTGTGAAATGCGTACTGTGCCAGTGGTGGGAAAGGGGGGCACTTTGGGAACAGGTAAATGTGTTGTGAACGGCGCCTATGGAAGAGAAGCAGATTGTCCCGTGCCGCTGTCCCTGTCCCTCGCCCTCAATCTGGGCAAAGGTTGTAGATCAAAGACATTCACAAGATAAAATATCCGCAGCATCAAACATGAACATGGTGCTGCTGAGCTGCGAGCACCAATATGGCCACGAGGTTCCAATATCATGTCTGAGGCCTATTTTCGCACAACACACGATCCTGTGCCAGCTCAAGTAACCCTCCAGCATTATGTCTTGTGTGTAGCTTGCTGGTAATGATCGATGTGTTCCATGTGCAAGTTGTAAGACAGGGTCCAACAGACCCTGAGCTGTGCATATGTATGGACACTGGTCCCCACAAATGGCACAGCAAGGCCTCACCAATAGTTCTAGGGGGGGGGGGGGGGGGTTGCCCAGCGCGTGCCCAGCGCACTGCTTTTGCATTAACTATCCCGACTTTAACCCCCGGATTTACCCTCCCCTAGAAGAGCCCCCCAAGTCGACCAAGAGTGGACCGCAAACCTACAAAGCACGATGCATAAGTCGAAATAGCTGAATTCAACATCAATGTGTATTGTGCATGTATCTGCTAATAAACAACGTTTTCCCCACAATTGTGGGCATCAATACATTCATCACAATAGTGCTCCTGGCACTCACAACAACCTGTGATGGTGGAGCGCTTTTGACAACACAAGGCACACACATCTACCTCATCCTCTCCTTCATCTTGTGTGGCGCCAAACATGAGGCAGGACATCATCCCATGGTCCATTAGGAGGGTGGCGGACCTACCTCCGAATGCAAAATTGCATGAAATGCAACAAATCACACACGGACTGATGCAACTCATCACGGCCGCCACGCCAGATGCTCCTAACCAAACCCCAATGCCACAAGTGTCCAAACAAATGCTCAATGCATGCCTTATACCACCCATGCACATCATTGTGCAACTGTTGCCGGACCGTCAAAATTCCATTCTTTCTTCCAATGAGTGGCACAGTGACATGAATCCGGCCTTTATATGCGCCATCATGGCCCCAACCTCAAAATCAAAGTGGGGACCCCGGAGAAGGCAAGGGTGACGTAGCCATTCCGCCCACACGCGGGCCCCCACGATGGCAGGGGTTAAGCAGCCACTTCTAAGTGACAAAGGAAGCCAAAGTATGTACGCCATGTGCTTGTGGGGACAAGTGGTAAGGAAGTACCTTCGGGGAACCCAAGGCCAGCCTGACCTATTCTTCGGTGGTTTCAATACCTGCGCGGAACCTAACTGTCCTTTGTCTTCGATTCAACCTTCCGCTGCTAGTGAGTATGGAGTGCTGACTTGTGGAAGAAGTATGCCTCGCATGTTTACAACGTAACGGTTGCTGTTGATATGTTGGGCAACATTGTATGGATTTGCCCCTTGGCCCCCGGGACATCTGCAGATGTTTTGATTTGGGATGGGTATGGATTGTCTCCTACCCGCGGTAATTTTAGACAGGGACAAAATCAGTCCCCAGGTAGGGACAAAATCAGACGTGGCTACCTACCCCCTGCCTTCTCGGGGCCACTGGAATGGCTACATCAATCAATATGGCTACATCACCCCTGCCTTCTCAGGCTCCCCATAGTAGGGATAAATCAATATGGCTACATCACTACTGCATTCTCGGGGTCCCCATGGTGGGGAGAGGTCAATATGGGTACATAACCCCTGCTTTCTCGGGTCCCCATGGTGGGGAGAAATTACCATGGCTACATAACCAAAAAGTGTGGATTAGGGCTCTGAATCAAAAGTGGCCCAAACACATGCCTGACACGCTAACGCTCCCCCTGTGACTACCACGGCATTTGTCCAAATTTTGGCATTTTCTTTGTGGGGCTTTTTTTTTTTGCTTTCCGGTGTTTTCAGGGTACAGTTTGGGAAGTAACCATCAGGAATCAAAGAGGGGGTTGGTTTGCTGTGCAGCAAGCTGTGTGTCAAGCAAGTTGTCAATTGACACATTACCCATCGTAACAGTGTATAGGATTTGTTGGATCAATGTCTCAGCCACATCTAGGTGCCCGCAGCACAGAACATTCTAGATCCTCGCTTTGGAGGCATGCCTACAACACTCTGAGATGAAGTGTCGTTCGGGAGACCCCCCCCTTCCAAATTACACGGAAGTGGGTGCAGGGACGGTATGCACTGATGAGAAGTGGGGGCTAACGGGTCTCACTGCTTACGCACATGGGGCATCGTTGTGCTGTTCGCGTGTTTGGTTTGCAGTGGCTGAACTGGACCGTGACATCTGATCATTGCCACACGCATCAGGGAGCTCCTGCATGCGTCGTTGCTAAAGCAGACGTGATACCTCTGAGCTATCGTTCACCGAAAATGTGCCTCAAAGTGATTGGTATCAATCTGAGGAAAATATTGTGATCTCAACAAACAAAATGCTCCGAAAATGTGCCGCTTTCAGACACCGGTGACAATTTTTTGTGCCTTCGGTGCCAAGCTATGGGGACCATGGCGAAGGGCCTGGTGCTCGAAGCCATTTTCAGACCGCTCCTCGTTCTTGGAAAGGGCCCAGGGCTGCCCTGTTCGATTTGTCGATTGAGTCACCCAAATCCTGAAACCGGCGCGTTCATTCTCCACTCCTCTCAGTTCAGCTACTGTTGTCGTTTCGTGGTGCAAGGTGCAACCTGCTGTCTGCAATGACCGCACTCATAATTGGAAATACTGCAGAACGCTCATTCCAGTCTGATCACCGACGGCTCTGTTTACCATGTGGGTTCTGTGATGCTCATTGCATGGCTCGAAATTTGTTTTTTTTTGCTTGAATTGCTGAAAAGAGGGGGCCGTCAACTACATTCGGCACATTGACCGTGCGCGACATTTCATCGGCCCATTAATTTGCATTGCCCTGAGCAGCCACCCGTTGTATCCGTTGGTCTGTATCAATTCTGGGGCCCAATTTTGCCTTGTGTTTCGCTTTTGGGGGCCCCTGCAGTTCTCCTGCAGGGCAATCTGCTGCCCAGGACTCCGCTGCCATATGCTTGGGTTTCGCTGGGTGCTAACACCTGGATCTCCAAGGATAGAACTAAAGCTGCTTGGTCGCCCCTAGTGTCAGCGTTCGCTAGCAGAGAGCCCTGTGACCTCTGCGCTCTGGAGTCAACTGAGCAATGAATTAATCATTCACTATGCACTCAAGTAATGGAATGACTTTCCACCCGAAGCATCAACATCACAGAGATGGCACAGGAAGGCGGGAAACAATGATCCTGGGCCACAGCAGTCAGCTGGGACCCAGGAAGACCAGACTGCCAATTCGAAACGTCATGGCCACTGGGCTCATGTGTGACCATTTTGGTGGTGTGCTTGTCGGTTGTTGAAAATTACTTCAGAGAATCTTTGAGAGAAATGCATTAAATCCCGTTGGCATCTTATCTTGGCCTTCTGAAACATAATCCCTATCCAGCCATACACAGACAACGGCAAACACAAAAACACGAATTGCATGAAAGTGGTAACAATACGCTGTTGAACAATTTTCAGTTGGGCAAGTGGCAGCAGCTACAAGACCGCAGGAAAAAATGACAACTGTGATTTGTAATGTTGTTAAGAGCTAGTCTCACAACAACTGGTTTATCTCCAATTGAATGCCCCAACCCCTTGAGACACTGTTGAGCACTGTGTGGATAAGATCCCAGTTGTCCAGCCCCTTCGCAGGCGCCTTGTCCAGACAAACATCATCAAATTTGTTTGTTTTGTCAACTTCTGAATTGTGGATTTTGTGGTTCCTATGTTTTTCAGTGTATTGAGTAGATTTGCTGCATGTTGTGCGGGGATCTGCTGGTCCGAAACGGGATGTGCTGCTGTGTATCTGGGCGGCCTGGCGGTCTGATACAGTGCAATTGCCCCAAAATTGTCTGTTGTAGTGCACAACGTTGTTAGTCAAGCCTGGTCCGTTCAGCCTTCTCCCCAAAGAAAACACCAAGGGTTGTTTACTGTCGCTGGACCCTGGCGTGGCCTGCTGTTAGTCAGACTTCCCACTCTGTTCCCGATTCCATATTCAAAGCCAGTCCACTTCAACCACTCTTCAGCACTCCACACCTCTCACTAACCTCCCATCCATTAACAAAATTACATAGCCGTCCACGAATCTCCACCCTTCAACCACCCTTCGCAGCCCCACAACTTTCGCCAACCTTCACCCTCCACAGCGGCTGCGGGCTTCCAGGGCTGCCTTACTCTGTATCCCGTATCCCGGATGGTCTTTTGGCATTGTCCCCTCGCCACCCCCGTCACCGACCTACCACCAGAGGGTCAAGGTTCGCTCGAACGGGGTTCATCAACTTTTGGGGGTGGGGGGGGTCACTAGTGATATCAAGGGGGCTCCTTGCCATTCGGGACAGGGGGGGCGGGGTTCCTCGCGAGGACAGCCTCCCAGGAGGCCGTCAGTTGGCCCGCAACCACATGGAGTCAATCAACAAACACAGCATCAGGGTGGTCCTTGGTGCCCACAAGGAAAGGGCCATAGATCCAATGCCCCCGTGAGCTGGGCTGCTTGCAATCACCGGCCTTCGCCCCACTTCGTGAAGAATTTCTTGGACCCCTCGGGGTCCGCCTCCATTGCGTCGTCCCCCGGCTGCCAATTCGCGGGGCAGACCTTCCCGTTCTTGTCGGCGAACTGGAAGGCCTTGATGAGGCGAAGCGTCTCGTCCACGCTGCGGCCAACGTGGTCATCATTGATCTGCACGGAGCGGACGATCCCCTTGGGGTCGATGATGAAGAGGCCGCGGAGGGCCGCACCGTACATGCCGTCCTCAGGGTCGTCGACAAGAACCCCGTAGTCCCGGCTGATCTGCTTGGAAATGTCTGCGACTAGCGGGATGTCCACGCCCCCAAGACCGCCGTTCTCGCGTGGAGTGCGGATCCAGGCGAGGTGCGTGTGGTGAGAGTCGGTGGATACCCCAACGACGGAGGCACCCAAGGCCTTGAATTTCGACACGGATTCAGAGAAGCTGACGATCTCGGTTGGGCAAACGAAGGTGAAATCGAAGGGGTAGAAGAAGAGTACAAGCCACTGGCCCGCGTAGTCTTTGCTGGACACATCGACGAACTTTTCGTCCACGACGGCCTTGCCTTTCCAAGCTGGGGCGGGGAGACGCGGGCGCAGCGCGCGGGGAGTGTCGCTGCCGCATAGCGGCATGGTGGCGGAGCAAGTCGCCATAAGGGCGACAACAATCAAAAGCGCGAGCTTCATGTTATCCTCGGTTTTTCTGGTTCAAATATATCATGCAAATCTGAGATAGGACAAGGGGAGGTTTCATGCGGTACGTGGTGTTTGGTGCCTGTGTGTGCTCAGATAGTCACATGAGAAACAGGTTCCAATCTTGAAAGACGGAAAAGGATGCCTCGGCCCGGATAATTGAAAACAAACATCTTACTGAAAGTGACATTGAGCGTCTCCATGGCAGCCATGAAGCTGATTCAACGAAGGTGGAACACACAAAACCCCAAAAGACCGCATTGCAAACGGGATGGGAAAACTTGACAATGAAATACAAATGGAAATTATGAATGTGATTTCACGTCCGAATGGATCGGATTTCATTTGCCATTGCTGAGGGTGACGAAAAGAATATTACCAATTTAGTCACCCTTTCAATTGAAATTGGATCATCGGTGCGAAAAAAAAAAGAGAGTACAAAAACACTGCCCAATGGGTGAAGAAAAAGGGTGATGCTAGCGCATGTACTGGATATGCTATGTAGTTGCGGCGCCAGGACAGTGCGCTTGCCTTCCTTTTTCTTTTTGATGATAATTCGTTCTAAAGAAGACTTTCCGGATGCTTTTCACTTTGTTGTTGCATGCAGGGAGGTGGAACCATCCAAGGCACTCTCTAGCACACTTCTCCCCCAGTTGTTGATGGGGCAATGTGTAAGGCATGGGTGCTATGGGCGCATGATCAACGCATGTGTTCAAGTGCTATGGTGTCAAAAATCGAAAGATAGAATGAGTGATAGGGCCCACTACCCTAAACCTACATGGCCTTAGTCTCCAACAATCCGGGTAAACCATTGGCTGTCAGAGGAGTAACCCCTTACCTGATTGTATTGCGGGTGATTTGTTGTAAAACCTACCCGTGTTATCACTGTTTTTGCTGATATTACAACCGTGTATATTGTGCGCAGCTCCCTACCCCGAGGCTTTGTTGGACAAATACTCCTTGTGGGGGAACAAGGTCTAAACCTTCAGTCTGGGTGCTCAAGAGTCCAAAACACCTCTCTCCCCCCAGCAGTAGGGCTAGGCCCAACTACAAAGCAAACAGTGGTTTCCCACATCCTTGGGTGGTAGGCAAATGTCAAGAGTGCAATGATGTCATCATTGGGCACATGTGCTCCATAGGTTATGACACTGCGAAGGCAAATCATAAATTGTTAGAACAAATATGCTTTATGTGCCCTTTAGACAAAAGAATTGGTGTGAATGGGTGTGCATGATACTTTCTCAAGTGCCAAATTCTACGGTTCTTTTCAATCAGCTTACTGACGCCATGACACATGGCCATGAGCCACCTCGTTTGTGTGAAGCAAAATGCGCTCAGTGGCCCCATGTGCAAAAAGCTTACAATCACAGAATTAAAGTGCTCTTCCAAGTGTGGTGATTTTGCCATCTTTATGATGTCACCTTTTTTTTTTTGTTCAAACACCGGAGAGTTCGGCCGTCACAGCTCATGGTGTACGTAGGCAGCTTGGCCTAGAGAGTATCTACAGTATAGGCTTCCTTGGGGGAATGTTTGCCCGGCGCGCTACTTTTCTATTAACTATCCTGACTTCAGCATGGATTCAAATATTGTCCCGGTTTCCTCAATAGCACCGGAAGGTTGGGGCCCAAAAGAGGGCGGAAATGCTACGTCACCCTTGCATTCTCGGGGTTCCCCAACAAAGGGGACAAGATCAGAAGTCAAAACCTACGCTAGGGGTCACCATGATGCTCCTAGTATCTCAAAGTGTGGGTCCCTAACCCCAACTCGAGGGGCACGCAACAAAGCGTGGATTCAAAGATTGTCCCGCTTTCCTCAATAGCACCGGAAAGTTGGGGCCCAAAAGAGGGCGGAAATGCTACGTCACCCCTGCATTCTCGGGGTTCCCCAACAAAGGGGACAAAATCAGAAGTCAAAACCTATGATGCTCCTAGTATCTCAAAGTATGGGTCTCTAGTAGAGCCAGACACCCAAATAGCTGCACTGCGCTAAGTGCGCCCCCTTAGTGCACCCCCTAAAAGGCCACTGGTGGGGCACGGGGCCAAAAAGATGCCCGGTGCGCTAACGGTCCCCCCCTTAGCCACTGGGTGCATGTGGGCGAGTCAAAAGGCATGTCTCTGCGGACAGAGATGCCAATTGGGACGCTCGCCTGTCATGCACTGCACAACCTTTGCAGGGGATGGGTGCCTGCCACGACCCTCAAAGAGGGCACCACCAAAATGTATCGCAGCACAGGAAACGGGGCAAAGCAGCCCTAAAAAAATGGAATTTGTTGTGCAACACCGAGGTGCCAAAATAGGGAATGCAGGAGTGTGAGGAGGGGGGGTGGGGGCACAAGCAAACGAGCAAAATTGAAAAACTCGCACTTTCCACCAGGGGGTGGGTGGCTTGAAAAAATAAGGCCATGGATTGGTGACCCAGTGAGCTGGATGATGGGCCCTCCACAGCATAATGTTCCGGGGACCCTGTATGCTGATGACACAAGTATCCAGCGGAGCGAGTTGCAGATGCTTGCAGTCCCTCCAATGGGGCGAGGGGGGGTATCAACGCCTTAACTGGAAGATACACAGTGTTCCACCTCCGCAGCGAGATGCCGCTCCTTGTTGTTCCAAGTTGTTGCCAACTAGTGGGCAGTAATGGTCTCCCACTGTGAAAACTGGTGTGTCAGGTGCTGTGTTGTGCACTGGGCTGCCACAATTCCTTCTTCTTTATCCATGCACAGTTATACAACTCATGAGCATGTGTACACACGGCTTCACCATGGCCATGGTGTATGGATTGTGACACGCACAAAAGACGCGTCATACAATTGCCCAACTTCCCTCGAGGTCATGTTGAGCCACCATGTAATAGGTGACCATTGCATGTCATGTACCTGTGGTGGGCAAACGACGCATGTTGTATCGTGGAACCTCCAATGGTGGTGACTTGAGGCCAGTAACACACCAAGGTATGCAACAAGTAGCAACTATGTGGGGATGTAAGACAGGGTGTAAGTATGATAAGCCAACAAATCGTTGGCCATTTGGCAAGTACTGTTGCCCAGACACAGGAATGACGGAACTAGAAACGCATGGAGAGCAGTAGCGACCTCCACGCCAGAACCATCACACACAGCCAAGTGGCCTTCTTCTATGATAGGCTGAGAAGCAATGCATGGGCTCTGCCGTGCGCCTACAATGAGCACCAAAGCCCCAACAGCGGGTGGCTTTAACGTGGACACGCCCAACATCACAAATGCCCTGTTGGTCGTGTGGGTTGTCCACAGGGCGTGGTTCTGCTGGTATGGTGAAATGTGGTCCACACACAAATTCTTGGACATAGCACCAGATTTGTGCAATGCGGGCAGGGAGGAGGCGGAGCAAAGTGCATGCCGTGGTACCCTTGTATGGTCGTTGCATTAGTGTTGCTGCCCCTACATATGGAGACGCCCGTTAGTGTTTTGGTCCCTTTTTCCGCGGATGGCCTTTGGCTTGTAATTGACCTTTGCCTGGATTTGGCTGAATAACCCGGCAACGGAGGGAGGTGCACTACATCGGTGGAATCCTTCCCTCCATCCACTTGTTCTCGTCTTCAAGTGGGGGCATGGGGAGGGACTGCCGAAGCAGTGTCGCAGCATGCATCATGTGGTACTGGTGCGACATTGTGCGGTACCGCGGGTTTTGCATAACGTGCTATGGTGTGAGACTGACCAACGTCTGTGGGATGTGTCGTTGGAAATGTGATCGGCTGCCCAAGGACCAGGTATACTCCAGGAATGTTGTGCTACCTGCTCCCTTAATTCATTATTGGGTGGGGGAGGGGCTGAGCGGATGAAAATAATTCATGGTGTTAGGGGGGGAGGGGGGTAGGCACGCAAAAGGGCAAATAAATAACTATTGAAAAAGGGGGGGGGGGACTTGGTAAAATGCACTTAGATAGATAGATAACTACTTTGCACACCCGCACTCACCCTCAATCTAATCTCCAAAAAGCAGTAGAGATGGACCTGGAAAGCAAGTGCCATGGAAAGAGCACATTCAAAATAGGCAAGCAACACTATCAAGTCCCCAACTTTAAAAATGTGAATCCCAATGTGAAATGGTGCAACATTCTGAAAATGATCCCTCCCCACTATACCGTTATGCCCAAAAGCGATGGTTTGCTAGCGCCCAATGCAAAGGTGAGCGGGTAGAAAACAAATGGCACAGTGGTTTGGGGGGCAGGTAGAAGGGTACCAGAATTAATTAATTTCCAAAGGGGGATGTTTGGGGGCGGGTGGTACAAGATTGACGTAGTAACCTACCCACCCACCCAAGCTGACGCCCCCGCCCCACCCCCCCCATGGGGGGGGGGGGGGGTCTCTCATCTCCCATCCCATATCCATTGCATGTTGAAATATTCAAAGGGAAAAATCCAACGTCACGCTATAAACGGCGGTAAATTCTTCACGGATGCAAGAGGGCGCGAGCTCTGCTTTGCAGCCAACCTCTTTCGATGGTCAACGCTTTTCACTGATGGCATTGCCTATACCAACCATTGCACCACAATTACAAAGCCCTTTGGGAGCCATGTTCTGGAAGATGACACAACATGCAGAACAAAGATTGGGGCATTCTAATCACCTTTTGTTGCCGGCTTGAACACCCGAACCCGGGGGGGGGGGGGGGGTAGGCACTTTGAGTGAAATTGCCCAAAACCAAACAAACCCACCCCCTTGTAGGCCACAAACCCACCCACACACCTCATGGGGTGGAACCCACCTTAAGCAGAGGTTTGGTCCGGGTCCATGGGTGTGGCCTAATGCAGCTAGCGCTTGGCCACATGCCAGAGGCTCCAAGTAGCCACTCTTGGTCTTCGGCCCTTCCCGGAAAGTGTTCCAAGTAGCCACTCTTGGTCTTAGGCCCTTCCCGAAAAAGTGGTCCGTGTTGGCGCGGGCGGGGCTGGCGGTGTTGAAGCCTTCACCTTTGGTGCTGTTGGGGCACGGAAATTGTCAAAGGCTTGCAACACCTTTTTTTTTCCTTCTCAATGCAACAAACAGAGTCATGCGACACAGCGGGGTGCACTTTTGACATGCGGTGCGGCATGGCATACGTGCAATACCACTTTCAGCAATCAACAAAGTTGCAGTGAACAGGAGTCACCCCAACGCAAGGGGCCACACCGAAGTGTGGGAGTCCGTCACCCCAACACAAGGGGCCACACCGAAGCGTGGGAGGCAATCACGAAAGAAAGAGCACGCTATGTAACCAACAGCGCTCGAAGACCCTCAAAGAGCCCAAGAGGGGGCGATAAAGCAAGGAAGACGGCACTATGTGACCACTGGCGCTCGAAGAGCCCAAGAGTGGGCGATAATGATAGAAAGAAAGAAAGAAAGGAAGAACGCACTACATGACCACCGGCACTCAAAGAGCCCAAGAGTGGGCAACAAAAAAAGAAAAAGCGCACTATGTAAACACCGGCACTTGAAGAGCCCAAGTGTGGGCAATGGCTACATAACCGGTGCTGTCTCCAGGCTCCCCAACCCCGGGGGGGCGACTACAACCGGTCCTGATGCGACACCCCCCCCAGCTATCTGTCAAAACTTGCGGGGGGGGGGGGGGAGTTGGGGGGGGGGTCCAGCCGGGGGTCGGGGGGGGTCCAACCGGGGGTCGGGGGGGGGTCTGGCCGGGGGTCAGGGGGGTGCCCAGCCAGGGGTGAGGGGGGGGGGGGGGATTTGGGTTGTGGTTAAGGTTAGGGTCACCGAGCTGGTGGAACCAGTCTTGGTTTTATAACCCTTTTTAGTGTCTAGGGTGGACCTACCAGGTTTAGCAGCAGCAGCAAGCAGCAAGCAGCAGCAGCAAGCAGCAAGCAGCAGCACGCGCGAAATGGGTAAAAATCGGAACTCCGTCGTGGTGCTTCAGATTCGGGTGAAATTTTGGTGGATGATACCTATGGGTGTGAAGTACAATCACACAAAGTTTGAGCAAGAATCTCAACGGTGGCGGCCGGGAACGGGATTCGCAAGTGGCGGACCTCAGTCTCAAGAACTGCACTTTAGGGCCAAAAACAGCCATTTTTGAGCGACAAAAGCCCCGGAGCACACTCAAAACGGCCAAACGAAGGGAAACAGTGGGTGCACTGCACGTGCGGCTTGACTTCCCCGTGTCAACCAGCTCTTTGCGGCCCTCTAACTCCATGATATGTCCTGGAAACGGCCCAAAAAGGCCCCCAGAAGCTCCAAATGCCGACAACCACAAACCAAGAATAGGCTATATCTTTGGCTGCATGGCTCAAAATGCGATTCCGAGGGCACCTACTCCACCCGCAACCCCCCACTTTTTGTGGTTTCCACCCCTCAGAATTGCCCAAACGGACGCCTAGACCCCAATACCTAGGCCCACTCGGCTTCGGCAAGCTGCAAGCTCAAGCCCAAACAGATGGGTGCCCAAATGGGTCAACAAGCTCAAGCCCAAACTAGTGGGTGCCCAAATGGGTCAACAGGGGCAAAAAGATGACTTTTCTCAAAAATGATCCTAGACCACGTGCGACGCTAAAACAAGTGTTTTTGGACTGTTTGGAGCTTGTGGTGCCTCCGAAAATCCCAAAATGCCTTGAAAATGGGCTGTTTTGGGACCAAAATGGGTCAAAAATGGGTCAAAAACACATTTTTCCAAACCTCATCCTAGACCATTTGGGGTGCACAAACGGGTGAAATGAGCCCATTTTGAGCCCATTTTGGGGCATTTTGGCCCCTCAGAAGTCCAAAAAGCCTTGAAAGTGGGCCTCGTGGTGATGGCGTTCACTTGCAAGCTGATTTCACTTTGTCAAGAGCCATCAATGTGTGAATCATTCTTGATGCCCCGCACCAGTCATAGCTGAAGTTCCCTCCCCCACCAGCTCGGTCCCAATATTCAGTCTTGATTAGGGTTAGCCCTAGGGTCAGGGTTAACCCTAGGGTTAGGGTTAACCCGAGGGTTAGGGTTAACCCTAGGGTTAGGGTTAGGGTTAGGGCTAGGGTTGCTGTTAGGGCTTGCAGCCCTCCTGTAGCCCTCCTTCAGGTCAAAATTTTTTTCTTGTTGTTTTAACACAAATATGAATTCTCTACAAAATTTTGAGCATTTTGAGTATAAACACATAGTATGAAAAAAAAAATTGGCGCCTTCGGCGCCGGAGAGTTTTCTCTAGGGACACTTGTTGGTGGCCGACCCGGCACCACTATCTTTCAAACCCCGGGGGGGGCTGGGGGGTGTCGCATACAAGGACCGGGCCCGGCCGCCCCCCCGGGTCCCCAACACTAAATACGGGGGACGAAATCAGAAGTGGGAGGCAAAGTGGCAGAAAATCGTTTGACCTATCTTTGGCATATTTGAAATCCACTGAAAAATCTGAGCATTTTGAGTATAAACACATGTTGTGAAAACAAAAATTCACCCCGTGCCGTAAGACTAAAACAAAATCACTGTCGCCTGCGGCACCCACAAAACACATTGTTCCATACAACTGTTTTGGGGTCCGTAGAGGTCCCCCCCGCCCCCTTGGGGTCAGGTCCTAGCCTGGAGCAACCCCTGTGATCAGGCACCAATGTTCAAACAAGGGGACAATAAGTTAGGCCAACAATGTCTTTGAGCACTTGGTCTTTGTTTGGTCGTCATTTTTTTTTACAAAAACACCTTATTCCATACCAAAACAAAACCCTGATATGTCCGCAAAAACCCCCTTCCATTGACAAATTGTGCTACACACAGACCAAAAGGGTACCAAAAAAAAACCCCCAAAATGTACAACAAACCCCCAAAAAGTATATCACAATAGCCCAACCCCAAAACGTATCAAACCCCCCACAGGGGGGGGAGGGCAAGCACAGGGGGGGGGGGGGGAACGGGGGGATTGATATGATCAGAATTCTCACCAACCCCAGAGAAGTGGTTACGCACAAAGCATAAGAAAAAGACGAGTTGATACTTCTGGTGTCACGCAATTGTATAAATTTTGTAAATGGGACCCCTTCGGGATTGGGGATGAGCATTACAGCATTTGGGCTGCTCGCTGTACATGTGGTATGAGTTGCTGGTTGCCGTTCTTGTCTCTCAGTTCTGACAAGGGATTGCGGACAGTTGAGTGCAGGAAGGTTCAGGGACGTCTTCGAGAGCATTTGAGAGCATTCAAAGGACAACGTAGAACAAACCAGCAAATACAGTCAAACAAAAATGAATCAACTTGGCCGCCAACGGTTGAACGGTTGTCACGAATGGGCGTGACGGAGAGTTGCTGACAGTCAGACATTCTATGCATTATGAGGGGGAATCCTGTCCGAGCAGGGTAGTGGTTAACAACAAATATGCGGGCACAGTCACATATGATCCATGGCTTGAGAAAGGGAAATCCTCCCAATCTACCCAGCCGTGGTTGGCACTGGCACATGCTGACGATACTCGAGTGCCTAGCACCAATCCTCCTGTCCCTGGGCATCTAGCAGTACTGAAGGATGAGGGCTTGCAGGAGATGCAGCACAAGGTCAATCAGAGCCACTGCGCCTTTGCCCCCCATGCCAGGTCCCTCATAGACTCAGGTAGTATTCAGTTCACAAAGCCCATTTGGGGATTGGGTTGAAATCGGATCAGGGGCTACAGGTTAGGGAAGTGCCGTAGGGTTCTCTTGACTGATATCTTGAGCTGCAAAAGGTATTCAAAGTCTCGCTTCGGTCAAATTGGTCAAGTTAGGTCAGGTTGGCTCGTCTCTGCCACCGGTACGTCCAGAGTGCTAGCCAGGCATGCACTTGAAAAGGGCATGACGTACCCCCTACTCGAAGTGACAGACCGCTCCGTCGCGCTTGTGTCCGCCACCACCGGCGTATCAACCATCCTGCAGCGGTCAGCTCCTGTCCCCCAACCGCTTTGCTAACCGCTAGTCATCATTTTTGCAATCACTATCCCCCTCTTCCGTGTCCCTCCTCCTGAAGCGCATCGTTGGCGCCAGCCCTAGCGATCATGCATGGCATACATGGGGAGACAGAGCTTCACTGAAAGGGGGGCGGGGGGAGATCCTGGACCCCCCCCCCTGTCCTGAGTTTTGGTCGATACCGAAGAAAAATTTTGCCCCAAATGGACCCGAAAGCGCCAGAGATGAATTTCCGTTGGCCGAAAGGCCCAGAAAAAATTTCCCCAACACTGAGGGGGGTGGGGGGGTCCTAATGGGGGTGGGAGGTCTGGGACCCCGCCCCAACTGGTGCTGAGTTGTTAAGTGAAGCTCTGGGGGCAGAGTTGGAAGACACGCGGAACTAGAACTGGAAGCCACGGTCACGCAACGCAAAGCAGAATGTGCATTGCCTTGGAGGAGGTCCAGCCTCCAAGAAGAGTGAGCACGGCAAATCTGCGCACCAACCCCAGCGCCCCCCACGCCCACCGCACCTCACCCACACCTTCCGGCGCAGGTGCCTCTATGCAGTGTTGCACCAGTCAGACCGATTTTTAGGCCCAAAAGGTGCATCCGAAACGTGTCTTACACGGGCAGCCAGGGGGCAAGTTTGGGGCAACGAGTATCTACAAAGCTCCACCAACGCTCGCGGTCGGAATCAGCGCGCGCGGCGACCCATCCATAAGCGAACCCTTTGGGCGGAAACGCCTTGCACCAAAGGGATGAGCGTGGGGAATATCGGAAACGGTGCTAAATTTGAGGATGCGGTCCGAATGGGCATCCCGCGGGTCCTGTGGATGATGATACCCGACCCTTGGCATAGGGCCATCACTGATAAGCAAGGCCCTGCCCACGCTCACCGGAGGCCTCTATGGAGCTCCTGGACAGCCGCTGGGCCTGCAGATTGTCCAGATGCGCCAGGTCGGAAAGCAGCTCCTGCTCCGCGGCGTCCATGGGGCGCATGTCCAGTGGGTGCATGGCACGCAGCGGGGCCCGTTGCTGGGCATGGGGCGGCGCAGTGGCGGCCATGCGCTGGGAGCGTGAAGCCACGCGGTGGGGCCCTGCGGGACAGATGCACGTTTGGTGTGCTGGTAAATGAGGGAAGATGCTGCCCCAAACCCGCGGGCAAAGGCGAGAACGGGCGGGCGGGCGGGGGTGGGGGGGGGGGGGGGGGAGGGAAAGGAGAATGGTGCGGGGATGACATCTTCCCTGATTTGCAATTGTCACGTTTCCACCAAGATATCTTTGGACACCTCAATACCGGTTGCTGAAGGACAAACCACCTCAAACCCCAAAAGTCAGGGCCAATCGCACTCTTTACAACGCCACCGCCTCAACCACCATTTCCTCTGGAGTGATCATAGAGCGGGCAGAAGATTGGCTGCGCATCGGCTGCACATCGGCTTTAAGCCGTATTATCAATAGAACCTGAACTCCAGCGATTGTTGATGTTGGCACAATTCCTGGACCTTTGCCTTAAAACCTCATTCCGGGCGGATCAGTACCACCGCAAAAATGCAGCTCACTTCCTACATACCCCATGCTGCTCCAGCCCAGCTGCCCCTCCTTTACCTGTGCAGTATACAATTCCCCTGGTCCGGTGCAGTCATCCTTGTCTGAAGTCAAGGCAGGTCAGGCCACACACATCGTCTCAGAGCCTGCGCCACCTAACCCCCCCACACAAACCTGTTCGAAGTTTTGCGTGTAGACTGGAGGGCTGCACAGAAGCAAGACTTGTGGAGTTTGTCGCAAGGGAGGGCACTTGGGCCGTCCATGCTGGAGAGCGGTTGCGCAGCTGAGGCGCAGGGGATCCCCTACACAAGTGTGATGGGGACCTGGTCCTGGACAAAGGCAGGCGTTGGAAGGAGGTCCAAAATGTAGAAACAAACTCGGACCACCATTCTCCGCAGATCAACAACCCCAACACAGAGATAAGGGCTGGACAAACATAGCATGGCCAAACACCAGATCGGAGTGTGACTGGAAAATTGTCACTGCTCAGTCCAACTGCCGTATCAAGCGTGATCATAAAAAAAACGAAAACATGCCCTAGCACTTCAGGGGAATTCGGAATAGGCGGCAGCAGAATGAGACATGGAATTGATGACCGGCACTCAGTTTGCTGGCAACATGTGCCACCACAAGGAATGACGGGCGTCACCCAACACGGGCCTTCGAGATTCTTCTCATTCAGTTGAATCACCATGGATAGCATGACAGCCCAAGCTCACAAGTAGGAGGTGTGAAACTCGCAGGTTCCAGGTATCAGGGCTTCCTTTGCAATATGGCCCTTTCATATCAGGCATAAGTCACGCCCATGTGTGCTCCTTCTTCGTGGCTTACACGCAATTGAGTGCCACCCACCCAACTCCAACTCCCACCCAACTCCTGGCCCTACAGCCCTGCAGGGCGAAAAGGGGCACAAGCAGGTCCTCAGGGCACTTCCTAAAGCACTCAACCATGATACACCACCCCTCCCTGCTGCACGCCCCATGTCCCTGTTTTCCCCGTTCGCCCCCACATGCCCCCGCAGCTTTCCCATTCCCCTGTTTTCTCCTGCTTACCCACCGTTTTCCTGCGGGTTGCCACCAAAGGGGACCAAATTTCTTTTGGCAAAGAGACCATGGGCAGTTACTGCCACGTTATGACAGTGCTTGTGAGCTAAAGATGTTGATGACAATCCAACCCAGGTGAAATGTAATTGGAAAATCTAGAGGATTTCTGCAGAGAAAGTTGTCGCAAATAGACAAAAGAGGCAGCAACGGTGGTTACCTGTTTTAACTAGATAGCTGTATATGCTATGGTGCTTGTTCTAAAACGCCACCCATCCGAAACAGAAGGAAAAGAATTCGGACACCATTGATTGGTAGCCACTGACTCAAGGCATCTGTCATCTATTGTGGTGCGGCGCCCCGTAGGGCTCGCACCCGTCGTGTACCTGTTCCCCATTGTCCCCGTACACCCTTGCCCGCTCACTGTTGTGTCTCACTCCCCCGCTCTCGCACCCTCTCTCTCTCTGTCTCTCTCCGTCCCTCTTTGTGTTGTCGGCTGTGCAGGCAGGCCCCCGGCCCGCTTGCCACCACCCTAAGGGTTTTTATATTGGTGCCAGGTCAACAGAGGGGAGGATGGGGGGGGGTCCGGGGGGGGGGGGGGGGATCCCCCTCCTCCTATGGTTGTCAGCCGTTCTAATACATCCCTGGCCCTAAGACTATTCAAATGAAGGTAGCTGCCACCAAAGGGGATACCGGAGTCCGCATGCAGTCACAAGATTTCTTACTGGTTTGACACCGGGTGGTGGAAGCATACAACAAAAGACAAGGAAAAACCAACCTAAGTACTTACCTTTCTACCTTTGCTATAATACACACCACAGATGTGACCCCTTTACCAAACCATTCCCGTTGACAGGATGCTTTGTCCAGCAAGAAGGCAACTAGTAGCAGATTCTGCAATCAATCTCCAAATTGCACTGTAGTGGCAATAGACACCGATGCAACATACATCATACAGTATTTACACAATACTAGTTCACACAAGCAACAACATAGGATCGAAATCACCTTCGGACGAAGTCTCATACAGTACTATGGCTGCTCGCCATGGATGAGTACTGCACACCACAGCCCAAAGACAGCGCGCCCCCGAGGGGCAACACAATAGACCGGTTCCCTCGGACTCAGACCACTCACCTCTACCCTCAGCAATGCCAACTCTGCGGCCACCGCTGCACGACCCAACCAGCCCGTCTCGAGGGAACCCCCGTGCATGCACCATGTCACCAAAAACCTAATGTCAACAACTGAGTGTCACAAGCCACCACAGCGCGTCGGCGACGCTCCCCGCCCCCAATGTCAGCCGCATGCTTCAAAGAGGGTCAGAGCAGCGTCACAAAAGTAACCCACCGCCGACCTCAGGCAAAGGGCAAACGCCAACGCACCATTCGGGTCCGGGCGGGCAACACGAAGGGTAGCCCAAGGACAGCGGCCACTACCCGGCTGCGGCCTCCCCTCCCCAGACAAAAAGATCAATATAACATGAGCGCACCGGTCGGCAGCAGATCTACCGTAAACCGGCCCTGCAAGGCCGCACGAACCACGGCCAAGCTGACGCCCAGACCATGGCGAGTCCGGTCGATGCACGCCAGTGGCCGCAGGCCCGTCGCCACTAGAACAGCAAAGGCCCCCAAGAGGAGGTCCAATAGCCGAAGCAGCCCCGGGCGCTGCGTGAGGAAGACGAAGAGCGCACACGCCGAATCGCGGAGTTGCGCGGCAGACCGAGCACGGCCATGCAAGCAGGCGGTGAGTTCCCGCAGCCAAAAGCAAATGTAGTGCATAGGCCGCTCCCGCGTTCGCAACTGCTCTACCGCCTAGTGCCAGCGGGCATCCACAGGCGCCCTCGGGGGCAGCGGACGGAAGCATGGTAGAGTGACGGCGCGGGGCATAGTGGCTGTGCCGACGGATGGGTGGGGGTGCGGGAAATAAAATTTTCGCAAAACTGCAGTAGAGATACAGGGGGGGTTGTGAACTATTGTCCGCCCACAAAAACAAGGGCAGACAGGAGTTCACACAAGCAACAACACAGGATCGAAACCAGCTTCGGTACCCCTCCCCCTGATCCCTTCGCAGCCAAACGACCCCCAGCAAATCCGGCTCAGGCACACGTGTACGCACATGGAGCCAACGGACCTGCGCCAACCGCAAAGCATGTAATGGGGACGAGTTTGCTACCGTATCAAGCCGACTCGGCGGGTCCGCCGGCTGAAATTCAGTGGAAATCCAATGCAGACCCACCACTAGCCCACACTGCCGCATCCGAATAGAAGTCCCTCTCAAGAGTCGGTTTTGCCTATGCAGCCAAGTACGCACGCGCAGAGAAACCACCTATGCTCCCGCCACTTGCGAGTCGGTAACCAAAATCAGAAACTGCCAACCCAACCGCCTTGCCGCCCGCATTGCCCAACACAACCCCCACAACTCCGCACTTTGTTGAGTGTGCCGGCTGGGAGGAATGACAATAGACCGTACTTCATGTGTACCAGGCAAAAACAACCCCGCGCGATACCGAAAAACATCCAAAGCCGCATCCACGAACATTGTAGCGAATGCATTGCGGCGCAGATCCACCGGCTGTCCCATAGCACATTTCAGTGACCATCGCAGCGCATCAGGCGGAGACCACGGTTCCATAGCAAAAACAATCGCCGTGGCCAACCCAGCACCTTAAGAGGCACTGGTTGTCCCACGGCCCCCCACCGCTGCCAGCAGTACGCCCCGGCCAAAAACGGGCCCATGCCCCTAAGTGGCCGCACATGCCACTGAATAAAGCCCAATACTTTATTCAAGTGGCGAGGGTGGGGGTGGGCCACCGTCGCCAAACGCAGCCACTGTGCATACATTGGCAAAAATGCACGCGGGTGGGACCAAATGCGCCTCGCCTGGGTATCAATGTGCTTTCCCAAGAACAATATGCGCGTCATCGGATCCAAGACCGACTTGGGTGACACCAAAAATCCAGCCGCACATAATGCCTCCACCACCCGACGGGTGACCTCCTTGAGTTCCCTGGGGCACCCGCCCAGCAAGAGAAACTCATCCAAATAGTGGAAAATGATCATATGCGGCGGGACTATCCCGTGGGACACCTTTTGCAAGGCCAACTGACACAGCAGCGGGGAAAATTTCTAGCCACACGGCATACGGCGCATACGGTACATGACCCGCGACCCCCCCCCTTGGTCGAAAATCAAACCGAAACGCCCCGGACGCCTTTAGAGGTAAAACGAACAACCAGAAGGCGTTTTTCAAATCTGTGTGCATGCAATAAAGGGGCTCACGCTGATGCCATGCAATGAGGCGATCTGCCATGTCCTCCCAACTGCACAAAGAAAAACGGGCCGGGCGGGGCATGGTGTCGTTGAAGTCCACCAAGTGGAAAATGACCGACACTTTCTCTAATGATTTTGTAATAATAAAGGGCCAGCACGTGGCGGGCCGTCCCGGTTCCTCCACCACCCCCTCAACAACACCACCATCCTCAAGAGAGCGCTACATGGGTTCCACCAGCAGGTCTGTTTCTCGCCTGTGAAGGACCGCCGGCGGTGGGGAGATCTCAGGCGCAAACGCGGAAGCCAATTGCTCGACATCCACCCCCTCCCCCACAACCTCATCCCATAAGGCATCCGAGATGTGGTAGGTCCCAATGTCCCCTAATCCCCTAGCCGCCACCCCGGGGTCAGGTGCGTGCAGCACGGGCTTGGGGGACGTGGAAACATGCATGAGGCTGGCCCACCCGTCCGGCTAGAGTTCACCGAGCGCACGCAAAAAAACGCTCATGGTCTCAGGGAGTCTAAAATCTTCGGCCGTCACAAAGGCCCTCAAGAGGAAAAGGTGTGCCCTCATCATGAGAAGGCGGACGCTCGTTTTAAGGACCACTGACAACCATGCCAGCTTGCGGGACAGTTCGCGAAGGATGAGCAAGAAGAGAGGTTCCCCCACCCCCCCTCACCCCGGAAACAACGGCGGCCTCAGGCCATCGGGCGGTTCCAGCGGATCTGGCGAGGGCCAACCACAAACATGCAAGGGGCCCAACATACCACCCGGCCGAGGGTCCCCGAAACCGGCGGAAGATCCACCGTTTTGATTGTTTGGTATTCTCCGGGGGCCCCCCGCCAGTTGGTCGCCTAACCCCTGCCCCCGCCGAGACCCGTGGAATGCAGCGCCTTCACAGGGTGATGGGGTTGCGTCGGTCCTCTCCCCGCGGCTTGAACTTCCACGCCACGCCGCTGGCGTTGGCCCCTCCGCCTGCCGACACTCCCACCGTGCGAGAGCCTTCGGACCCCTCCCCCCGCCGAGGCACCTTTTGGGGACGACCAGCGGAGCCCGCAAGCCCTTCGGTGCCACGCCTACGAAGACGGCCCCTGGGGGCGGGACGACTCCCGACCGAGTCACCACCCAACACCATCTTCAGGCCACCCGGTACAGGGCCGTGGACACATACGGCACCGCCCACAGCAGGCAACCTCCATCCTCCATCGCTTCGGCGCTGTTGTGCCGCTTGCAGCTCTGCCTGTGGACTTGGGGGCTGGGGCACCAACGGGTCCCCGCTTCCGCTTAGCCCCGCCGCCGCGTGGTTGGCGCCCGGCAGTGGATCTGACCCTGACGACGAAGGTGCCCATGGCGCGTTTCCCCGAGCGAGTCTCCACCGTGCACTTCCCAACGCTCTTCTTGGCTGCAGTGTCAGATCCAACGGACTCGAGAGAAGACCCAAAAGACTCGGAGGACGACGTGGAGGAATGGGAGTCAGAAGGTTCGTCGCCACCGCCTTCCTTGGCCCGCTCTGGTGCACACTTGTCGGCTGCCAGCAGGGTGCCCAACTCCTTGACCAGGTCCTTGATGGCGACCGTCTCCTTGGCTCACATGGCCGCCGGCCACAGGTCCAAGACAGGAACCTCCACCACAGTGCCAACAAAGTCCCCAGCATCCGCCACAGGCAAAAGAAGGGGCCCCACAACCTCCGGATCGTTGTACCTAGTAGCGTATTCCAACGCCGTTTACAGGCGCCGCCACCCACCACATGAGGAACCGGAGGTGGGGCCACGGTGGTAGCACGTTGCACAACCTCCCCGTCGGAACGCGTGCCACCGCAGTTTGCTCCACCGCGAGTCCCGCAACTTGTCAGTAACAAACCCTTCCACTCCCGGCGCTCCCCGTTCCGCGAACGGTTGTGCCGGATCCGCCGACTCGTCCACCATAGCCAAGAGATAAGCAGCCCAGCCAGCTGCCCAGTGGCCCAGAGGACGCTTCTCTTCGGATGGGCCACCCACCTTGGTAGCGATGAAGGAGGCCATGCGAGTTCCTCACAGGTCACGCGGCGCAATGGTGGCCGCTTCAGATACTCGCAACCAGAGCGTGTAGCTGAGGCACCCGAGCCCCACCGCAATACGTTGCTCGCGGGTGCGCGCTGACTGACACAAGAAGGCCAGTGTGGGGGGACTGAAATAGGGCTTGCGCCCCGACAATTGTCCACCCTTGGCCGGTCTCCAATGGATGGGGAGCACGGTGGGTGGCAAGAGGCCCAGGTCCTCCGCCCCGCGTACCGCGGACACCACGTTGCAGAGGGTCGATTGGGCCATCCCAGTCGATACCTTGGCAGACACGTATTCCGATAGGCACGCAGACGGTCCAACAGGCAGCGAATGCCCGTCCTTGAAGTCCGCGACCGCGAACAGGGAACCCTGATATCAGCGGGTGGTCTTGGATGCCCAGTTGCGCATGGCGACAATCGCCGCGTCGTTCGGGCGAACACCGGTACGTGCTGCCGTCCACACCAGTGCCGCCACACGAAAACGTCCCATAGACATGGTCCCCGGGACGCTCACAACATGTCCGACCCCATCTCCGGGCTTGACTCCAGGGCCACCTGGCGCCCATTCCCAAGTCCCTGTCCCGTGAATTCAGGACCAGCTGGGGCACTGGTAGTGCAGTGCCGGGCCGCCTCTGCATTCACGCCCATGTCCAGGCAGCGCTTGCAAGGCTGCGATGCCACGGCCGTTTCAGGCACCCAACGGCCCTTGGCCGTCCTCCAATGCAATACACCGCCTCTCGTGGCAAATTTTATACCTTTGTAGGTAAAATGATCCCCACCTTGGTGTCGGGCGTCCTGCCAAGCCAGCCCGTCGAGGGGGTTGGTCGTTTGCGATGCGGAGAGCGCGGCCGGGTCGGCAAACTTCTCCGTGTACGCCCTTTGGGACTCGACCAACATGGACCACATCGGATACGCCAAACGATCCCCGTGATCTCCATCTCCGCCAGCCCTGCCAACCGGCCGCGCAACTGGCCCCTCCACTGCCCTGACATAGTCGCCCAAAGCGTCACCACATTGTCGCATCCAGGATGCCAACTTCGGCTTACCCAACAGCTCGGTGACTGCCGCGTGTGCCAGGTCGGGGACGCCTGATTTGTCATGGATGCTCAGTTCGTCCAGCTTAGTCTACAGTGACGGCAGCGCCGCTTGTTGTTGCGCCAGCAACGCACGCATCTGTTCCACGGACATGTTGGCCACGTCCTGGTCGGGGGAACTTGAGCCTCCGCCAGAGTTGGCAGAGGTCTTACCGGGCGACGAGGTGAATGAAAACATGGTGCACACACAAATAAGTAAAATTTTCGCACAACTGCAGCAGAGATACAAGGGGGGGTTGTGAACTACTGTCCGCCTAGAAAACCAGGGGCAGACAGGAGATAACACAACAATATAACACCGCTACACAACACCACAACACAACAGAAAACTACAACACCACTGCGCCACATCACTACACAACACCATTGTACCATTTCACGACACAACAACACTACACAACACGACTCCACCACAAAAACCACTATACAATACCACTAAACAGGCCAATGCACAATGCCACTGCACAATGCCACTGCAATGCACCATAAGCGGACATGGGACAAACGAAGAGAAAACCACTCTAAGGAGGCACAACACCTGGCCAGAGGTTTGCTTAGCCCAAAACCAAACTAATCCACCCACCCACAGGCCCAGACCCACCCACCCGGCCACCCACCCACCCACACCCAGTGGGGTGGACAACCCTTAAGCAAAGGTTTGCACCTGGCACTTTGCGTTGGCACTTTGCGTCAGGGTCCACCTTGCACTTGAGGAGCTGCATGATTGGATCCATATCCCGCTAGATACTAGACTTTGTTGAATCTTTTCAATTGAAGTGTTTGTTATTTCCCACTAACAGAATAGGTTGCACACCCAACCACCATGCCAATAAATCAAGGGACAGGGGAAAGATTACAAATGACATTCATATCAATTTGCCACTAGACCTTCAATACCATACCCTTCGGGCAATCAAATGCACATTGTTGATTTCTAGTACTCCTGATTTTACCACAAAGGAATATGCCGTATATCCAGCCCCTTAGCGCAGGTGTCTAAACCACAAAAAACAATGGTGGCAAGGGTGGGCATGTAATTTAGGGCGCTTTGCGTTGCACTCGTGCCTCAGTCGTTTTAAGCAGACAGACACCTTGACAAAAGGTGCCTCAAGGGGGTGACTATTCACTTTCCTTTTTCCTCCAATTTGTTACCCCATTTCCTGTTCCCCCTGTTTTCCCTTCCCTATGCTCCCCTTTCCCCTCTTTTACCCCGATTTTCCTGTTCTCTGCCAAAAAAAGTGTAGGTGTCATTAGGTGTCTTTAATTTTGGACACCATCAAGCCTTGGTAGTGGCCACCTCGTAGGATGTGACTTAGGTGGCACACTTTAAACTTCACAGTGAACACACAGTAGCTATGCCGACAACAGCAGGATGATCAAAATGTCGCCCTTTATTGTAGGGCAATAGGCAAAAAGACGACTAATAAATACTAGCATACGTAGAACCAACCGTTATGGATATTTACCATTGAGTGACAATCATCACAGCCGTTCAAATTTAGCAGTGGCAGGTGATCCGGCTGCAAGGTTTCAAAGACAAAGCCTGGTGAAGCATATGCAATAAGAAGTTGCCGGCCCTGGTCACCCTTGCACAAAAAGCACCTTGTGGTACCAATTTTCTTCAAGAGCAGCCAGGCCAGCCACTATGTGATAAACAAAACGTTTGTGGAGACAGTTTCTCCAACAGGCCACTGGTCTCTTCACAAAACCACTACTGTGAAACATAGAAGCCACCACTTAGGGAACATTGCGCTATGTAACCACATTTGTCAAAAATGCAGCCCCCCCCCCCCCCCCGCTCAGCCCCCGAGCGGAGGGGGGATGGGGGGACCATCACTTGCACATTTCTGGCAAAAGGTGTGGTTTTCAAAGTAAAGTGTGTGTTGGGGACTCCCACGACTTCTGATGGAGCCTGCATTTTGTGGTAAATGTGCCATCCCATGTACACACTCTGTGCTGTCTCCCAGACACATCATCTCTCTGAAAGCGACATCGGTTGGTACAATGCCCGGAGCCTAGGCCACAGGCTATTGTCACTGTTGTTAGTCCCTCACCTTCTGGGCCCCACATGTTCACCTCCAATATGTACGCGCATCGGGACACAAACCCATGGACCATGCGCATGGACACATAACACGCTTGGAGCAGGTTGATGTTGCATCCCCACCGATACTGACTGGGTCTCCCGTCTTCGGGGTCCGCTCCCAAGCCCCCCAGAAAAACGGTCCAATCCGGCACCAGCGAAGCGTTGCCTACAGAGCATTTTGGACACCTTTCTGCAGCCCATTGCTGCCACAGCCGATGCTACAGATAACGCCATTCAACTCACGTGTGAAACCAGCCCATTCAAGACGGTAGGACCCCTACAGCGACAGAAGATGCTGTCTTTGTGAATGCGAAACGGGTGCCTGCAAAGGGATCCCAAAGCCTGGGGGATGCCGAAGCTCCTTCGAAAAAATCGTTCCCCTGGTGAGAAATAGGCTGCTGTCGGAATACGCATGTCCCAAGAATCTGCTGGATTGGAGGAAGATCCAGGGCAGAACGTAAAATCACAGCACCCCATCTGCAATGCACCGAGCCACGGACCTGTACCGCTGCGGAGATCCTGCGGTGTACTGAGACTGGGGCGATCGATACAGGAGCAAGGGGGATTGGTCCCGAGGCTGAGGGTTTTCGCGAGTGGGGCTTTGGTGAGACAGAGCGCTGTGATGCTGTTGGGCCCTGCCTCTGAGCTGTTGTTGGGAAGATTGGCCTCTTTTTTGGTGGTATGGGGACTGGCCTCTGGTCCAGATCGGTGACGGGCTTCGAAAGCGTTGCTGAGGAGACTGGGTCCTGTCCAGCTGCTGGGGCGACCTGGAGTCAGCAACGGTTGAACAATGGTTTGCAGGTGCAGCCTGGGTTAGGGGGTTGAGCCATCAAGAGGGGGGGGGGGGGGGCATACACTCCCTCCCCAAAAAAAACATGCATGCGCAAGCAAGTTTCGGTTGCAGGGCGCACTCCACTAGTACCACGGGCAAAATGCCTGGCACTGCGGTGCACCACTGATGTGCAACTCCTGGTGATCCGGAGCCCCCTGGCCCTTTGTTACAATGCTACCATGCCCACATCATTTGTGGTGACCGACCCTCCCAGCCTCATGTTCTGGGAATGTAAAGGCTGTCAAGACTGACAGGGGATGGACACCACAGGGGCAGCAGGCTGCATGTGTGAGCAGTTTGCAGGCATCCCACTCACATCCACAATCCCCCCTCCCCTTGTGCAACTCGGCAAGCAGTGGAAACACACCAAGCATCCGCTGTCTGCAGCTCAGAGGCACGCCTACACGAAACACAACTGGAAACACCAACCGGCACTTTGCAGTGCCTGTGCTGCCAGCCCTGCAGGCTCTGTCCCTGTGGCATCCCTGCAGAAGGGGCAACCTGGCGAGCCCACTCTGTTTTGGAGTGGATCGGGTATACGATCGCTTTTGCAAAAATGCTTAGAAACCTCATGTTGCATGAATGAAGTGCAAATCTGCAACAAGCTCTTTTGTTCAGACAGCCTTCAAAGTGCAGAAAAAGTGTAATCTACTTGTGTAAACTGTACATTGTATACCCATGCTGATGCCCTCATGTTAGTCTCTAGTGGATACACTCATCTTGGCCGCTCGGAAACATGGTATCTAGAGTGGCCAGGATGCAGACCACACCACATTTTACAATGGTGTCACGTTCACCAAGGTTAATCATTCTGAAAGGGCATGGGGCCTACCCAGATGAAACATGACTTACAGTGGTTTTTCATTGAGTTGGTTTTCTCAGTGTCGAACAGTGCAAATGCTTCTATGCAATCTGTCCAGATTGAGGTTCTCAGTGGCGGACAGTGCAAACGCTTCTATGGCTGTTCAGAGCGAGGTTCCAAGCCTCTTGCAAAAATCTGTAAAGGCAAAACACCAAAGAGGGCTACACCTGCGCGCCGCAGGCGTGCCGCAGGCGCCGCAGGCGCCGCAGGGGTGTAGCCCTCAAAGCTTAAGACATGGCAAGCGGAATCATCTCCCCAAAGGGATGCAGACATGCAGCACGCCCATGCTGTTGAGGCCAGGGTTGTGTCCCAAGTCATGGATATCCAGCGATAAAATGAGTGTACAGTCCTGGTTCATCAGTTGTCGGAGATGCTGCTCAACATCAGCTTTACAATAAAAAGCAATGCATGCTTCACTTGCTCACCCACCTTTTGCTCGTTGCGTTAAGCCAACCAGGACACAGAGCATTGGCACAGTGTACGCCACTTCATGTCCTCGGGAACTGCCAAGCATGCTTCACTACATTGGAGGTGCTATCCTCTTTTCACGATGATGAATTTTCTGAGATCTCAGTGCATTCAATATCCATGCTATCCACCCTGCGAAAAGGGCCAAAGGGAAACGGGCTTCTCACAAAGGCAAGCAAAGCATTGGTCCAATAAAATGCTTTAACGTGATTAATGTGATTTAGCCTGATTCAGCAAACAAAAACAAAAACCGCTCAAAACATGGCTAAATGTGATTTAAGCTGATTGAACGTGCCGTTACAGTGCGAAACCCTGCTGTTCACCCACACCAACCGTGACATGACATCAAGCCAGGCAGCGCCAATGGTGCAGGGCGTGCCGGGGGGGGGGGGGGCGGCAGGAGGAAGTGAAGGGGTGCTGCTCCGGGCAATTGGGCACAGAAATGATAGATTGCGCACAGGAGGATGTGCTGCACTCTAAACACAGCACCTGTCTGCTGTTGTGCTGTTCTACAGGCTGCCCCAATCTACTCAATCTTTCTTGCACTTGTTCCCATACCGCCAACAGGACTTACCAAAGCGATGAGAAACGCCTCAAGGGCATCAACAACATCACAGCAGAATGACTGGAGCATGGTCACACCGACCGAGACGGGGGTACCCGGTACATCATCGCAACTCATTCCTGCCCTCCCTCCTTCCGCCCGACCCTCACAGGGCCCAGGGGTACCGACAGAAAGGGGGGACTCCCACAGATTCGGGACAGCCTGTGACAAGGGTGCGCCAACTCCGCGCACTGCAAGGGCATACTGCTGCGCCCATACATCCCGAGGGCCTGCTTGCGGTCCTGCATTGAAGAGCTGCACAGCAGGCGAGGGATGGCGGCCGTTTTCGGTCAGGATTTGCGACGGTGTCCGCCACGACGTAAGTGGTGCAGGTGACGAGTCGTCCTGCTGCGCGTGTACGGGTTGATGGGCGGCACTGCTGGATGCGGCATCTACAACAGACTGGTGCAGTGCAGTACTGCACAGGCCTGAGGACTGCTGCTGCTGCTGCTTGGGTTCTAGCTCCTGTCATACAACAGAAACATTGTGGAGTGCGGCGCCAGGCTTTGCACATACCAACAACGCTAGGGACCTCTGCAAGGGCAACAGTGAGACATGGAGGGAGTGGAAAGGACGGGAACAACAGACGCAACATAGAATGGAAATAGACATAGACATAGAAATAGAAACAACAGAGGTGGCTGCCTCCCTGTTCCTTCTTGATCAACATGCTGGCAGAGTGTGTGGGACACCTTTGCACAATGAGCATGCGAGGTTGGGGCATGCATGGCATCAGCTGCACGAGACCTGAGATTGGGTAAGTGCCTTTTCTATGACCTTGACTATGTCGCCCTGATTGGTGCTGATCATTCAACTGCATACACACATCATGGACATGGGTTTCCTTGTTGCAGGACCTTGCCAGTGGTACATGCGCTTGGCCCTGACTGGGAAGCAGCAGGTGGTCTGCTTCTTGTAGTATGGCAGGAAGGAAAGGGGGAAGGCAGGGATGAAGGGTAAGGGGGGGAAAGAGGAATTGAGAGGGTGAAGAAAGGATACATGAAGTGGAAGTTGAAGGAGGTAAATGAAACCGGGTGCACACTAGGAAATTGAGGAGGAATGGAATGAGGGGGGAGTGGTCACACGCACTGCTGTGGCTGTAACGGGGGTTGGCACTGGGGCTGCTACTGTGGCAATTACGGCAACGGCTAGGTGGTTGATGAGGAGGCCACCTCATGACATGAAAGATCTGCAACATAGCTCTGGTGCGTTCGGCTTGTGGTATCGTCCATAGCAAGAGGAGGTCTGTCAGGACTCAGTAGGGCAAGGGGGATTGCCCAATTCCGCTGGCAGTCTTCACCCACATGCTTTGCATCAATTGGAGCCTGGGCCACGGATGGGTCTTCGGAGACTGCCTGATGGGAGACGCACAAGCATTGCCTTAGGTTCAGGGGTGCAGGGTTAGAGTTGCTAGTGCTTGGAGGAGGTCTGCCCACGTAATCTCTTGGAAGGGGAGGGCGGGCTACACAGGCCAGGAGGGCCGTGCAGTAGAGCAGTGGAGTGGCCATAACAAGCGTCGAAGGTTGCGGATGCAGAAGCAACGTTACTCGCCAACAAATGGAAAAACCACCGGGGCCGCAATGGAAACCCCAGGAACTCAAGAAAGGCCGTGTTTTTGGGCAAACCAATCCAAAGAGGGTATGGGGAAATGGGGACATACGAATTTGCCTCAAGAAATGACCACAACAAAACTGGCGAAAATAGCGCAATGGGCCATGTGGGAACAACCACGAAAGCACAGAGCGCAGGGCTCTGACCCACTCTACGAGATATCAAAAACTCTGATTGTCACTATATCTTGTGATTCTATCAAAACATTTCCTCATGTGGAGCCGTTGTTCCCAAATTTTGCCTCCCAATCAGTCTCTTGCCAACGCTCGGCAACATTTTTCACAACCATGAAGGCCTGCCATAAGAAGTGTGAGTTGTATTCCAAAACAGGGATGTCTGCAATAGCAGGGAACCCGAAATAGTGCACTGTGCGGCGTGCCCTTGCCCTTGCCCTTGCCCTTGCCCTTGCCCTTGCCCTTGCCCTTGCCCTTGCCCTTGCCTTGGCCCTTGCCTTTGCGCATGCCCCGAGCCTTGCCCATACCAATGCCCATACCAATGCCAAAGCCCACAACCTTGCCGTCGCCCCTGCACAGGCCCTTGCTCTTCGCCTCGCCTATGCCCGTGCCCATGCAGACTCCCTTGCTCAACTGCCGTTGCTCTTGCTCATTTGCCCTTACCTGTGCCCGCAGCCTTGCCCTTGCCATGCCCATGCCCTTGCCTCTGCCCTGCGCCGAACGCGCTGCAACTTTGACCCGCTCAAACCTGCAGGGAAAGAGCCTGTGGCTCCGTTTCTGGAGGAATGGACGAGATGTTGGTACTTGTCAATGCATTGGCCATCAGCCTTTCTTCAATCATGCGCTGCAAGACACTCCCGTTCAGGACTGACAGTGCAGCACCGTCCGGAGTTCCCGAAGCGGCTGTGGCCAGAGGCTGACGAGAGGACACTGCAAGGGCGAAGGCAATAAATGGTGGGCTCGGTAGAAAGCGGAGGGAGGCAGAGGTAACACAGTGCAAATGGTGGGCACACAGTACCCTGCACCGGCACCAGCACCGTCAACGAAACCAGCACCGGTACCGGCACCAAGCTGGGCAGCAATAGCACTGGCACCAGCACCTGCGCAAGCACAGTATGAGCACTAGCACCAGCTCAGGTAGCAATCACAACTCATCATTTCGCTTTGCTCGCTGTGCTGAACTTTGGGAAATTCGGGAAGGATGGGGCATCCAGAGGCTCTGCAGCAGCGATGGGGTCCAACAAGGACACAGAGGAGTCCAATCAATCCTTGGCCACAAGTTGGCCCCAGAATACCGCACAACGCCACAGGTAAGCCAATACAGAGGTTTGAGGCAAGGGGCCGAAACGTTTGGATGTCTTGGGAAGGTTACGAGTGGGGGTTTTTGCACTGTGTTGTGCGGATGTCCTGTTTGGTAGGACCTTTTGGAACAGAAGCTCCCAAAGCAATCCATACACTCTCCCAAAGGAAAAGAGCACTTTTGAATTTGGCATCTGGGCTGAAAACATCTGGGCTGAATCAATACCCAGCTCAACAGTCTAGGCACAGGGACGGAGCACAGTACTTCCTTCAATTACTCTGCTTGGAGGCTTACAACAGCGGTAAGACGGCCAATCAACGGCTACCATTGTACCAACCGACGGCAGCTGGACTCGACATTGTTGACTGAAACCAGAAAAAGAAATGAGTCTACCAAAAAAACGTCCTGCCAAGGTATACCCTTGCTTGATACTTCATCCCCATTTCCACACTTCCGCCGCCAATACACAAGCTACGATACGATAGTGTCACATCAAGCCTCGGCTCTTAAGGTCAAGAGGGACACCTGCCTCAACGGCGGAGTGCAATTGTGCGGATCCATTCAAAGCGCCAGATGTTGAAAGATCCCCTTCGCCATCCTCATTGCTGGACCCAATCCACTGCTGCGGCGCACAGCCTTGTACAGCGGCGGTCTGCAGGATTGTAAAGGCAATGGGTTACGTCTATCAGCCCCTGCTGTTTCCTTGCCATATATTGCACAAAGTTGCCCCCCCACACCTTGATGTTGGGGGGGGGGGCAAGGTGATGGGGTGGAAGGGGGGGAGGAGGAGGAGGAGGAGGAGGAGGAGGAGGAGGAGGAGGAGGAGGAGGAGGAGGAGGAGGAGGAGGAGGAGGAGGAGGAGGAGGAGGAGGAGGAGGAGGAGGAGGAGGAGAAGGAGGAGGAGGAGGAGGAGGAGGAGGAGGAGGAGGAGGAGGAGGAGGAGGAGGAGGAGGAGGAGGAGGAGGAGGAGGAGGAGGAGGAGGAGGAGGAGGAGGAGGAGGAGGAGGAGGAGGAGCTGCCGTTCTTTTAGCCAGACCCAAGGCAAAAAGCTGCAGCTAAGGTGTCCGCTTCGCGTGTCTGCACCTCACGGGATGCGCACCGCCGGTGTGCCTCCTCTGCTGTGCGGGTGTGCTGCGCTGTGCACATGGGAGGGTGTGGTGAGGTGTGTTGCGACCTGCTTTGGGACATCATTTCCCGACCCGGCCATGTGGCCACGTGACCTTTGATCATTATGCCAGCTTTTGAGTGCGCACAGCACAGCACAGAGCATACACAGAGCGCGCACGGCATAGAGCGAACACAGAGCGCGCACAGTGTGGCACAGAGGTGCCCTACCTAGTGGCACGCGTCAAAAGCGTCTCATCGCAGGGCACGCGCCCTTAGCGCCTGCCAACAGCCCACGCTAGGGCTCGATGCGCACGTAAGAGCCCTCATGCCCAGAAGTTCGAGCACGACAGGTTCTCTGGGGAGAGGCAGCTCCAAACTGCCCTACCCAGCGCCCAAGACCAAGCGCACAACCCACGAGGCTGCTCTGCTGTGAGCAATGCAAAATTAACCGCACACAACGCCAACTGCTTAAGTCTGTGCACAGTCCTCAACAAGTCACGAACTCCTTTGCACTTCTTCGAAATCACACGGCGCAACCAGAGGATTGTTTTCGACAGGAAAACGTCAAGGTGTGAGATAAAACCTCACTAGGTATACCATGCCAGCGCAACTTGCGGTGGTGCATTGGCTCCGTGGCCTCGGACTTGCGGGTTCACAAACTCTGGTTCAAAAGCTACGAAGCAAATTTTACGCAGCCGTCCACCAAAACCCTCCTAACCTGTCTTTGTTTCGGCGTGTTTTGCAAGCAGTGCATGTGCATCCTACAGTTCCCATTAAAACATGTGTATAACGCCTTGCAAGCTGCTCCACCCACGGGCAAATATCAACTCTCAGACATCTCACCATTTTTCTTGTGGTCAGTACCTCTTATACGATTGGAATCTAATGCAACGTGATCAGAGAGATCTATATGCTGCTGTTCCAAAGGCTCTGGGTTTGAAAAAGAAAAAAAATCCTACACAAAGCCAGTAGAGCCCAGTGACGACGGGATTCAAAGGCAGGTATCATTAGAAACCCTTCCGTCGCGCTGCAGGCACCGGTTAAGGTTTAAATCTTTGGCGTGTGTTGTCAAGGAAATAAGCAAGGAACAAAAGAGCTCTGTGCACGTTGCTATTGATCCGTTGACACCATCGCTCTCGACAAAGGAGGGTGCAGGAGGCTGCAGTGGGGCTTAGGTGGTGCTTTCCAATAGGTGTTTGTCCTACCAAGGCCCTGTGGTGGTTGTAGTGGCTGTAGCGGAAACATCTTCACCGACAAAGGTGTCTCACAATTACCCGCCATAACCGCTCTGAGGTGTATGTGGTGCTCCCCAAGACCCCAGCCGGCCCTCATTGAGAAACTCCTTTCCCCCTTGATGGCTAGCCAAAGAATCCCCCTGGACCCGCCTCCAGACCCCACAAGGAACCACCTGGGGAATTCCCAGTCAGATTCAACCTATCGTCACCTTGCACCACCAAGTGGACAAGGTAAGGAGCTGGGGTTGAGCACCTCAAACGCCCCCCCCCCCCCCCCCGGGGATGCTGGATAATGACGGGTGCTGCAGGGAGGGACAGGCATATACCGGTCGCCAAATTGCGTCCTGAAAATGGTCATCAAAGTAGCGGTCGCTGCCACCCAGAGGGTCGGTGGGCACTGCATGCGGCAATTGAGAATCAGGTCGTGCAGCTTGGGGCACAGGTGGATCATCAGGTGCAGACAGGGGCAGTTGTGGCGCAGAGGCACTGGTTGAGAGGCTCAAGGCCACCCCAGGAGACGTGCCAACAGTCGGCAGTGACCTGGCAAGGGCGTCACTGCTGGGGACCAGGGACCGGTATCTGCAGAGATGCAAATACGGTGGGAACGAGGTTGTGCGAGGCGGCGGGGGGGGGGGCTGTTCGTCGATTCACCCAGTCACCAAGTGTCTTTCGGTCAGGAGGGTTTCTTCGTGCATATCGTCTGCAACCGAAACTGTAGCTCATTTCTTGAAGCAAGTGCAACACCCACAGGTGCAAGGGCTATACCTGTCACACATGGGCCTAGGAGAAGGCGTCAGACATCCTGGCTGGGAGGGAGGGCGGGGGTACTTGATGTTGCTGCAGAGGGCTGTCGGCCCGTGCACAGGTTGGGGCTGTTTGGCTCCAGTACATGGGAAAGATTTTGCTGGATGCTGCGACACATGCTTCCAGTTTTTGTCTCCCGTTGAGATTTGTACCCACTGCCCACGGTCGAGAGCTGGACTACAGCACCAACAGCGTTCTCAACTTGGTGGCTGTCCCACACTGAAGTGAGGATCTTGTGGATGACCCCTTTTGGTGTACCAGAAACCTCCAATGCAATGGGGGCGTGTGTGCACAACGCGCGCACAGCGCAGGCACAGCGCGCACATGACAGGAAGAAATTGGGGGTTTTTGCTACAATTGGCAATATTCTTGCCTATACAAACCATACTACACCCCCACAACGTTGGACAGCCTGATGTTTGCAAAGGCGGAGCACAAGAATACTGCAACAGAACTTGGGACAGCAGTGACTCAGTGTCGCCAAGACCGGGCGAACCGGTAGTAGTATGGACGGGTGCGGTAACTTCCTCTCCGCAACCATGCGGGACCCCACACAATCACAGACCCGCAAACAAAACCCAGGAAGAATCGCTGCAACACGGTTAGGCCAGCCCTGTGACACGCGGGCAGGCCGGTTTCAAAAGGGAGGGCAGCTCCACGGTGAGGCACTCCTGCAGGGACCTGTTCCACCACCGGCGAAGGGGGTGGGCGGGCGGGCGGGAGAAGACAGAAAAACTGCCTAAGTGTGGAAGTGCAAACAAAAGTTGAAAAAGTCGAAAAAGATACCACGAACCTATAGGAAAGGATGCACAACAACACATACCAATGCACTAGAAATGAGGGCAAAGCATGCATGCAACTCATATAAATGCATAACAAGGCTCATTGTTACGGGTACTAGGCACTACTATGCAGGTTGGGCATGGTCTTGTACCAACTTTGTGCACAGCGCGCGCACAGCGCGCAAAACGCCCCCAATGATACACTGTGACCTGTGCCATCCAGGGATGTGAATGGGGCAGGGCACATGACCTCATCCCCCCCGCTCCTGTTGCTGCTGATACAAGCATTTGGGCAACGGCAAAGCACCAATTTGCACAGATGAAACGCTTGCTGGCCAGACACCCACAGAAAAAAAATCGTTGCGGCAACAGCAAAACAAATGTACACCTACAGGATGCAGCCAAACAAAAAACCAACTCTTTCTGGAAAACCGATGGTCATCCAAACAGATGGTGAGGCGAACGGACGAAATCAGACCTGTCCAGGACTGCTCTGCGTTTCCGGTACTGCTCATCCAGTTTCCTGTACTCCTCCTCCAATGTGTGCACGATGGAGCTCTGCATCGTGCTGTCCTCGCTGGAACACTGGATGCTGGCGCACTGCGAGGCCAGCATTTCCTCCAGTTTGGCCAAAGAGATGTCCAATTCCTCCGCCACTTCGGTGTTGGTACTCTTGTCACACACACACCTGCGCTCCTGCCGTGGCCATACCGCTACGACCCCACTGTGTGACAAAAAAAAGACAATGAACGTGTGAATGCAAAAGGCGAGACGGGTAGACTTGTTGGACCACCATCGCTCGACAATGAGGGGCTTATGCCTGGAAATACAGAGCGCCCAAACAACCGGAATTGCCAGCTGTCAATAAATGTCAACAAATGTCAAACTCATCCATCATATCTATGTACTGAAACTACTGTCATGTCTCCCTGGGTTGGCAATACAAAACCCTTGACGAGCCTACAAACCGACCTTCAGGAGGATGCACAAAGGGTCAAGGAGGGGCTTTCTGTTCCGAAAAGGACAGTATTCGATGTTGAAGCATTGGTCTTGTCCCTGATCCTTTTGTGTTATCAAAATCCTAGTAGAAATACCCTCCAATTCTGAAAGGGAGGCCTCCACGTGCAACACAATATCTCTCAGGGACATTCAGAATGCGCCAACTCGGTGGGTTTGGCATTTTTCTCGGGGTTTTTGAGGTTTTCGCCCAATGCGCCAAAATATCGTTGCCTTGGGGGGGGTATGTGTATACTTTTTGAAATCTGTGAGAGACGGCCGTTTCAGAAATGTATGGGTTAGGGGGTGCCCGAAACCATATTTGTGCAGAATCGGAGGCCGAAGTTGGACGCTGCTAGAATTTTCAGCAATCTGCCCTCGCAGCTTGCACAGGTCTGCAGCCCAGGTTTCCCCGTGCCTGGGGAAGCTCTAACATATCGCTACCTCACAACACAATCAAAGAGGCTATATTGATGAACTTTGATGTGCAGAATTCAAAAATGCAAGAGTTAGGCCTCAACGACACAATATGATAGAGATATTGGCCGTTTGGTGTCAAGGAGTAGACAATCGCAAACTTGTTCAGACACGCGCATGAATCTTTGTTGCTGTGAACCAATTGTACGAGGTTTCTTGGCTTGCTTGGCAGGATGCCAAGTCACTTGCACCCACTCTGCACCCCAAGAGCAAGCCCTTTTACGCACCAAAGGCTTTGTGGTGCATCCAGGGAAGCAACAGCCTGTGGAGTGAATTTAAATGTAGACATGGTAGCTGCGTGTTGACAAAAAGAGGCAGCAAGCAACACAGGCATTGTCCAAGACAAAAATCTCAAACATGTCGGTAGTACAGCATGTAGACCCGGGTGTTCCAAATGGCCCTTTTCAAGGGCTTTTTGAATATACCCTACATACCCCCCCCTACGGGACACACAATAGGCACAAGTAAGCCAACAATGACAACAAGCAGCGAAAACCCACCGAGTTGGCGCATAATGCAACGTCCCCAAGAGATATAGATCAATGATCAATGATCCCAATGTAAACACATTTTGGCTCAAATACAGTGCTCAGCCATGGACACTGGGGACAAAAGAGGAAATACCACTGTGCCAATTACATTCCACTCTCATGTTTGAGCACGCAAAGCATTTGAACAGCCATATGGTGTTGGGCAAAGGCGTCAAAACAGCAAACAACCACGTCGAGTAAACGTTTAAATATGTTCTGTGATATGTAAACAACACTGAAGAAAACAGCTATCATGAGGTCAAGGACCATACTATTCAACTTGAGACAAAGACAGAGGTTCATGTCATTTTGCAACATCCTGCCCATCACCATAATCATGAGTGATATCCCAAGACACCTTCAAGAACTTAGAGCAATGTCACTTAGAAATACGTGGAGCATGTATGATCAACTTAGGGTACCTTAGGATTTGCATGAGGTTGAACCAGATGTTGCTGGCCACCCACTGGTGTCTTCAACACGATTGAGTGGGTTGTTGGGGTTGGGTGCTGTTGTTAGGGCAGAGTTGCAAGTTCACAATGGGGGCATTTGTGTGCACTCACTCAAAACTGCCCGGACCATCTCTAACAGGATCAGCCTGGCCAATGCAAATACTTGCAACAAGCTTCGGAACCTTCTCCAGGGCCTTCCCAACAATCCTACGCAGGTTGCAACACAGCCGCAGAGCAGCCAGGGGAGGTTCCCATGGTGCATTCTACGTGCAACGGTGCTTGTGGGGCTATCCACAGGTGTTTATTCTTGTTATTATGAAAGCTTGCGATGCTGGAGTTAATCTTGCTGTGGTGGGGAGGTGCGGGAGCACATGGGTTTGGGAAGTTACTGTCTCCTTTGTACTTTGTTGACTTGCAAACGTATGGAGGGCTTTCTGCCGCAAATTTTAGCCATGGGGCGTCGCATGCCCCCCATGCCCATCATGAATCCACCTCCCATGCACCAGGTGTACCGCACTTGGCTGGTCTGCAATTGTTATTTGCTCTACATTTTGCTACATTTTTCTTTGTGTCTCCTGGTGGTCTTCTATAGCCCTGTTACAGACTCACACTCACATGGGAAGGGCAAAAAGTACCGAGACTTGTTGCCTCATTTGTTATTTTCTTTTTCTTGTGCTACGCAATTCACTGTCAAGTGGAGCAGACGATGCAGGGGGGGGTGTCATTTGGTCATGGTCCGACTGCCCCATCTGGATTTCACTTCTGTAGGAGGGACACCTGACCATCCTATGCAGATTTAGCTGTGCCAGGAATGCCCAGACAACGTGTTTTTTCCGAAAATACTCCCAGCCTCGTGGCATGGTGATTGTCAGTGCTATTTTTGAACATTTTCTCTTTTTGCAATTTGAAACGCTTTCATACATAATCCTGCGTATCCGTTCGCACGGGCGTCCGCACCATATCTCTGCCACCCAACACAGACACCTCAGACCAGACTGGCAGCACACCGCTTGTCTTCCTCCACTCTCTCGCTTTTGGAGGAGGGACTGTAATCACTCACAAATCCTCCAGGGGCCGGGTCATCCTCCAAAATCGGGGTCACCCCCTCACACCAGGTCTGCACATACTCAGCCGCGAGGACGACGCCGGCATCCCGCTCCCATTGTGGGGGGGATGGGATCTTCTTTGACGGGGTGCCGCACGTCTGGCTGGCCTTGTAATACTGCATCCAGTTCTCAGCAGTCAGGTGCTTGGGGCTGGCCTTGACTTTGGCCCGGGGAGCGTTGGGCAAATTTGGAGAGGTAAGCGAGGGCTTACAGGCTGCAGAGATAAGCGCAGGTTGAACCCTTACCCACCACCAACAATGACCCCTGAACAATCTCAACGCAATAACCAACACAACCTTCGGCGACCTGGTTAACTCCAGACCTCAACAGCCCTGGCAACCCTTTACAATCTTCAACAACCCCAATCAGCCATCAATAGTAATCAACAATCCCGACGAACCCTTAGCCTTGGCTCACTGGAGTAACTCTTTATCAGCCCTCTTGTTTCGCTGCCAGATCACCTCCTAAGCAGGGGAAAGTTGCCGTGAGGGAAGAGGAGGAGGGTGGCTGTGAGGAGGAGGGTGGCTGTGAGGGAAGAGGAGGGAGGTGATGAAGGCTTTTGTAGCTGAAGGGAGGGGAGGTTGTCCAAAGGGGGGGCTTGAAACTGGGCATTTGGTAAAGCCTAGTACGCGCTGTAGTAAAACCTAGTAAAATGTAGCAAAACCTAGTAAAATGTAGTAAAACCTAGTAAAAAAAATTTTTTTAATTTTTTAAAAAGTTTTCTTTTTACTAGGTAAAAAAAGCAAAAAATTTTAAATTTTTTTCTTACTATGTTACAAGGTAGATAGAAATTTGGAATTGAATTTGAACAAAACACACAAAGTTTAAGGGGGGGGGTCAACGGTAGGTGATATTTGTGTTTAAGGGCATGGTGCCCCCTAGTCGATTCCAGGCCACTTGTGTAAGTGGCGCCCCACCCGGGCCAAACCGTGTATTGCAAGGTCAGCAGAAATAAAATCAGGCTCAAGAAAAGAAGGAGCTTTTATATCATATACATATATATGCGCGTTTTTACGCGGGGGGGGGGGTCATTTCTGGGGTTTTGACGCAAAGTGGGAGGTTTTTTTGCCGTCTTTGGATTTTCGGCCCGAGGTCGGTATGGACTTTGCCCAAAAGTTGGTCCCCCCTATTTCGGACATGGAGAATTCAAAAATCAAGGTTTCGTGGCCCAACAAAACGGTGGCGGGGCTATCCGAGGTCCCGAACAAGGGCGATTTTCAGGAAATTTGCAGCTACTGGTCCGGCGTACATACAGGGTTTTCACCGTGCTTGGCCCGGTGCTCAAACATATTGTCACTATGGCAAATTTCAGCGACTAGTAAATTGTGCAGAATTTCATGCTGAATCCACTGGTGGTGCAGGTCCCACCCTTCAACTCAACGATATTGTAGAGAAAATCACCAAAAACTGTTGGCAGTGTAGCCTGCAAAAGTCATGCTAACCAGACGCATTTTGACGCAACGTAGGCCTGCACACAGTTTTTGGTAAATTTCTCCAAGATATCGTTGAGTTGAAGGGTGGGACCTTCACCAGTGGATTCGGCATAAAAATCTGCACCATTTACTATTGTCACTGAAATTTGCCATACTGACGACATGTTGGAGCACCGGGCCAAGCACCGTGAAACCCTGTATACAAACCAAACCAGACCAGACCAGATTTTTGGAGCAGACACCAAAACGCCAAAAACTTCGGGTCCGGTACGAAAAAATATGGCCACCTACCCCCCCCCCCCCCCAACCCATACCTTTCCGAAACAGCCATTTCTTGGAGATTTCAAAAAGGTATAACATACCTCCCGCTACGGAACGACATTTTTGAGAAAAACGGCGAGAACTGAAAAATCTCCCACTTTGCGTCGGAATGACCCCCCCCCCCCCGTAAAAACGCCCATATATATATGAGGTGCACACACGTGTGTTGTATATGAAGTCGCAAAACACGCGCTTGTAGATGAGGTTCGCCTTTTTATCTTTGTAGGTGGGTGGTGCTGAGGGAGGATTGTGCTTGCACATGTTGTGAAGCACATCCATGGTCTTCATATCCAGCTCTTCAATCAATTTTTTGTCATATTGCAATTTACCAGAGGCATCTTTGGGGTAATGCTCTGGAACAAAAAATTCCTTACCACGGATCACCACCTTTGGACGGACCTCATCTATAGAAGGCGGCTTGTCAACCACAAGCCGGTCACCCAAAGCGAATGCCAATACAATGCATGCCAGTGTGGCAGTAAATTGCACTCTCCAATTGCGCAATGCCACACATATCTCCGAGGGACACAAAGCGGAAGCATGCAGGGCACACTGATAAACTCCACATTCAGGGCACGTGATGTGGACTGTGTTGTCGCAAAAAAAGCACGACGAACGGCTGGGTGAACATTAGGGCCTAGCATACATCCACGCCAAGGCCCAACTAGGTGTTGTCTGAATAGGGGAGGCATGCACAGAATCGTGATAGTGCACAGTTGCCTGTGCAATCTCACGCAACAACCACAATCTATCTTGTGGAAGTTGGATGCTACTGTTGACAACACGCCTAGAAAAAAGGCAATGTAGCATCAAAAGGCAAGCAGGATGGCAGCTCACACCGGCTTCTTGATGTAGGAAGGTGGAGTAGAGGGGGACTATAGCAAAAGCTACACTGCCAAACTCACCCAAAAACCTGTCCCACCTCTTCTGCGGCCTTGGTTCAATGCCTTCTTGTTGGGCAATAAGGTTGACTATGGCCAACTCCTCAGTTTTTGCACCCAATATGTAAGGCTTGTTACATAGCGGATGGAACACGAGGCACAAGAAAGTGCGTGTTGGGGATACCATCAACAAGCGCAGCAGCCAATGTGTATTGGGCACACTACATATTTGCGCCGCAAGCAAGGAAGGCACATAGACCCCTGCTTTTTGGGGGGCGAAAAAGAGGGCGGAAATGCTATGTCACCCTTGCGTGCTCGGGGATCCCCAACGCCAAGCGCGGAGAGTAAAATCAGGAATGGCCCCCAACAAAGGGGGACAAAATCAGAAGTGGTTGCCTCACCCCTGCCTTCTCAAAGGCCCAAGAAAGGTTGGTAATGGTGCATCACCCTTGCATTCTCGCAGATCCCCAACGCCAAGCGCAAAGAGTAAAATCAAAAGTGCTCCCCAACAAAGGGGGACAAAATTGGAAGTGGCTGCCTCACCCCTGCCTTCTCATGGGGCCAAAAGAGGGCGGAAATGCTGTGTCACCATTGCATTCTAGCGGATCCCCAACACCAAGGGCCGGGAGTAAAATCAAAAGTGGTGCCCAACAAAGGGGAACAAAATTGGAAGTGGCTTCCTCACCCCTCTCTTCTCGGGGGCCCAGAAGAGGGCGGAAATGCTATGTCACCCTTGCATTCTCGCGGATCCCCAATGCCAAGCGCGGGAGGTAAAATCAAAAGTGGTCCCCAACAAAGGGGAACAAAATTGGAAGTGTTTGCCTCACCCCCGCCTTCTCGGGGGCCCAAAAGAGGGTGGAAATGCTATGTCACCCTTATATTCTTGGGGATCCCCAACATAGGGGGACAAAATTGACAGTGGATGCCTCACCCCTGCCTTCTCGGGGGACCAAAAGAGGGCGGTAATGCTACGCCACCCCTGCATTCTTGGGGATCCCCAACCAGAAGCACAGGGAGTAAAATGAAAAATGGTGCCCAACTAGGGGGCAAAAAATCAAGTGTGGCTTCCTCACCCCTGCCTTCTCGGGGGCCAAAAAGAGGGCCGAAATGCTATGTCACTCCCGTGTTCTCGGGGATTCCCCAACGCCAAGCGTGGAGAGTAAAATCAAAAGTGGTCCCCAACACAGGGCCCCTGCCTTCTCGGGGGCCCAAAAGAGGGCGGAAATGCTAGACCACCCTTGCATTCTCGCGGATCCCCAACGCCAAGCGCACGGAGTAAAATTAAAAATGGTCCCCAACATAGGGGAACGAAATCAAGAGTGGTTTCATCACCCCTCTCTTCTCGAGGGCCAAAAGAGGGCACTGATGCTACGTCACCATTGCATTCTCGCAGATCCCGAACGCCAAGCGCGGGGAGTAGAATCAAAAGTGCTCCCCAACAAAGGGGGACAAAATTGGAAGTGGCTGCCTCATCCCTGCCTTCTCTGGGGCCAAAAGAGGGCAGAAATACTACATCACCCTTGCATTCTCGCGGATCCCCAACACCAAGGGCCGGGAGTAAAATCAAAAGTGGTGCCCAACAAAGGGGAACGAAATTGGAAGTGGCTTCCTCACCCCTCTCTTCTCGGGGGCCCAGAAGAGGGCGGAAATGCTATGTCACCCTTGCATTCTCGCGGATCCCCAATGCCAAGCGCGGGAGGTAAAATCAAAAGTGGTCCCCAACAAAGGGGAACAAAATTGGAAGTGTTTGCCTCACCCCTGCCTTCTCGGGGGCCCAAAAGAGGGTGGAAATGCTATGTCACCCTTATATTCTTGGGGATCCCCAACATAGGGGGACAAAATTGACAGTGGATGCCTCACCCCTGCCTTCTCGGGGGACCAAAAGAGGGCGGTAATGCTACGCCACCCCTGCATTCTTGGGGATCCCCAACCAGAAGCACCGGGAGTAAAATGAAAAATGGTGCCCAACTAAGGGGAAAAAAATCAAAAGTGGCTGCCGCACCCCTGCCTTCTCGGGGGCCAAAAAGAGGGCCGACATGCTATGTCACTCCCGCGTTCTCGGGGATTGCCCAACGCCAAGCGCGGAGAGTAAAATCAGAAGTGGTCCCCAACAAAGGGGCACAAAATTGGAAGTGGTTGCCTCATCCCTGCCTTCTCGGGGGCCCAAAAGAGGGCGGTAATGCTATGTCACCCCTGCATTATCGGGGATCCCAAACGCCAAGCGCGGGGAGTAAAATCGGAAATGGCCCAGAAGAAAGGTGAACAAAATCAGAAGTGGTTGCCTCACCCCTGCCTGCTCGGGGGCCCAAAAGAGGGCGCTAATGCTACGTCACCCTTGCATTCTCGCGGATCCCCAACGCCAAGGGCCGGGAGTAAAATCAAAAGTGGTGCCCAACAAAGGGGGACAAAATTGGAAGTGGCCGCCTCACCCCTCTCTTCTTGGGGGCCCAAAAGAGGGCAGAAATGCTATGTCACCCTTGCATTCTCGCGGATCCCCAACACCAATGGCCAGGAGTAAAATCAGAAGTGCTGCCCAACAAAAGGGGGACAAAATCAAAAGTGGCGGCCTCACCCTTGCCTTCTCGGGGGCGCAGGCGATCGAGGGCGTCAAGATCAGGTGCTTGGGGTAAGGTGAGGACGGCGGCCGCAAGGATAACCGGCACGAGGGCCAGGAATTGCGGGGAGCTGGGCGGCAACAGCATGAATGAGGCCGGCACCGCACTGCGCATGGCATTGGCGAACGTAGCTGGAGTAGCTTGGGCAGTTCCTGTTGCTGGGCTTCATATCGGTCACGCAGCTGGGCATAGTCGGTGGAGTAGGCTCAAACGTCTAGGTCCGGGACAAAGGGCTCTCGTGGTTGTGAGGGGCCGCGGGGGGCGGATCCGGTAGCGGGAATTGGGGATTCAGGCGTTGTGGGGTCCATGGCAACCGGCTTGGCCTGGGAAGTTGGCTTGGGGATAGTGAATGCAGTCCCTGCTTTCTCAAGGATCCCAAACGCCAAGCGCGAGGAGTAAAGTCAAAAGTAGTCCCCAATAAAGGGGAACAAAATCAAAAGTGGCTTCCTCGCCCCTGCCTTCTCGGGGGCCCAAAAAAGGGCGGTAATGCAACGCCACCCTTGCATTCTCGGGGATCCCCAACGCCAAGCACGGCGAGTACAATCACCAATGGTTGCAAACAAAAAGTACAAAAATTAAAAATTGGCTCCCTCATCCCTGCCTTCTCTGGGGCCAAATAACGGCGGAAATGCCACGTCACCCTTGCATTCTCACAGATCCAAAACGCCAAGCGCGGGGAGTAAAATCCGAAGTGGTGCCCAACAAAGGGGAACAAAATTGGAAGTGGTTCCCTCACCCCTACCTTCTCGGGGGCCCAAAAGAGGGTGCTAATGCTACGTCACCCCTGCATTCTGGCGGATCCCCAACACCAAGGGCCGGGTATAAAATAAGAAGTGGTCCCCAACAAACGGGAAAAAATTGGAAGTGGCTGCCTCACACCTGCCTTCTCGCGGGCCCAAAACGGGGCACATATGCCACATCACCCCTGGATTCTACGGGATCCCCAACAAAGGGGGACAAAATTGTTAGTGGCTGCCTCACCCATGCCTTCTCGGGGGCCCAAAAGAGGGCGCTAATGCTACACCACCCTTGCATTCTCGCGGATCCCCAACGCCAAGCGCGGGGAGTAAAATCCGAAGTGGTGCCCAACAAAGGGGAACAAAATTGGAAGTGGTTCCCTCACCCCTACCTTCTCGGGGGCCCAAAAGAGGGTGCTAATGCTACGTCACCCTTGCATTCTTGCGGATCCCCAACACCAAGGGCCGGGTATAAAATAAGAAGTGGTCCCCAACAAACGGGAAAAAATTGGAAGTGGCTGCCTCACACCTGCCTTCTCGCGGGCCCAAAACGGGGCACATATGCCACATCACCCCTGGATTCTACGGGATCCCCAACATAGGGGGACAAAATTGTTAGTGGCTGCCTCACCCATGCCTTCTCGGGGGCCCAAAAGAGGGGGCTAATGCTATGTCACCCCTCCATTCTCGGCGATCCCCAACATACGGGGACAAAACCAAAAATGGCTGCCTCACCCCTGCCTTCTCGGGGCCCCAAAATAGGGCGGAAATGTTAGATCAATCCTACATTCTCGGGGATCCCCAAGGCAAAGCGCAAGGAGTGAAGTCAAAAGTGGTCCCAAACAAAGGGAAAGAAAATCAAAAGTGGCTACCTCACCCCCGCCTTCTCGGGGGCCCAAAACAGGGCAGATATGCTATGTTGCCCCTGCATTCTTGGGGATCTCCAACATAGGGGGACGAAATCAAAAGTGGTTGCCTCACCCCTGCCTTCTCGGGAGCATAAAAGAGGGCAGTTCTGCTATGCCACCCGTGCATTCTCGCGGATCCCCAACGCCAAGTGCGGGGAGTAAAATCAAAAGTGGTCCCCAACAAAGGGGAACAAAATTGGAAGTGTTTGCCTCACCCCTGCCTTCTCGGGTGCCCAAAAGAGGGCGGAATGCTACGTCACCCCTGCATTCTCGGGGATCCCCAACATAAGGGAACAAAATTGAAAGTGGCTACCTCACCCCTGCCTTCTCAGGGGCCCAAAAGAGGGCGGAAAATGCTACATCACACTTGCATTCTCGGGGATCCCCAACGTCAAGCGCGGGAAGCAAAATTAGCAGTGGTCCCCAACAAAGGGGAACAAAATCAAAAGTGTTTGCCTCACCCCTGCCTTCTCGGGGCCCAAAAGAGAGCGGAAATGCTATGTCGCCCCTGCATTCTCGGGGGTCCCCGAACAAGGGTTCAAAAAGGGCCCTCATCAGACGAGCGGAAAAAAGCCCCTCAAAGTGGGGGACAGGATCACAAATCGCCAACAGGTGGCCCGAAAGTTTTAAAGCCTGGTCCTTTTTTTTTCGTGGAGGTTTTGAAACCTAGTGAAAAACAGGTTTTTCCCCCTAGGTTCTGAAACCTAGTCAAAACAAAAACTTTTTTTACTAGGTTCCAAAGCCTAATTAAAAAAATTTTTTTACCAGGTTCTGGACAAAACAACTTTTTTTTACGAGGTCCCCGATAGGTAGTAAAAACTAGTGAACCTAGTAAAGAAATTAAAAAATTTAAAAAAAAATTTGAAATTTTTTTGTACTAGGTTTTATTGTAGACCCCTTGAAACTGGACCCACCCATGCACTTTTCAAGACCCACCCACCCACCTTTGGCTTACCCCCCCTAGGGGGTGGGGGGTTAAGCAAGGCACCCACCCACACCCACCGATCCACACACGTGACAACAGCCTTTCACGTCATGCCACAATCTTGCACTCCCTTCCCAACAATCCTGTACTCCCTTCCAAGCAATCTATACACTAGCCAATTAGAAACATGCAAAGGCTTTGGTGCAAGCATAACAAAATGGTGGCCTGACCAAGGGCAAAACAAGAGTTCATGGTGAGCCGAAGTTCTCCGAAAGACGACAACTTCATGTGTAGCCATTCAGGGTGGTAGGGCTAGATGTTGACTACTATTGGCTCCATCAGCTTGCGTGGTGGCTTGTGTTATGAACACTCAAGACTTTTGTCTCACTTACTCCATGTCTTCACCACTCGAGATATGAACCACATTGTTGTCCTGGGAGGTGTAAGAAGAACCACTATCAGAATCAATTTACTTACGGTGTGTCAGGGGCAATGTGACGGAACTCCCTCTTTTCTCTTCTGCCCTACCACTTCCTTTGCCTTGTGTTTGGCATGCCAATCCCTGTGCCGTGGTCAGCACAGGCTGTCTTCTCAAGTCCCCAATGTGGGGAGGAAATCAGCGTAAAATCCATCGCGGACAGGAAGCAGCATTGTGTGTCAAACAACATAGGGGCTTAAATACTACACGCTAAGTGAGCGGGGATGGGCGGCCATCTCAAGAAGAGGGAGAGTCCCTACTGTAAACAAGGGAGCATGCACACTCCGACACAACACACTCTAGGACTCTAGGATTGCGACTGGGACTCTGGGAGAAACTATTGACACTTTAACCAAACGCCGGGTCTATAGAGTTGGGGGGAAATTGGTATGGCTACATAACCCCTCTCAGGGCCCCCATTGTGGGGCGCAAGCATGATGACCAACCACAAACGACCTACCCACTCATGGCAAGGAGGGGGGGGCGGGTGGTAAATTCTCAAGGACCCACCCGCCTCCACCACCACCCCCTCCGCTAGTAGGGTAGCCACAGCACCAAAAAAAGCCTTGAGGGTGGCTGTGAGGGAAGAGGGGGTGGGTGGCTCTGAGGGAAAATATACATAGTTTCCAAATACGCCACCATGATGCTTAGACGGGGCAAACCCTCAAGGTTGCCTCACCAGCACGTACTATTCCGCTGGTGGGGGGCCGTCGGCACCATGGGGTGGTTGACGATTGGCCGCATCTCCTCCTCCTCCTCCTCCTCCTTTTGTGTTGGGTTGTGTTGTGTTAAGGTGTGTTGTGTTGCGATACGTTGCGTTATGGTTAGTTGTGTGTTGCTTTGTGTTTTGTAATGTTGTATCTCGTGTGTTGCATTTCTTTAGCAACACAACATAACACAACACAAGACACCACAAAACCACACAAGAAATGACAACAAAACACAACACAACAAAACACCACACCACACCACACCATACCCAGGGGGAGGACGTCGGTTACCGTTGGGGGGGACGGCATGCATGTCGATAAGGTCCTAGAGGCCAAGGGCCCAAAGGAAGAGTCTTCGGGCCTTTGGCCTCCATAACCTCGTCGACATGCATGCCGTTCCCCCCCACACTTACTCCTGCTTCCGGGGGGATGGTAGCCGCATGGACACGGTGGCCCACCATACCGACTCCCCGCTAGTGGTAGCTTCTTACAACTACTAGGCTAGCACCCTCTTCTCCGACCACCATCTACCCCTCTTGGTGGTTGCCACCCACCTAGTGGCCCGAGACGACAAGCCCCACCTGGACGTTGTGGTCCGCACCCTAGAGCTCTATATGCGCCTGGTGGCCCCGCCCCCGGAAGATGTGGTTGGCTGCCGGCGTGTGTTGGACACCCGCCGGCTAACACCCCCCCGGGGCCAACCAACCCAGTGGCTGCGGTGCGTACAACGGGCCATGTATGACTAGGCGCGGGACCACAACTTAGTCCACGCCCGCAACTACCGGTTGTACCACCTCCGGCAGCGCCCCTTGGAGAGGGCCCGCCCCATAGCAACCCCACAGCCGGTCTTCCCAGCCCGGACAATGCTGCCCCCAGTGCGACGTTTCATTTGCCGTGCGCAAGCTATCGGCGGAGGCCCTGAAACCTCATGGCCCTCAGGGGCCCAGAAGAGGTAATGCCTCAGAGATCCCAGGGCACGTGGCCACTGGCACACCAAACCATGCAAAACCTCTGCCACACCTTGGAGCAATGGCGAGAGGTCCAGTGGAGTAGCCCGAAGGTACATCAGTGAGGTTCCTTTGGCCAACATGCTGCTGCCCAACCCTCGGGAAACCCCCGCCTCCCTGAGGAACAGCCGCGAGCGCCTCCAAGGGCATCGCTACCGCATCCAGGATGACCTAGTGTGGCGGTGGGTATTCCACACCTACGTGCACCTTTTGCCCCAAGCCTCACCCTAGGAGCTATGAGAGTATGCACAGCCCCAGCACTTGCTCCAAGTGCAGTTAGGCAAGGCACAAGGGCCAAACCTGGCCCTCCTGCAGGGGGATGTCGGCATACATCACTTGCTACCGCCACCTCTCCAAGGAAGACCAACACACCCGATGCCAGGTCATGCAAGACCCCGGTATACACAGCGAGAAAGCCAACGGGGCAGGGTGACAATCCTCCTCAAGGACCTACCCGGCCAATCGAGGAAGCCAACCTCCGGGGCAACCGCCTCCCCGCACATCTCGAAGGTGGAGCCTGCAGCGGTCTGAGTGGAGGCCTCTGGGGGGTATGAGCAAGCCCCAAGAGGGCCATACCTCGTTGGGGGAATGAAGGGCATATTCCTTCCTGATGTCGTGCGCACCGTCCACATGACGTTGGACCTGGTGCGCCTCCGCGGGAAGGTGGTGGGCATGCTCATTACCAATCTCGCAAAGTACTTTGACATCATAGCCCAGGTCCACCCCATGGTGATAGGGCTAGGCACAAATGACCACCTCTTCGCCCACACTCAGGGGTACAAATACACAATGCTGCCGGGGACCCTGCAGAGTAGGCAATTGGACCAGCTGCTGGGTATCCCCTAAGGCACCATGCAGGGCGCCCATGTGGGAGCCATAACAGCCGTCCTCTTCATAAAATACATGGAGACGACCCACCCCATGATGATGTGGGTGGATGACACCATCACCATCCTCGCCAGGGGTGAAGACCTACCCACTGAGGGGGTCTTGGTAGACCGGCGCACCTATGTCCAGGGCGTGCTGCGGGTCTCGGTGCCGGATAAGAAGGTCCAGTACAGCTCCACGGGGGACTGGCGCACCCTACTATCCGCGGCCCCGGAGGTGGTTGATGTGTATGTGGGCCACTCTTGGGTGACCAACCCCGTAGCACTCGGGCGAACTCCCGCTAGCCCCTGTCCTCCATTTCACGGGACTGATTTCTACCTACAGGAGCGGTCCGTGACCCTCGTTAACATGTCGACCATAAGGTGGGAGATATGGGGCCAAATGAAGCCCCAACATGGCCCGGCATGTGGTGATGATGGCCCTCGAGGCCAAGGTACCCACAAAACTCTACACTGCGGCCAACGTCTACTGTCCTGCGGCCACAATCTAGGTGTGGCCACGGTCCAGCACACCAATGATGCCCTTCGGGTGCGATGCTAGAAACACACCACGGGCACTGCCATGCTCACACCGAGGTGCTCTAGGGACCCCTCTAATGCTTCACCTCATGGTAGGTGACATGGCCCAAGAATGGCTCCAGCAAGGCGCGGGCCAAGGACCATTTCAGGCGGGCCTAGCAGACTTACAAGCGGAGTGGGGTGGGGATGCCCTGCGGTGCTCACCTTGGGGTAGTGGAACCACCACCGACACTACCCCCATTTGTTGCATGTGTACCCTACAGATGGCCGTAGACCAGGTGGGCATGCGCACCCAGGACGCTGTGAGGGCACGCCCATCCTCCAACCAACATCAACACAACACACAACCAAACACAACACACAACCAAACACAACACAACACAACACCACACCACACAACACAACACAACACAACACAACACAACACAACACAACACAACACAACACAACACAACACAACACAACACAACACAACACAACACAACACAACACAACACGGACAATTTTCTTGAAAAATGGAGGGAGCACTCCGGGATGTGTCTGAGACGTCGATTGTTTCACTACCCTGCAAAATATCCTGGGAGGTAGGTGCTATGGGGTTGACTCCATACCAGAAAGCTTGCAGATGTGTGAGTTTGTTGTGGATCAGGGGTTTCTTGATGGTCTATAGGGAAACTCAGGCGTTGTGGGTGGACATGCTTTGTGTGTAGTAAGCCATTGGTGAACTGCATGTGTCTTTTGCTCAAAGGGGGGAACATTGTATCATTTGGACACCGCAGATGAGGGTCCACAGTGGAAAACAGTTCTGACATACCCATCTACACCTAAATTGTGCAAAGTGCTCCTTTTTCTTTTTCCTTATCTCATTTCATGTGTATCACACACCCTACACCATGCCCAACCTTTTGATGCTTGTACTGTAGCACTAGCTAACACATTTCCTCCATAGCAAAAAAATGTTACAAGATGACGTTTGTACGGTTGCAGGTTGCCTTTGCAAACCATAGGCAAAGCAATATGCTAATTCTTCATCAGCCCCAACAAGAATGGGAAAAAACATGAGCACGTTGCACAAAGGGTTGACGTGGCGTGTGTGGCTTATGGGAGGCCGTTGTCCACAACCATAGCCCTATGATTTTTGAGAATGGGGAGTAAGGTGTTGGGCGCAATGATGGGAAGACGTCAAGTTGTAACCCCACGTATGGCGCCTGTGTTCCTTGGTTCCTTCGTGCATGGTGCACGATATATGACCCTATTCAAGCCTGATCAAGCCTGATCAAGGACACCACAACACATTATGTAAGCTTGTTCCAATATTGTTTGTTTCGTTTCTTCCCACAAACATTTATGAATGCGGTTTGGATGAGGGAAAACTAAGGGAGGGGGATGAGGAACAACTGGGGAGAATGAGGAAAATAAGGGTTGCGCTCAAGGAGTAGGGAGGGCGTTGGTTAAAGGTCTTCTCGACACAGCACTATACCCTTAGCATGAGAAGTCAAATGTGGCCTAGACATTGGTACCTGCCGATTTGGAAGCCAATAAGACGGGGGTTGCTTTTGGGATTGGCGTGAGGTCAATGATAAAGTCTGGCTTTTTGGGACGAGGTGGATCCGGATTCTTGGGCTCAGACGCACCGGTATCTAAAGGCATGATAGGGTCCGGGTCCACTTGAGCACTGTAACAGAGAAGAAGCGAATCATGAGGGTGTGTGCGCACGCGCGTGACAGAATGTTAAGCCAGCGAGCAAAAGCTCCACAGTGTCAAAAACACTGTGGCCTCTAATTCATTCGTCACAAGGGTTTTCGAGTGTTGATGTGTGCCGAGCGCCCTTTAGGGTGCCTTAATCTCTTGATTACATGGCAAACTAAGGGTTTTTGCAGTGCGTGAGAGAGGTGTGTGTCGACACACGGCGATGTTCCCTTGAACCGTGATGCTCTTTGTCAATCTTCTCAAAGCAATTTTTGTGCCTCTACATTTACAAGGCAATTCTTGTGATGCCCGAAAGAACGCCCCAATCTCTTGTTAGGAAGCCCCAGTGCACTCGAGGGAAATGTACGTCGTTGGTGTCGTATGGCGCTCCGCGATTTGCCTCATGTTGAACTTGGTGCAGTTCAATCACATGTTGACTCCGCTTGCGAAATAGGCTCCGCAAATGGCGGGGTTTAGGTACCCATGCACCAAGTTCCTAATGTCCATGGTCGTTGTGAGATCTCCCAACTCAATGTAACTTCCTTGTTCCAACCAAAGGCGTGGAGGCGACACCAAAAATAGCTAAGTGCATTGGGTTTCTACATATTTCCTTTTTGGCATGTCACGCGAAACGCTCATTTGCTTTGACCGAAGGCCAGTGCTCACATCCTTGATTAACGATTTGTGCATCGATTACCTTTTGTACACTAAGCATCTCCTGCACCTCCTGCACGAGCCACGCAGTGCCCTTGCAGTAGCAAGCTCCTTCCTACTCGTAAGCGGTTACCCGATGAACAACACGAAAATGGCCCAACCATGAGCAACGGAGCGCTCATGGCAGCCCGAAGTTCAACGATGGACGAGGTGTTGGATATCGCGGAAATCACCCGCAGGTACGGTGGAAAGGTCCATGTCCCTTGTGAGGTACGTGTAGAAAAATCGTGTCAATGCAGTGAAAAGTTGGAACTTTGGTGAAACGGGTAGTCTTGGTAACCGTCATTCGAAGTGGCCAAACACAATATGTCTCCTCAGGCCGCCGACGTTACCCTCCTCGGGGGAGAGATCAAGTCAAAGTGGATGGAAGGCAGCGCCGGCATGCAGAGGATTTGGGGGAGATATCGTTGAGAATTTTTTCGTCGTTGACTTCTTTTTTCTCCCCAGTTGTGCTGCACTAGGATTATCATCAACAATCGTTCCACAAGCGATCGTCTGGCGGCAAGGAGAACTCGTCAACTATCCCCAAGAAAGAAATATCCAAGGCGGCATAAACGATACCTCGCAATGCATCATGGACACCTGTAAGTGTACATTCTCAAAAAGTCTGCCTGAGAGGGCATTTCAGTATTGGAGAGGCTTGTGTCGTCGGAGAACACATCATTGGGCTTGCGTGGCATGTCGTAGCCAAGGTTGTAGGGAGGAGATCAAGAGCACGATGTCCACATGATTGTCTTGGCCTAGAAAGATCAGGAAGATGACTCGTACAACGGTATTGCATTTTGGCGGTGTGGTGGTTGTGTCGTGGGATTAGACACGACGGAGCGAAAACCAATGTCTGTAACACCAGCGAATTGCACCACCGCCGATATGCTATGCTATGCTAGGCATGCCATCCCACGTCCAAGAGACACGGGAAATTGGCCTAATACATGATTTGCCATCCTACTTGTTTTCGCTACGGGTTTCGGGTCTTTAGCCACTATTACGGTTGTGGTCGTGATTGTTGGACGTGGTGGTGCCCACGCCCACGGTCCACCAATATCGGGACCACACCCATCAACAAGAATGTTAACCGGCCAAACCGAGGTTCTTGTGGAGGTGACAATGCATCATCGTACAATGATGACAATAGGCGCCACCAACGAGAACTCAACGTATGTATCTTACATCACTACTCTTGATGCGAACATTGCGAACCCATTGTGCATGGCTAAACCACGAAATTGAACGCCCACAAAGCAAGAGGCGCCGAATATTTGTTGCGGGCGTAAGCAATGAAGATGTGCATGAAAGCCCGACTGAAAACAAGTCATATGCGGTGCAAAGTCACTTGGTAAGCTTGTGTTTACCCCTCACACGTGTCATACCCACCTTGATATATATTGTGTATAAATATTTGATCATGCATCCCGCCATGGACACTTACGTCACCCCATGCACACCGTCAAAACCGTTAGTGTCTCCAACTGTGCATCAAGGCAAACTAGGAGGGCCTATTGAGGAATCGAAACTTTGCATGACCGAAACGACTCACTAGAGACATAGATCACACAATGGCTCCAATAAAAACACATGAGACATATGAATGTGAAATATCGTTGAAGTATCCACCTCCCAAGGGTTTTTGCAACTCTTTCCCTCCACACTTGGGACCGGAAATTTGGTTGCTTATTGGGCACCGTGAACCACTCGGAGTCGGAGATCCGAATCCCTTGGAAACTAGAGATAGCTAGTTGGGCACCGTAAACCACCCAAAAACTAGGAGATCTAAATCTAGAGATTCTACATTAGGCACCGTGGACCGACCGAAACGGGGGGATCTACTTGGAAACTCATGCATGCAAGCACAAACCATTCAAGGGAGCACAAAATTGCACGTCTGCCCTGCGCAATATTGCCAACGGTTGTCGGGTGTGGTAGGCGGTCCGCGGATCACTGATCCGCGGGGGTCCAAAAACCCCCCCCTCCCCCCCCACCAAATGATCCGCGGATCACGGATCACCCACCCCATAAACCCCCCCCCCCCTCCCCCCTGCCTAACAAAATGATCTGCAATTTTCCGGACCACCAATTCGGACACGTAGACAGCCCTAGGGGCTGGTGAAGATGGCTCCGACATTACACAAACTAAGCCACTATTGGAGAAAGTAGAGTATACAGGAGCACGCACAAACAACATATTGATCCACCAATTTGTGTTGCAAAAAATGATCCAAAAATGTAACTTCCAAATGTAAGTATCACCTAGAGCACACACAAAGCAAGATATTGATCCACCAATTTGTGTGGAAAAAATGTGATCCAAAAATGTAAGTTCCAAAAAAGAAATGATCCACCGATTCATGTTCACAAAAATGATCCAAAAACGTAACTTCCAAACATAAGTGTGACATAGTGCAAGTGCAAAGCAACATATTGAACCAACAATATGTGTTATAAATGACCCAAAAATGTAAATTCACTTGTTCCAACAATTTGGCTTCCAAAAAATGATGCACAAGTCCACAAGACCATTGGCACAGAGTTGAAAGTACAGTGAGCAAAATGGTCGAAAATGGTCCAAGAATGATCCAAAAGTGATCCACGGATCACCTACCTCATAAACCCCCCCCCCCCTCCCCACTGCCTAGTGTTTGGATCAAAAATGATCCGGATCACCCACCCCATAAACCCCCCCCCCCCTCCCCTGCCTGCCGCACCGGGTATTATTGGCACGAATCCTTAGTCGTGACCCACCCCGGAAAGGATTAGAAACTTGCACCATTACGTTGGTGTTTGGACTTTCCCAACATTTCTCAGATTCCAAGTGCCCCTCCTCGTCAAATTGGAGGAATTGTCACCTCATCGTAGGAACACGCGTCGACCATAAGGTTGCATGGGTTTATGGGTTTGACGTCGATTTAGGTAAGGCACAAGCAAGTGATAGCGACTTGGGGGCACCTCTAAGCGCAAATGACGTTATCGCGACTTGAGAGGACGCTCACTTGTCCAAAGTCACATTCTACGACATCATGAGTCCTAAGAAAAAGGCGCCAATGAAAACCACGAAATTTGCGGTTGAATGAAAAGATACTTTTGGAACGTCAAACGGAATTGACAAACACCGGGACCTCCACTGTTTGTGGTTGCGTACATTTGCCGACGAAGCAATCGTGCAAGTGGGGAGGCCACGGTTGCTTGGCCCCTCTCCTAATCCGCCTTTGCTTGCCGAGGAAGGAACTCCGAGACGGACGCACATACGAAGCGCAACAACCCACACAAAAGGTATGCAGCACAGAATATGAACCAAACAATTTCATTTAAAACGAAGATAGACTACGTGGACATCTTCGACAGAACGTGAGAAACTCGGTTAACAAGAGTGATGCAAGATGTAAGATGACAACAAAGTGATGCAAGATGTAAGATGACAACAACTAGTGTATCATTGGTGTATCATTGGCTTTCCTTGGAATTTCCCTTTCCGCGACTGTGGGCTTCAATGAACTGAATAGCCCCGATGGGAAGAGTCAAAAATCGCGCAATTTCAGAACGCGTACTGCCGACTGCCCTATCAGGCAATTCTTCTCGGAGTCATGACAAAGGCCCGCGATCAAAGAAGTGCATTGGTTTCAATGTTGAAGAACATGCAGTCAAGCGCATGTATTAGGCCACTTTTTGCCTCTTGGTGGTCGCCGGACCATAGAACAACGGTCCGCGAGAGCCAAATCTGAAGTGTCCTCCACATTTCATGGTCTATCTAATAGGATACCAAGAACATGAGAGGCATGGCACAACTCAATAGCTTAGCAAGGAATGTCTTAGGACACCACCTGCGGTCCCCAAAGCTTCGTCGCCAGCTACAACTCGACAAATCAACATACATACCAGTGAAATGAAGCAAAACAACAGCAATCAAGTATGAAATAGATTCATTCTCACTTTACGATTATTGGTTATGATTTCGATGTTGAAATCTCCATGTTTCCTGAACAGACAAAATTTTGCGCTACCGCGGAGATGTCCGTCGCACAGGAAACAACTGAATTTCCACCATTGTGCGGGGCGCCAAGCAATGCTAACGGAACGAATCTCCCGGTGACTTCATCTAACCATGAACCTTGAAACATGGGCACTCACTCCAATCTTGACTTACATCGGAGAAATTTTTAATGACGACATTTTTCTTTTGGTCTCCTTAACCGGATGCTTCATTAAGAAAATTCAGAATGGGATGCTTAACTGACTTCAGTGATGGGTTGGAACTTCAATTGTCCATTTGCGATATGAGCTGAGCATCCCAGGCAGGTTCGGGGTGCGTTGCAAGCCAAACACGACCAGTCGGAGAACAAATACTGCAGCTATTCAGAAGCCGTGGCCCAAAAGCGTGCGTCCACTTATCCTGTCGACGGTCAGTCTTTTTTTTCCTGTCCTTCTCCGGAGACTGGACGTGGAACCTGGAATGAGGTTCGTTTGGCCGCTATGCCACCTTTTTGATGTGCTAGAATTGGAGGAACTAAGCCGGCAAAGAATTGTTACAAACGTTGCCACAGAAAACGTTGTGTTCACGTCACCACGCCCTTCCCACTGCTACGGAGCAAGCTGGAACGTGTACGTTTCAGTCAACCGCCACCCGAGCCCTGTTGAATGAATTAAAAGGGTTTCGCCCTCTGCTTTGATTTTTCCAGGACTACTTCGCGAATAATGGGACTCCTTAACAAGAGCAGGGTTGGCGTTCGCCACGTCAGCACCATGGCCCGTGCAAGCTGGCGAGTTGGTGACATTCAACTGCACGGAGCACTTGCCGCGGACAACGAGAAAACTCGTCTCCTCCTAGGCAAAGATGCAGTGGAGTTTTGCAGTGAGCTCAACCGCAAGTTTGCGCATGAGGTCGTCGCTCTGTCGGAGCAGCGAAGACAGTTGATGAGGGACACGCGACAGGCCTTGCAGGAGGGCAGGTTCGAAGACCTTGCAGTCCCGGCGAGTGATGCAAACTGGAAAGTCGCCCCACCACCAACTGTACTAGAAACCAGGCGTGTCGAGATTACTGGACCGGCCAACGACCCTAAAATGGTGATCAACATGCTCAACTCAGGTGCTGATGCCTGCATGATAGATCTCGAGGATTCCATGGCGCCTTCGGCTCAAAACGTTGTGGATGGTCACCATAACATATATAAAGCCGTGCGAGGAGAGCTCACGGCCGAGAAAAATGAGGACGGTTCCATCAAACGCTACACAATTGGCTCGACTGTGGCGACACCTATGGTGCGTGTGCGCGGCCTGCACATGAAGGAGGTGCATGCTACGGCCTCGCACGTTGGGCCCATGCCCGCCACGCTGTTCGATGTTGGCCTACACCTGTTCAACAACGGTCGCTACTTGCAAGACCGTGGTTCGGGTCCGTTCCTCTACGTGCCGAAGATGCACACGGGTGTAGAAGCGAAAGTTCTTGAGGACGTGTTGGCATTCTGTGAGGCAGAGTTGGGGTTGGAAAAGAACGCCACCAAGGTCACCACTCTCATTGAGACGCTTCCGGCCATCTTCCGGACGGAGGAGATTGCACAAGCGCTTGCTGGTCGCCTTGTCGGCCAGAACTGTGGCCGTTGGGACTGGCTCGCAAGCCGTAGTTATTATTTGGGATCGAATGCAAACTACGTACATCCGGATCGGGAGCATACCGGCATGGAGCAATCCTTTAACAAAGCCTACAGCAAGCGTGTCGTCCAAACCGCGCACCAGAGAGGTTTTCATGCCATGGGTGGCATGTCTGCTTTCATCCCCGTGTCAGGTAAATCCCTGTTACCGTTTGCTAGGGATGGTGAAGGCGGCATCAGTGGGTCGCATGTGATGGTTGTGAGGTTCGGTCTGGATTGCACTTGGGTCTCCTTTCTGCCGTGCAAGTGCAAGTGTGCAAGGTGGTGTTGAGGGTTTTCTGTTGCACTCAGGTGACCAGGCAAAGACCGAGGAAGCCCTGAAGAAGGTTGCTGTTGACAAGGCTTTGGAAATTGAGAACGGGCATGATGGCGCTTGGGTAGCTCATCCAGGCATGGTGCAGCCCGTCCTTGATCAGTTCAAGGCTGCCTTCAAAGATGCCACGCATCAAAAGGCCAGCAAGAATAGCATGGACGAGAAGATCTCCGTTCAGGACATTGTGGCATTGGAATCGGAGTTGCTGTCCAGCAGCAAACGCACAGAGAAAGGACTTCGCCAGAACCTTTCAGTTGCGTTGCAATATATGGGACACTATCTGTCAGGTATGATTGCATTGTATGAGGGATGTATTGTATGCGGACTATCCTGATTCCGGGTTCTCCAATACACTTTCAACTCTCAGGCAACGGAGCGGTTGGTATCAATAACATGATGGAGGATTTGGCTACTTTCGAAATGAGCCGCCACAGTATCCGCTCCTGGATCGACTCCAAAGTGGATATTACCTTTGCAGATGGGTCTCAAAAGCCATTGACAATGGAAACACTCGAGAAAGTACTTGCGGAGGAAGTGGCAACACTGAAAGCAGCTAATTCGAAACTGCCATATTCCGATGCTTCCGAAGTTTTGCTGCGCGGCCTGAAGGAGAACCCAGAGTTCATCTCCCGCATCAGTGGTGAGTATTTGAACCCTGAGTTTGCTCGGGGAATTGTCATTGGGTCGCGTATGCTTCGTGTGCTGAGCAGCAAGGAGTTCGGTGGCCATCTGGATGGTATGTAAGTGCGTGGCACCTCGCATGGTGGCGTTCTGATCACCGCAACAGTCGGCAAAACTACCTGGCCTTATTCTGCGTTGATTGGCAAATCACCTCGAAGAGAGGTTGTTAGATGAGGCGTAGGTGCAGCCGCCATACACCCCCCCCTTTTCTGGGGGTTGTTCGCGCAGCATACCCCAAGTCATGATATTGGATGGCTTTGCGAGACCAAATGATCCCCGAACGAATCTTTCAGTTCCCTCCCCCCCCCCCTTGGCGTCACCATGGCGTCATGCCAAACCTCCCTCTTGGCGAGAGGCCGATGCGCACCACCTCCCATGGAGGGAAAGGGTCCAAGGGAAGGACAGAGAATGGCGACCGGGCAGTAGGCGCCGCCAGCTGCAGACGAGAACAATACACCATGGCGTCATGCCAACCTCCCCCCCCCCGTACTTGGATGACTGTGGAGTGCATTACCTCTGGTTTGCATTTGTCTGTTTTTTAATTAGGTCACACCCCCCGTACTTGGATGCCACTTTTTGGGGTGGGGGAGGTCAAAAGTTTGTGCTTAGTGGGATTTGACCCCTGGTCTGCAAAACGGCTGAGAGATCAACCATCACGCGGCCGGCGAATCGAACCGGTGCCGGTCCGCTCGATGCTGAATGGTTTTATCGACTCGTCTGCTGTCGGTCGCTGCAGCACTGGGCCTCTTCTTCGTTTGGAGACACCAAAAGAATCCTTCATTGGCTGCCTGCCTGCCTGGCTGATTGGCTGACTCCAGTCCTCTTTCGAAGTGCCTTGCCGGAGGCATGGCCATCATGTCGCATGTGCTGCACGTACAATGCTTCTCCTTCCCACAGCCTTTCACAAAGTGCCCGTGGATTCTCTGATTTTTTGGGAAGGTTTTTGCAGTAGATGTTCAAGTTTGGCGTCATGGGGGCTGATGGGTGTTGTTGAGATGACAGCGCTGCTGTTGAGATGACAATGCTTTGTCTTTTTCTCCATGACACTTCACATAGTGCTCACGGAAGCTAACAAAGCAAGATGTTTAGCAGCATTGCATCAAACATCATGTGACAAGCGATTTGACGTCGTTTTCCTTGAATTGGTGTTGTTATGCTCCGCAGAGAACCAGGGAATCAAGTTCGATGCAGATTTGGTGCGAAGTCTTCTTGGTTCGCGCCCAGAGCTGCGCACTGGTGCTGATTTGGTTCGCCATCGTGGACGTTTCTTGAATCGTCTTTTGGAATCTGGTGACACGTGCTACAAGTATATGGGTTGTGCCAGTGGTTTGGCCGCTGCCAGTGTCATTCACGGTGGTGAAGGGCTGGTGGGTCCGTATTGTGGAGGTTGGCAACTAAACGCCATGGGCCTGGAAGAGAGTCGCCCGGACACGCTGTGGGTGAAGCCGGAGGACCCTGGAAATCTTGCTTTCGTCCTGAACAATTTCTTGGGACTTCAGGACAAGATTCAAATGGTGGACACCATCCATGCGCTGCAGAACCTGCGATCCCTGCCCAGGAATGAATTCCAGGAAGGCGTGCGGGCTCTGCAGAATGAGGTCAACAAGTTGTCGGATTTCCATGATATTTCGATGTTGGCAGATCTGGAGCAAGGTTACGGTGACGTGAAGTACACACGGTATGGTGTCACCAAGGCCATCGACAATGGTGTGAGTGTCCTGCACATTGAGGACCAGGGGCCGAAAAAGCGCTGTGGGCATCTCGGTGACAAGGAGTTGGACACTTTTGACCATGCCATCCAGATCCTGACGTCTGCCAACTATGCAGCGCAGGAAATGCTGGGCCCAGACCAGGCTAAGGAGAAGCTAGCCCGTTTCTGTTTCCGGACTGATGCACTGAGCGCACTGCGGATTGTTTATTCAAAGACTTTGGAGGATCCCAACCACATTGATCACCCATTCGTGGATTGGGCTCGTGGTCCTTGCCCTGATGGTCGTTATTTGTGGCTCAAGAAGGATACCAACCCTGCAACAGGCAACCCATACGGTTTGGACCAGAGTATAGCACGTGCGACCGAGATGGTGCGATTGGGATTGGCTGATTTCGTGTGGATGGAGACGCCTGACGCAGAGATCAGAATTGCCAAGGCATTTTTGGAGGGTGTGAATGAGAAATTGGCCGCCTGTGGCAGTCAGAGGCGCGCGTTAGGACTTTACAATTTCTCTCCATCGTTCATCTGGGACAAGAATTACTATCCTGACGCGAAAATGTTCGCCACTCAAATTGCCAATTTCATGAAGGATTCAGTCGTTCCACGGCTGTCTACGGGGGATTTGACCGAGCAGCAGGCAGAAGGTGAGCTGCACCGTTTCTTGGCGGCTGAAGGAGATCAGGTTCGCGGGGACCATTTATTTACGGAAACCAACCTCGAGCGCATGTTCGCCCATTCATTGGATTATGCGGGCCCCGAGGCAAGTTGGATCGACGGAATCCACAAGGCGCGTGGTGTTGTTGGACAGCTGCAACAATCCAACCTTCGCTTCCGATTGAATCGTGAGATCCAAAGGACTGAAGATGGAGGATTTGATCCGCTGCACCACATGGCGAACATCATTGTGGGGCAACGTATTAAGCATTTCTCGACTGCCCTGGATCAAATTGGGTTTAAGGCGCAGTTGATCACCCTTCCACAGTTCCACACGGAGGCTGAACGTGGTTACTCGGTAGCGCGGGCATACCGTGAACAAGGAATCGAAGGGTATGTCCAACACGTTCAGCGTGTGGAGGAGCACCTCCCGGAGGACTACACGTTCCTTGGTCACCAGAAGGCTGTGGGGACTGGAGTCGAAGCTCAGCTGTACGATAATTTGTTTGCCAGGCAGTCGACCATCCTCGCTGAGAGTACAGAGAAGCATTTTTAGAGGTCCGAAACGCTAATCGCCAAAACAGAGGTCAATTAGGAGGAAATTGAACGCGGAGTTCAGATGTGCGGAGCTAAGGCTTGCTCGATAGGGGGAAAAATCAGTATATATCCTCCTCGACCACCGCAATTTACCACTCTTCTGTGATGCGGATTTGATATTGCGAGCTGGGGTTTGCCTTTGTGGTCGCCGAACAGTCCATTCAGTGAATGTCTGTTTTGAACACCAAGGAGCAAAGCTGCTTGGTCAGGGCTGGTGGCCATTTTGTTGTGACGTTCGGCAGATGTGATGGCGTAGCCGTTGCATGTATCTGCAGAATGTTGGCAGCAGTTTGCGCGCCAATCCCCCTCGTAATAGGGCATCATTTGCCGGGTACAGAACCCCACGCCCATTTACAGCTTCAGATCCGCCAGAAGGTCCGCCAGATGCAGAATTCATTCCAAACCCTGCAATTCCTTCCGTTCCATGGTGATGATGTTGAAGTGAAAATGGATATCCGGATTACTCAATTCATTCGTCTGGTACAGGTGCCCTTGAAGCACACACCCAATTCATTCATCTGGATGGGTGCTTTTGAAGCACACCTCCCACTGACCCAAATTCCATTTTTACCACAGCGTTGACCGATTGACAAATTGACAACATTGTTTTTCGCAGAAGTGTCGCACACATACTGCATCAGCAATGAACATTATGTTGCCAACAAAAGTAGTGGGCCACATCTCACTGCGTACTGCACCAAAAGTATTCGGTTTGGTGCCTCTTGCTTCTTCTCATTTGGAAGATAGCAGCCTGCATGGTGTTGAAAATACCATGTCAATGCGGATAGTGAAAAACGGTAGCGTCTTGTTGAGACGCCCACCCAGCAAAGTGTACATTAGCTCCAGTGCTGCGATTATGTCGGGTACAAAGAGATGAAAAGAGATGTGTAGATAAGTACAGAGGCAGAGTATTTCAGTAAAGGGTATTGTGTTGAGAAGGTGTTTCTGCATTGGTGACAGGATACATGCAGTGCAAATCTGCGCAAAAAATTGGATTTTTAAACTGCTTCTCCTATCCATGTCCCCTGTCACTGCGTGGAAGACCACCATCAGCCGCACAATGTGGGATCTATCCACCTTCTCAAAGCTCCCGTTCATGTTGCTGTTTCCTGCCTCTGTTGTATTTTTTCTCCATTCATAGATAAGTACAGAGGCAGAGTATTTCAGTAAAGGGTATTGTGTTGAGAAGGTACTTCTGCATTGGTGACAGGATACATGCAGTGCAAATCTGCGCAAAAAATTGGATTTTTAAACTGCTTCTCCTATCCATGTCCCCTGTCACTGCGTGGAAGACCACCATCAGCCGCACAATGTGGGATCTATCCACCTTCTCAAAGCTCCCGTTCATGTTGCTGTTTCCTGCCTCTGTTGTATTTTTTCTCCATTCATCATTCAGCTTATCTGCCTTTCTTCATCTTCGCTCCATGCAAGCAATGTTGTTTCATTATATTGCTTTGCCAAGCAAGGCTTTGTGGTGCATGACAGATTTTTTGGATTCAGAAGATTTCCAGCTGTTTTGTAACCGGTTGCTGTCGGTACCGACCCAGGAGGTGTGCTGTTTGTGAACAACGTTTCAAAGTGTGCCACCCCTGGTTGTTTCGCTCCCTTCAGTCACCAAAGGGTCACTCAAGTGTCCTTAGCCCTCACAGTGGTTTGATCCCCCCCCATCCCACCCATATTTGGTCGCGGAGAACCTCTCCTACAACCTTTACAATAACAGAAGTGCTCTGCCCTAAGGTCGTCGCAGCAGTTCAGAAAGCCCCCCCATCCCCATTTTCACCCCCCGTGCTGTATCTGCTGAAACAGACATTGCTGGAATGCGCAGCTGCATTGCGACCATGTTAGCCACACCCTTCGTCATGGAGGTGTTTAGCGACTGTCACAACAAAGCCAATTGTTTGCATAGTGCATTGCACTCGTCACCATCATTCTCCGCAGAACCCCACGCCCATTGCCCAGGGATGGTCTTGAGGCACACAAGATTGGGCTGAGTGTGCAGTATGTGCAGCTTGGGCCGCAGGGGTGCGTCCCACTGAATGATTGGGGCTGGGCATTGCAAGCCATGTTGATGCCGATCAGATATCTAGCATGGTTGTACATATTCACAACCCCTAGTGTCCTCCTGGTATCCTGATATCCTGATGTGGAACAACCATCAAAACAACCCGCACAGCCTTCAGCTCTGCAAGATGCGAAATTGATTTTTGCATGCTATGCCCTGCGTGTTGGGGTGCTTAAAAATTAAGCCGCGCGCTGTTCATGAAATTCTGTCAGACAGATGCATACAGATATGGAAGTGGTGCCCGCTGGCCGATTAAGGTTGTGTGTAGTCTTCACCTGGTTGCTGAAATCAATCAAAAATGACTGTTTTTCACATGTGTCCCAAAAAACTGCAGTGGGGTTGTACAGAGGCATGAAGGATTGTGCTTTGTGGAATTTTGCACAACCATATTGTCAGATTGTTGGATTTGGAATAGAAAAGGCTGCGGCAGGGAGTTTTCATTGTTAATTTTCCGCGGGCCTCCATTGCCTGTGCTCTGCAGAAAGGGGGGAGGGGGGGGGGGGGCAGCAAAACTCCTGTCCAGTGGAGCACATTTGAAAATTCGAGGCCATTGAATACCTCCAGAGTTTTTTATCATTTTGCCAGAGCAGAGCAAGCAGCAGAACAAGATGCTGAGGCAGTCTGGAATCCTTAGTAGTGAATTTGCGGCAAGGGGGCCAAGGGTGAAGTGTAAAAAAAATCGAAAAAGCATATAATCTGATTTTGGGGGTGGCTGGAGTGGCGCTGTAACGAAATGCGAAAAATATCTTGTTTAGCCTGAGTGTCAGCGGCAGGTTGTTTTTTTTTTTTTTTTGAACTGTCAGCGTTTGTGTACCTCAAACCACATGGCTTGTTCACACCTGGTGGCACCGAGGTCTAAACTGCTGGGGACGTGGGGGTTCTGTAGCCACCAAGCCAAGTTTTTGGTCCATTTCTGATTATTCCAACTGTCCTGAAGCGGTGGGAACACCCCCAGGTAGCAAGTGTTATGTGGCCACGGGATGTTTCCACTGCAATCGCGGAAAAGCCCCAATTCCATGCGCCTACCTCAAAAACACCCTCTTTAACTCCTCTTTCACTCCAGTTCCTCCGGCTTCGAGGAGTTGTGACTCCTTTGGATATTGGCTTATCTCCCTCCCAGTTTAGCATGCTACTACCGGATATGAACAAGCGAGAGCCACCTCACCCTAAGTTGTGATGGTACTGTCCAGTATCTTGGCATGCACATTATTTTCCGCTGGATTCCTTTTTGTGTTCGACTTATATCGGTAGATGGATAGATGTAACGAACAGTGTTAGCACAGCCCAAAAGAATTTTCCGCCGGTGGGCCTGCATTTAGAGCGGCAGACCAAAAGAGGGCACGCACGCGCACATTGTCACATTCTGTTTGTGGATCTTGATTGGTAAAAGGTATCCTTTTCTTCGTGTTATGTTGAGATTGAGCAGATCTGCACTAGCCCAGTGAGTAGGGATGATACCACAGTACGTTATATCTTGAGTTTTGTAGGCCTAGAATTTTTCCGAGGCCAAAGAGATGATTTGACCTATAGCATGGGAATATTCTGGGGGGGGGGCGGAATACTTGATTTATAGGGTAGAAATATTTCAGGAGGGGCGGAATATTTTACTTAAAGGGTAGAAATCTATCACGGGTGGGGTGGAACATTTTTGTAACACCTGAAATATTTTTGACATTATAGCCTGAATAATTTGATAGTTTTGAGACCAACTATGGAATCTCTGCGGCACCCCAAAAGATAACACAAATGCACATTGCAAAAAACAATGGCCCCCGGATTTGATTTTCTCGTATCACCTTCCATAGTGGACCATGGATTGGCCACTACGAAGGTTCTATATGGAAGGTCTCTGGATGCAGGCCCAAAAGCCCCACTTGGTAAGAACCAATGCAAGCGACATGGCAGAGACTGAACATGACACCAACAAAGAATGTACAGTTTTCATACAGTTTGCACCTTTGTGATCTATATCAAGGAGCAAGGTGCATGTGTAGAGAAGCTGTGCCCAATTTTGTTAAGAGGTAGCCAATCCTGCAACGTCACCTTTACTTCATGGTAGTGTGCATTTTTGGTACATATTTTTTGTTGCTTAGTACAGTTCTTGATATATACAACTATTCATTGGTCTTGCTTTAGGATGTTTGTCTGATTTGTCGGACACGAATGGTATTGAGAATAACCAGGAGGCTGCTACAAAGGTTGACATGCACAACTCGACATACAAATCTTTTCAGAATGATTTCAAGTCCAAAGTGCTTTTTAGTAGCAGAGACAACGATCTCTTTGATGCCTTGTAAGCTCTTGTGGCACACCACGGCAGCCGGGAGATCCATTGGAAAAGGACGAAAGAACTATGGATACGGACAATTCTACCTGGGCCAAGTCGCGGAGCCATGGGTTGTCTTCTCTTTGAGCTATGTTGGTCTTAGAGATCTATGGGTCGAGCAATACTGGATGGGACCCTTAGAACTCTAATGCATGTTCTCCTTTCACAGCGAGTTCTAAGAATGGAGACGACGAGCGTGATGATCCTTAGAAGCTTGTCTATGACCCTTGGAGCAATGGCAAAAAGAAAAAGAAGCAAAGAACGAAGAACGACCCAAGATACAAAGATAAAACAAAGCTATTGCTATTCACAAAATCGTTCTTAACCTCTCAGATTATCGGATGCAGGTAGGCGGATGTGTTGCTAGGTTTGCATAGATAATATCTTACCTACATAAGCGACCTTCCCATCCGCAACAATATCCAAAACTGTGGAGTTCTACCCAATAACCCTCAGGCTGCGAAGATCACAGAGTAATTGGGCGCCTTGGGTCCGTGTGGGAGTTGCGCCAAGCCGAAATCCTATGGCACCGATCACCTTCTATTGTCGATGGTCGAAGCGCGCCAACATCGGGCCAGATTGTTGCTGGTCGTGGTATCAAAAAAGTACTTTGGGATCACGATTTCTTTAGATTTTTAGGCCGGTATATCTAGTTTTTTTTGGTAAGTCAACTTTGTTAGTGCAACTTCATATTGCCTCTCTAGCCGATTCATAACGAATGAATGTTGAATGCGAAAATTCAAACTTGTAAAGGTGCTACCTTTCTAGATTGAGTACAATTCATAGAAAAAAGTTAACACATTACTGAGCCCACCCAGCTGGTAGTTTTTGAAATATATTATATTGTTTTTTTCGTGGCGCATTCCTAAGGTTTGGAATCCGGTAGCTTCGAAAACAATCAGTTTTAATGATCTTTTAACCAAAAGCAAACGGTTTTGCCGATGGATGGTTTTACAAATAACCGGGATTTCCGATTAGGTGCCCTTTACCAAGCAAATTTTTTCTGGCACCTTTCATGAAATGAGCCTTATGAGCTGGGGTACAAAGGTCAAAAATACCTACAAAGTTGTGTCTCACCATTGACCGCCGTCACTCTCCATCAGTTAATGCATCCAGTGCGACAGCCATGTATGATTAAAAACAACCCCAAAAGATTGTAACCACCCCAAATTATTGGTTGAAATCAGTTTACAAAATAACCGATTGTGCCAATTCCTTTTTGAAAAATTATACAGGAGGGAGTAAAAAGTCGAAAGGGTAAAACTCCGAAAAACTCGAAATTCGTAATTACCCGTTTCGTATTTCTACACCGTTTGTCGCCTGGGCTTTTCGGATTTTGCCGTGTTCGTATTTTGCGCTCACGCCGGCACTACCGCATCGGAGACTTTTGTTTTGACGATTTCGCAAAATTCCTGAGGATGTAGAAGCTGAAACTTTGCAGATCGTTAATTGTTGACAAAACCCACCTGTCGATCATTTAAGTTTCTGCTCGGGTGCGATTTTTTAGTGCCAGATCGGAACGAAAAAATCACACGAGAACAGAAACTAAGATGATAGATGGTTGGATTTTATTAGAAATGAATGATCCTCAAAGTTTCAGCTTACAACTCTTCAAAAGTTTTGAGAAATCGTCGAAATCAAAAGTCGGAAAATCGCCGATGCGGCAGTGGCGGCGACGGCTTCAGTCGGCAAGTTTCCGGTTTTTGATACAAAAAGCAGACGCAGTTTTCTGAATTTGAATACAATAGTTGTTTCGCAACGCCGATTTCTGATTTTGGCTTCATTTGAAGGTTTGCTCTCCCTGTATTCTTGATGATAACCGGTTTGTCCAACTAATTGGTAAAGCCGGTTTTGAACCCTGCATGCTGTATATAACGGTATAAAGAAGAGTTTTTTTTTTGTTAGAAAAAAGCGGGTGCCCCATTCTCGGACCTCCACAAAAGCAACCCCCCACCGGGAAAGGCCATTCCCCGATGTCCACATTAAAAAAAACCCCATGGAGAAAAGAGGTATTGAACAACTCTGCTCATACCTTGAGTGATTGCTCACCCTTTCTCACTTGCTGCCCCCTTGGTCTTGTCAGCCTAATGATATTGTATTCCTCAAGTGCCTTCAATCCCATTTTGACTGCCATTTAATCCACTGAACTCCATCCTGCTTGGTGTGCATGAGCTAGCATTTGCTGCTCAATCTTGACCGACCGTGAAACATGGGTGTGCCACTTGCAACGCACATTCCCGGCTGTTAATGCTTTAAACTTTGTTCCTACCTTCTTGTTGCTGCCGCCACTGGTAGTTGCCAAAAGAGGGAGCCACATGAATGAAACCTGACTACTTCCACCAACTCAGCAACCCTAATCCTTAAGCTACCAAGGCAACAATGGTAACTGCGTACTTGTTGTGTCCACCTTCCTGTGGCATGAATTGCCTTGTTCTATCAAAATAGTGGGAAGCAATGAGCATGAAGTATTCTTTTTGCATGATGTACCAATTTGCATTATTTGGCGGACAAGGATAGCCATGTGTGTTCCACCAACTCAGCATTCGTTCTCTTTGTGGGGGTTAACAACATCAGTTTGCGAACACGAACTTGATAGGAAAAAAAGGTACTTTTGTGAAATTGCCCATCTTTTGTGGTTTGTTGAAAACGTCTTGTAGCTGCAGGGACACTTTCTTCGCTTCTACCAGAGCGATCCATTTGGTTGTAAAATCACTTGCAACATTTTTTTTCAGTAGACCATTTCCTAGACAAAAACAACACAACACCCCAGTCACAGGTTGACAAGGCGGGCGGGGGGGGGGGGGGGGTTCATGTGGGGGTGGGGTTTGGGGCGGGGCGGGGGGGGGTGACATTCCCGCACAGACTACAAGAGTGAAGTGAAGGAAGCGAAGCAAAGATACAAGCCACATTAAAAGCATCGCCATACGATGCATTGCATCAGTGTGCATTCTTTTTGCTTGGACATATAGGCAGGCAAAAAGGCAAAAAGGTAAGTTGTTGGATTATGGGTCAAGACCCAAGTGGCTTGGACTTGATGGGAGAAACAAAATCAGAAGATCCTAAAATTTCCAAACTAAAGAAGCACAAAAGTAGTAGACGCATATGGTTAAATGGCTAGAGCAGCAGACAAAGGGGAAAGGCCATGCAATGTTGTGTCCACACATGTCATACATGTCCATGCATGTCACATACATTGTAATGCGGTGGGTAGGGGGCGCCCAAGAAACCAATCTCCCCCTATGAAACTCAAATCCCTCAGCCCTCACCAACCCCCAGCAGCCTTCACTTGCCTCACCATCTCCCACCACCCCTCACCAGTCCTCACCAACAACAGCTCCCTCCAGCCCCTATCAGCCCTCCTCATTAGCCCTCACCGATCCTCCCCAGCTCCCACTAGCGCTCACTACCCTTCCATGCAACCCTACCCCCAGCCCCACCTGCTAAGCACTGTCACGGCCACTGCCGCTGTCGCTGTTACTGTCACAGTGACTGTGCGTTGAAGGAGACCCTGGTGCGCAGTCATAGCTGCTGTTGCTGTCACTCACCCCTGAGTGCTGCAACTCCTTTTGGAAGCAGGGGCAGAGATAATGGATCGGACCTTCCTGCAGCCTTCACTGAACCAGCCGAAACAACATTCGACACCCGTGTTGGGTGAACTCAACGCAACATTCGGCACTGGTCCAATGCGGTGACCTAATTGAGTTGGTATCTGTCGCTCTTACAACAAATCCCCCATGTGTTGACAAGATCGTTGGCTGATGCTCGCAGCGGTATGGGGTCCAGCCGCCCTACCCACCTTGTGGCAAGCTATCTGATACTACCCTGCGGAACCCTTTATGGTATGCTGGCCATGGCCACACCTCAGGATTCGATCATCGTCGCCATCTGTGGAGCATGCTGCATGCACAAACGCTCCCTCCTTCATCATCTTCTTCCACAGTAGCCTCCATAGCTGCCTTGGTCACCACCACCTGACCTGCATCTACTATGGGCATGTTGGCCTAAGTTGCTAGAAGCTGCCACCTTTGCCTTGATAAGTAACTGACCACGTCTTGGAACCAGTGGAGCCCCCCCCCCCCCACCCACCCTGCCCAGCCCCTGGGCTGACCAGCATGACCATGGGGGGGGGATCCATGCACTGTGTGTGCACCATGGAAAGTAGGGGACCAACAACCGAACAGAGAAAAGCGTAGACTGTGATTACATATCCCCTGCAGCCTTGAGGCGCCTCTCAAGAAGAGCATGGATTGGGGCTGCCAATCCCTTGCCATTTCTAGACCACACTAAAACATGAGTGTCGTTACACAACCCTCACACCATCCGTGAGACGGCAGGAACATACAACATTTGCAACCATCTTTGGTAGTGGGCGGACACACTCATACTTTGTCTCACAAGTGGCGTACGTTACAAGTGCTTGGTCTGGCCAGATGGCCAAATAGTTGCAACTGCGCTCAACTGTACCCTACAAAGAGGAGGCAGAGCACATAACAGGTTTCGTACAACTTTTGTGTACAGAGGGGAGTAAAAATCTGAAGACCAGAAACTGGTTTGCAACAGGGTTCCTGTGACATTCCAGAAGAAAAATGGGGAGAAAAGAAAAATAGTAAAATGGGGGGAAATATCTGGAACAGAGGCAGCGGGAGTTGCACGCATCCCTACCACAGCATACCATTGGACCTGAAATGGGGCAAAAAACGGTGCTCATGTAAACAAACATGCAAAAATTTTGCATGGTGATGCAACTTGCTCCTAGCCAGCAATATCCAACCTCCACTTGCGTCCCAAATAGCCTTGATTGGAATGTAATGCACACCATGGGATAAAAGAGGCAGCACCATGGGCTAGACCCATGTGTTCCATGTTTTGCTGCACCCGCTGCACCCCCCAAAAGCACGAACGCAACAATACTGCAGCTCTCTCGTTCCTTCTGTCAGCCAAATGCTTCTCCAGCGAGTTTGTCCTGCCCTCCATCCAAACAACACACTGCCCCAAACAGAGAGTAAAACTTGTTTTACTGTGTAACAATGATTACAAATCATCTCCCCAGGTATTCCTGTTCCCCCCTTCCCGACCCCACTTTCCCCCATTTCCCCATATTTGTCATGGCCCGTTATACCCACCCCCTGAGTTAAATGTTTTCTGCATGTGTCCATATGGGGACACTGAGGCCAAAGATTAAGTGCAGCTGCAAGGGCATGACAAAAAAATGGAGTGAAAGAGGTAAAACAAGGGGAAAAACGATAAAACAGTGACACACAAAAACCCTTGTCTCATGTGAAACAAAACAGTTTTCGTTTTTCAAGCTGTTTTCTTTTGGGGCAAAAACCTGTTTCCTGTGTCCATCTGGGGACACTGAGGCCAAAGATTAAGTGCAGCTGCAAGGGCATGACAAAAAAAATTGGAGTGAAAAGAGGTAAAACAAGGGGAAACACAATAAAACAGTGGCACACAAAAACCCTTGTCTCATGGGAAACAAAACAGTTTTCTTTTTTCAAGCCGTTTTCTTTTGGCGCAAAAACCTGTTTCCTGTTTCGTGATGAAACTCGTGATGAAGACTGCTGTCCTTGACAGCAAGGGTATCTACGAGCGTAAATACTACCATGAGACGATCCAAATTTGCTATTGGCTGCCAGGTGAAAGAAAGCAAACCAAAAGAGGAATCCAACACAAAGGCGGATTCTTGGGTCTGGGACGTAGTTGAAAAAAGAAATTTGTACTGAATTCAGAATGCAAGGCTTTGCAATAAAGATCACAAGATTCATCCATGTTTCGCAAATTCCGCCGTACATCTCCCTCTGCTGGAGGGAACAAGATGAACCCGGATTTCTACCTTTGGTGTGGTACACCTGGTTGGCAACACGGCTCCCACAATCTTTTTTCAACCATTTCAGGGGATGTCTCTCACAATTTCCCACTGAAGTCTTAAAAAAAAATATCCAATGTTCACCCACTTTCCCCCATGTCCCTCATTTTCCCCATTTTCAGTTAGTCTTGTACGTAAACTTCTGACACTGGGACGTCTGGTCCTTGAAAATTGGTTTGGGGCCACTGGGGTTTGTACAAGTTTGTACCAGTTTTTCATGTCCAATTTCGGAGCAGCAATGCATAGTCGCACACGATGGGGTGCGCATAGTGAGAGCTGCAGCGGTGTTCATCAAAAACGTCGCACAGGTGGTCTCAATAACTTGACGAACTGTGGCACAATTCGACCCTTGTGGATATTGTGTTGAGCAAATTTGTACTGTAACCCTGAAGGAATTCTGGGCAAATGCACGTGTGCACAGGTGGCAGACAAAACGAAAATAGGGGGCGTTTGTGCACAGCATGCGCACAGCGCGCATTTTACAATGAGAAATTGGGGAATTTTCGGGCAATTAGCAATATTCTTGCCTACACAGACCATGCTACCCCCGCACAACCCCATGCTTCACCCCACACCCATCCCCCAAGCCACCCAAGGCCCTGAATTGCAACCTTGACACCACCTCCAGCCTAGCGCTCATACGTTGTAGGCCACCGATGGCTCGCTGTGTGTTCGGGCTGGTTACATTGGTCTTGACTCGTATGCCTGGGGCTGGCCCTTCCCTAGCATGCGGCGGCACAATCCAAAGGCTTCACGCAAACTTTCGGAACGTTTGTGCAGGGCACAACCCAACGTACAACCTCCGCCATCTAAATCACAACATAGTGAAAAGCACATGCACATGGCACGTGCGCGGACACCCTCCCACACGGCACCCAAGGTAGGAAGGTCTTAGGGACATTGCAAGAAGAAGGACTTGCCATGCGCCTCACAAAGCCGCTCCTGCATGTGACTTGGGAAAGCATGATCGCGGCCACCCAGCCCATATGTATGGTCCTGTACAAACTTTGTGCACAGCGCACACACAGCGCACACACAACACGCACATAGCGCGCAATACGCCCCCATAGGCTTGATAGTGGCCCATGATACCATAGGTACCTTTCTGTCGCAAGAGACGTATTATAACGTACTGTAAGCCCGCCACCCTACTGTTCAGGTGCACATACTTTCTCAAGGTTGACAAGATCACCTCGAGACCATCACAGACGACCTTGGCCAGTGATGACAATGACCAGATGCGTGCATGACCAGAATGTGCCAGATGCATGCTGACGTGGAGCATGCACAGCAAATCCCCTGGGAGCAGGTACCTGACAGAGAACTGCAAGCCCTCCCATGGGAGGCTGTCCGTTGGCTGCACACTGTCAGCAGTAAGAGAGGGTGTCCATGCCCAGGTCTCCTGTCCTTTGTACCACCCAAAACCAATATGGAGGGGTCCCAAAATGGCACAAACGGCAAGAAGGCCCCAATTGAAGGTTGCCAATCAACCTGCCGCTAAAGAACGATGATGAGAAAGTCCAGCTCCGCCCGGCTGCCTTTGTAGATGGAGCAGTACACCACATTCGTACGCCCTGCCCTCTTCGCGTGGAAGGTCCATCGTGCAGCGCTGGGCCCAGACCCAACCCATGTCTTGTGGACCGCCAGTACACTGGGGTCATGCACACGCCACTCTCGCGTCAGCTGTGGATGGGGTCCTATGTACCGCTGCAGCCCTGGTAGCTGCACAGGGGACAGGGTGAGTTCCTGCCCAGCACTGAAGACCCATATCTCTGGGAGACTTGGTGGCGGCTCCCGTGCAGAGTCCTGTGTGGCAGAGGCACGTGCGTGCGACACCTCAGCAAAGTGGTATAACTCACAGTGCTCAGAGTGTACTGTGGCCCATCATACAAAAACCACTGGCAAATAAGCCAGTTCTAGCTTGTTGTGGAGGGTAGGATTGTCTCTGAGTAGCCTATTTGACTTTTGCAGACCAACAAATTTCGGCTCGAAACTCCTGATGAGAGCCTGGTGGGTAACACAACTAGGGTTCAAGGCTAACGTGACCTCTTCATCTGCAACATGGATGCGGTCTCGTGAGTGTCTCAGGGGAGCAATCAATTCAACATGTGCTGAATGACCCAGAACACATGCAGAGCAACGTTCAACTTGCATACCGGGCCTGCTTTCAGCAGTTTTAACAAAACAGAAACTGCGAACTTGCAACTAGCACAGAACCGAACATCATAAGTGGGGCCTCAACGTGAGACCACCCCTTTCGGTGCTACGTGTAAGTGTTTCGTGAGGGGGCGGGGGGGATTGGCGGGTTGCACAACCTGTAGCCCATATTTCAGGACCCATTCTTGATACGCGTGGACGTAGTCGGCAATGGTCTGCTGCCCCTGATGCACGTCCCCAGTAGGCACCTTCGCATAAGGCTGTTTGCAGGTTGGGGTGGTCGAGGCCGGCAGGAACTGAGCCAGGGTGTGGCTGTGGTGGCTGGGAGCAACGGAGGTGCTGCAGTGGCCGGAGGCAGCGAAGTGGATGTGGTGGCCAGGAGCAACAGACAGGTTGTGGTTGCTAGAGGGAACTGACGGCGCGGCACCATTCTCCGATACATGAGAAACGGATATTGACATGGGCCCAGGGCTCTCGGCACGGGAGGGGGTTGCATCAGAAGCGGGAGGTGAGCCCACAGGCACACAGGGGCTGACAGTGCTGTACGCAAGCAGCTCGCTCAGGGGATGGGGTGCCTGCGGCTCCCACATGGGCCATGATGTGACACATCCCATGTCGCTGCCGTTGGAGAGCCATGCATGAGTCACAGGGTCATATGGAGCCGGCGGACTGCCGCGTGCCTTAGGGCTCTCATCTGGATCAAGAGAGAAATCTGCCCACCAGGGCTGCAACATTCCTGAGGGCTGCATTGTGCTGACGCTTCCAGCACCGCGCACGAGGGACCTGTCTGGCCCGGGGAGTCCAGCCTCCTCCCGACGCGCTGTCTGCTGTGCCACATGCTGGCGCACCGTGCCGATCTTGCCTCGAGGGAGGTAATGCGCCATGGTGTGCTCCGAAGAGTTCAAGATGTCAGCCCACGTCCCGAACCCTCCGTCATTGCTGTCGCACATGCGCACTGCACGGCGCTGGGGACTCGCCACGCCGCATTGCCCTAGCAGCTCGGCCAGCTGGGTCTGGAAAGCCTGCGGCATCCCACATCAAAGCAGGGCCTGCCAGTGGTAGCCAGTGCAGGGCATGAGACACGGAGAGAGGCGCTTCACATGGACCTGTGTGCCAATGCAAAATGATAGTCACGCTGCATTCCAAAGGAGCAACAACATCTGTTGGCCTGTGTGCTCTGTACACCACCCTCAGTGCCGTTGTTCGCAGCACTTTGGAGTGCCCGCGACTTTGTGTAACTGCACCGATGCACATATGTATGTGTGCCAAACCATACACATTTACGCCTTTATAAGTGATTTTGAGCATTTTGATTTTTTTGGACAGTTCATTTCCATATACATGGTTTTGCTTGTACTGGTGGCCCCTGACCCCCCTTTCTCGCCCTGCAACGCACTGGCGCGAATCAGCTCAAAGCAAAACAATTACTCTAGGGTGCTGTCCGGGTTCTGTGAAGAACATGATGACAACAGAGGCGCCATGCCAACCGGCCTTTACTCGGCTGCATGTAGACAAACACCCACGCGGGCCGTCTGAATAGGGATCCGCCCCCCCCCCCCTGTCCAACGAACAATTTGGTCCCAAATTAATACAGTCCGAACGGGAGTATTCGTTGGACACGCCGTTCGGTGCGCGCGACAAACGGCGGTAACACGTCCCTAGGCACAAGGCACCCAGCCCATTCAGTCATGGTGGGCAATAGAGGTCCTGTAGTTGAGGGACACCATTCCCTCACAACCTGCTTTACAAATTTGCCCACCAAAACTGCAAGATACATCACAACAGCCCCTCATTTCCCCAATTCTTTAGCCTGAAACCTCGGTTCTGAAGTGGGTTACCTAATTAAGTACCTAATTACTTAGGTCCCAAATTAATACGGTCCCAGCGGAAGTGTTTGTTGGACACAATGTTCGTTGGACACAGGGGGGGGGGGGGGCAAAAAACACTTCAACTGAAGCAGCAGGGGGGGGGGATGGAATTTTTGCAAGAGTAATTGTTTTGCTTGAGCTGATTTGTGCTAGTGCTTTGTAAGGGCGAGGGCAGGGGGTTGTGGCCACCAGTACAAGCAAAACCAAGGGTAGCAATAACCTTGGTTTTGCCCGAGGGGGGGGGGTTATATACCAGACCTTGACAGTAGCAGCCAGCCAGCCACCCCCTTTTTCTGGGTCTGTGTGCCAGCCTGCCCAGCCTACCCACACAACGAGGCTCATGCGTGCATGTGCATACATGTGAAGTCACAGCACGGCTGCACACCCATAGTCAGGCGTAGGCAGCAGAGAAGGCACCTGGCACCTAGCGCATGGCAGAGCGAGCGCCAGAAACACAGGACAACAAGAGCGACACACAAGAGCGCGCGTGCATGCAAATCAGCCAACGGGTAGGGTTGCACACCCGCGGCTCATGCCCCGCATGGCACATCGTGCCAGCTGAGGGCTGCACAATACACTGCCCACGCCCAACAGCAGGGCCGTATGCCTTAGACAGCCCAGACAAGGCACTCACCATGACTCACAACATGCACAACCCCCACACCAACCGCCATGTGTGCATGCGAATATATACCGAGCCACAGCAGGGTCGTGGTTAGGCGCAGGTAGAGGAGCCAATACCCATGGAATAGGTCGCGCCACATGCCTAGCGCAACAGCACACATATCTGGACAACAGCAAAACCTTGGCACAAGTTAGTACACTCCAACCCAAATGCCCTTGGAACGATTACCATACCCCCCCCTCCTTGACCTGGGTTTGCGCACACAGGGCGCCAACGTAGCCCACCCACACAACGGGGCAGGCATAGTTGCTGGGCTTGCAGCCCCCGCGCGGCACCCACTCCACTGTCGCGGGGCCGTGTGGCTCTCCACCTGGATTGGCACGCCACTCCGAGCTTCGCTACCCTGTGCCTCACGAATCGCCGCCTCCATGGCCGCCACGCTCGGGGCCATGGCCAGATCCATCGGGGGCTACACTTACGCAGCCCATTGGGCTATGCGCCGCGCCGGCGGCTGCAAGCCCGCCAGCGCTACCAGGGCTTGCCCGTGCACCACAAACTGGAAGTAGGCTCATATGCAGCGCTCCATAACAGATTTGGGCCAAGCAGCCGTGATTGTCGCACACCCCACCTTAACCACCAGCTAGTGGGCCCGCCCAGCCATCCAACCTGTTGTCCCTTGTCCTTGTCGCCCACAGTTCCCCACACCTGCGCCGGGCGTTGACTATGTATTCTTGCTTTGGCATGAGTGTCCACAACCACCCCACCCCACCCCCTGAGGCCTAGCAGCCAGCACATTAGCAGGGTTGAGTGCGCTCTCCACATACCTAAGACCCACGGATACCCCCCGCCACCTCAAGCGATGCGTGACGCATTGAAGAATGCGCTGCTAAGCAACCACCAGAGTGGAGGCCTTGCCTCAAAGGACCTGGGCTATCGCCCCCACATTGTCGAGAACCAAATCAATGTGCCGGTAGCCCGACCTGCGAACCACATCCAGAGCACAAATGACACCAAACAGCTCGGTCGACTGCTGCATGTCCACCCACTTCGGACACCACCTGACGACCGGGCCTAGGGAACTCCACACACCAACAAAATACTAGTGTGGCTCTTGTGGGCATGCAGTAGCATCAGTACATATACACGGACAACACGGCCCTGCATCGGTTGCGGCTCCCAACCACGAGTCCCGGCAGCCATGGCCTCTAAGAGGCCCTTGCAGACAGCAAGAGGAACTTAGCGGGCAGTGGGAGGAAGGAAATCATATTAAGGAGCAATAGTCCATGGGGCTTCTACCCATTCCATCACCTTTTTTTTTTATATCCGGCGCCACATAAGTTCGAAGTTCAGAGTCTCGCTATGAACAAAGGAGAGGCACTCATGGCAGGTTGCCTAGCATCAGTCTAGCTGTAGTAACTATAACCACAGGCTTCGTGCAGGTTATGCACGTCCATCAAGGACGCCTGTGGGGACAAGTTATCCCACAAGTCGGTTGACAGTGGTGTGCAGATGTGCTCTGCCACGGGCAGTGTCTGCCCAGTTTGATGTGTCAGGTGTGGCGTTCTCAGCGTGCTGGTTTTCGAGCCACAGGTCACGTGCGGTGGGTCCTGGGAGACCCAGTCAGCTGGATCTCCCACGGTTCTGTCGGATCACGGTCCCCAGTAAGCTGGATGTAGTCCGGGGTGTCGGAGTGGTGCGTCCTGTACCGCTTGAAACGCCGACCCAGTGACAGGTCGACTGCACTTGTAGGCCTCTTTTTCTTGTCCCGAACAAGGCTCCACCGCCCTGCAATTTCCTCTAACCAGGCTTGGTGTTCCATCAGTCACCGGCTCATACAGGTCCGCGCCTCTTCCAGTGATTCTTGCCGCCACTGTTTCATGGACCTATGTTGGCTGGTGCGGGCGAGTTGCAAGGCATCGCACATGGCCGCGGTCAACCACTTGTCTCTGTCCCCCAGCCTATGGGTCACCATAGCAGCCCATGTGCGGAACTTCTGGTAGGCCAGCTGTTGGTGGCTAATGTTGGCCCGGGCAACCGTGGCCGTGTGGGCGAGCGCAGAGCGCAGCGCCAGTTCCAACGCGTCCATGTGCCGCAGGGCCCGTGTGGTTAGGCGGCGCAGGCCGGACAGTGTGCCAAACAGGACACGCTGACGCGCACGGTGCGCCGCGTAGAGCGTCACGCGGACACTATGGTGGAACCAGAACCGTGTGCGCTGGGCGGACACGGCAAGCACCCTGGCACAAGTGTCCACGTGGGCGGCCCACGTCACTGCCACTCTGACAGTGACCTGTCGTTGCGCCAGGATCCCCCTAACAGTTCCTCTGATCAGTGATTGGGCCGTCTGCATCAGGTTGCTGGCCGCCATGTAGGTTGCCCCCGTGACCGGGCGGGGATCACAGACGGTGTCAAGTGCATGCCTGTGTTGAGGAAGGTCTCTTCTACCCATTCCATCACCCAGATTCACCCAAGGGGCAAGTCGTGCGGGTATCAGGAGAGCTGCTGCCCTGTATGACAAGAGGCTCCTCCCACCGTCCTTTATGTTTGCTCACGGGAAGCCCGTCCATGCCTCATGAGCCTAGCCGTGTGGTCAGTAGACGGGGTATCTGCCTGCATGCTGTACAGCATGGTGGAGTGTCGTGCATTGGATTCACGAATCCATCCGTGGCCAAGTGGGGCCATGCTTGGCAACTCCGTACACAGCCGCTGTGCTCTGTGCAAAGGATGAAGGTTAGAGGGTTGTGGGGGCCTCATCTCCACGGGTGGTGGGGCAGAGTACTAGACTTCGTATTGGTCCATGTCCTCATCAGATTCACGGTGAGTGTTGTCCTCTCGCGGGGCAGCATCGGGCATTGCATCCTCAAAAAGGGGTGCTAGCGGGCAGTGGGAGGCTTGGGCTTGTGCCATGCTTGTGGACTGGCCAAAAAGCACCTTGTCAAAAACTCCGCTAGCAGGTAAGGTAAGGTCGTGTCATTTAAAGGGAAAACAAACGGAACACTTAAAAAAAAAAGCATTGCGTGTAATTCTTTTTTTTTCGCAATAAAGGCGGCAACTCTCTGTGTTCACATATTCATTGGGGTTCGGCCAAAGTAAGAATATGGAGGTTTGATGGATGTACATGTGGAGGGAGGACAGGGCCACTTGTGGTGGAGCAATGCAGACCTCGCAGCTACCAAAGAGCAAAAGGTAGCTTATACACTCCACAATAGGGGGAGGAAATATTGGAACACAACAAGGCCACAAAACATGTACCGCTAACAAGCAGTTGCAAAATGCATGTTTGTACAGTCTTCGAATTCGACGACTTGGGCTTCGAAGTGGGTTTTGGCATGTGCACGCCCTGCCCTGCACCGCCCTGCACTGCCCTGCACCCCTCTGCACTGCGCACTGGACATGGACAGCTACTGTATTTGCAGGCCCCCTGGGGGCACGATGATGGCCTCTGGCCGCGCTTATAGCGCCACATAGTGCGTAGTCCAACACCTCCCGGGCGAGTAGTCCCCCCGAAAGCACAGTCAGAAGAAAAGCATCAACTGGGAAGCACAGGGGGGGGGGGGGGGCGGTCAGCCTCAGTCTCTGCCACTGCCACTGCCACTGTACCCCCCCCCCCCCCAAAACCTCAGTTTTTATGGAAAACTTCGGTTTTGGCATGTGCACGCCCTGCCCTGCACCGCCCTGCACTGCCCTGCACCCCTCTGCACTGCGCACTGGACATGGACAGCTACTGTATTTGCAGGCCCCCTGGGATAAAATTTTTGACTGTCATCCCCCCAACCAGACAGGAAGGGGGACCGTGCACGGTCGCACCGCCTTGTCGCGGTCTGCAATAGCCCCCCACGCTGCCCATTGCGGCGAGCTCACCCACAGGCGCTCCTTGGCCGCCGCCTCGATCACTGCTGCCCTGCCCCCCCTCCCGTCCCATGCTCGGCTGATGGAGTCCGCTGGATTTAGTGCGGACTGTACCCAGCAGAGGGTCAGTTGCAGTCCCGTCCAGCGGAGGCGGTGGGCTATCCTTCGCAGTATGCGCTGCTGCTGGACCTTGCCTGCCCCCGCCCTCCCCCAAAGGAGCTGGGCCAGCGCCCCCATGTTGTCCCCCACGAGCACCAGGCGCCGCGCTCGTCGCGCCTGCGCATCGTCCAGCGTCACCAGCGTCCCCCACAGCTCAGCCGCCTGCTGCGTGGTCACCCACGCCGGGCACAGCGACAGATCCGCCCCCCCCGGTCCCCAGGAGCCGACGCAGTAGGACGGGTCATTCCCCGTGGTAAGGGCACACCTGGCCGCGTCCACAAACACGCGCACTGCTGGCCCCCCTGCGGTGGTGTCCGGCTCCCAGCCCCGGTAGCACTGGGCTATGGCTTCGCAGAGACCGCGCACCACTGCCGCCGGTGTGCGCCAGGCCCAGCGCGGGCCCCAGCGCAGCCATGACCGGGCACCCGCCAGAAAGCACCCCCCCAGGTTCCCTGGGCGACCCAACCACCCTATCTTCCCTAGTAGCCGCCTCAGGGCGACATAGGTGTATGGCCTGAGGGCCAGCTTCACCCATGCCGCCACCACCGCCGCCACCGCCGATGCCGCCGGCGCCACCCTGCACCCTGCAAGGTCCACATCCTTGCCCATCCATCGCAAGGAGCGCTGCGGCGTGAAGACGGACTTGTCACTGATGAGGAAGCCCGCCTGTCGCAGGAGGCGTGCCGCACTGTCGGTGACAGTGGTCACCTCCCCTGGATCATAACCGACGAAAAGGATGTCGTCCAGGTACTGTACCACCACCACCCCCCCCTTCCCCAGGTCCCGCAGCAGGTCGGAAATAAGGGCCTGGACCAGCCCAGGCGCCTGGTGCCAGCCAAAAGGCACCCGCAGAAAAGCATACGTGTGCCCCTGGGCCGCCACCCGGATGGTGTTTGCCAGGGGGGGGGGGAGCTCCACACTCCAATAGCAGTTAGCTATGTCCAGCTTGGTGCCCCACAGCCCCCCCCCCCCTGCCCCACCCACCCTACCCCCCAGGTCCCTGAGGAGGATGGCCAGGCCTTCCAGCGACGGCAGCTTGAAGGGACGGGCCTTGTACTTGCACCCCCGGTTGAACATCTTCATGTTCACAATCAGGGCGCATTTGTGCTCTGATTTCCACTTGACGAAAACCTCCGCATTCGCATCCCCCCCCACCACGCTGACCAGGCCCTGGGACGCGAGGGTAGAGAGGAGGGCTGCCACCCGTGGGCAGCGGGAGGGGGGGAGGGGGTGGACACGCCCCCCCGCCCTGCCAAACTCCGGGTCAGCCCAGTCCTTCCAGACGTGCGGCGGGACTTGTACGCGCCCCGCGTCCCCCAGCCCACGCGCCGCGAGCTCCACAGTGACGCGCGACTGGTCGTTCAGGCGGGTCGAGGAGCCCCCATCGAGCGGGATCTCGCCCCCCGCCAGGAGGTGCAGCGCCTCCTCCGCCAGCGCCAGGTCTGCGGCCGCTGCCCTCTCCTTCCACGCCGGGCGATCCACAGCCCACTTGATGGACTCCGCCCACCACGCCTGCAAGAGGGCCAGGACATTGTCAGCAGGGGCCTTCAGGCTGCGCCCCATGTGGTGCGCCGCCGCCTCCAGGTGGTCGTTCCAGTCGAGGCCGCACCTGGCGCACCGGGCAACTGCCAGCTGCATCTCCAGCCGCTCCGCTGCGCCGTCTCGCCGGCGCCCCGCCGGGTGCCTGGGTGCCTCTGGTGCTCGCCCTTGCTGGCGTGACTCGGGGCATAGCCGCGGAACGGGGGGCTGCGGTTCGGCGGTCGGCCGCTCCATTTGCGGCCTGCTTGGCCCGGGGCTTTGGGGCGGGCTCAGCCCGCGGTGCCCGCGCTGTGGGTGCCGACCGGCCGCGGGCCACGGTTCGGTGCACGTAGGCCTTGCGCTGGCCTTCGCGGGGGTGTCTGGCGGCCCTGCGTGCCACCGTGCCGGGCGACTCGTCACTGGAGGAGCCCAGTATGATGGTCTCCTGCACGTCGGAATCGCCACGCAGGCCGGTCCCTTGGCCGCCATGGTTCCCAGCGCGGACATCGGGTGGAGCAGGGGCGGCGTCCGTCCCGTCGGGGCCGCGGGGCCCAAGCGTGCCGAGCGCCCAGAGCTGGTACGCGTGGACCGGCCGGATCTCGACCCCAAATCCCGGCGTTGGCCAGGGCACGTTGTCGGGCAGGAAGAACTCCCATCCAGGGGGCGCGCTGGCATACCTGTGCGCCTCCGCTTCGTTGTCCCATCGGCCAGCCACCGCGATGCTGGCGACGGCCGCGCCGAACGCCCGCATGGCCGCAGCTCCTCCGCGTCTCCACGCGTGCCACCCCATGGATTCCCACCCCGTGGCAGCCAGCAAGCCATGGATCGCCGCCTGGAGGTCGAACGCGGCAGCCATAAGCGGCACTGACGCGGGCCTGCTGGACACCCACGGGTGGGCTGCCATCGCCGCGCGCCATGCTTCGGGCCACGCTCCCAGCCGTACCGTGACCCAGTCGTCGTCCTTCTTGTCGTCGAAGAACCCCAGCACGCACCGCTTTCGCAAGTCCACGGGCCGTATGCTGGCTGCTTCACCCACCCTGAGGAGAGTGGCGAAGGAGATGACGGCAAGGCCCAGGCAGAACCAGTCGAGGGTGGTCCTGATGCTCCGGGCCATGAGCCGGAGGGTGACCAGCTCGGCCCATACTTGGGTGGGTCGTGGCGCGGCAGTGGTGGTGGCGGCACCTCGTGCCATGAGCCAGTGCACGGGCCGCACCGTGGGTCGTATGCATCCCAGCTTCTCCGCCAGGCGAAGGGCTGATATGACGCCTCGCAGTGTCCCAGGCTGCTGGCCCATGGCGGCGCGTCGGACGAGGTACTGGGACAGTGCCCCCGCCGCGTCCAGCTCGGGCCAATGCGCCGCGAATCGGCCCACATCCCTGAGGATTGCTGTCCACCGCTCCACGGTTCCAGGGGACCACCGCCGGATGGCCAGCGCGAGGGGCTCCTCCATGTAGTTGCCCCACCATAGGCTGTCCACTGCCGACCCCGCGTATCGGAGGCCGAGTGCCCCGCCCCCCTCGTCATTGGCGCCCCCCTCGTCGGCGGGCCCATCCCTGGCGCTGGGGCCAGGTTCTTCAGCAGCCGGCCGGCGCTGGGGCCGGCCCGGCCGGAAAGGGCGGGGGGGCCTGGGCAGGCGGCGCCGGGCACGGCCCGCCCACGGCCCAGTGGTTGCGGCCACACCGAAAACATGGGTACGGGGGGGGTCCAGTCGCGTCATAGGTGCGGCCCGTGCTGTGCGCTGTGTACAGGCTCTGGCTACCCACGGTACTGAACCCCCCCCGGTACGAGCCCGCGACGGAACCGGCGACTGAGGGGGCCCGCCCCTGGGTACCACTGGCACAGTCCCTGGCCCAGTGTCCGTGCATGCCACAGCGGAAGCATGCCCCAGGGGGGGCAGGGGCCGGGGCCTGCGCCTGAGCCGGCGCCTGAGTCTGGGTCTGCGCCTGGGTCTGCGGCTGGGGCTGACTCGGCGTAGGCTGCCGGGCCTGGGCGAACCACCCCTGTGGCGCCGGCCGCGCCGCCGCCCCAGCCGGGTGGGTGGGCGTAGGCTGGCAGTCCCTGTAGACCACCTTCCACACCGCTTCCACAACCGCATTGCCCCTCCCAACGGGGTCTTCCGCTTTGAGCCAGGTGCTCAGGGCCTGGACGAGCTCCTGCTGCCAGAGCCAGGGAAGTTGCCCCGCGGTTATCTTGGCCAGTTCTCCCTCGGATAGGGGTGGTACCTTTGGTAGCTGGAGCTCCCGGATGCGAGACTCCAGCCGTCGTATCTCCGCCTGCTCCGGGGACTCCTGCGGCTCCTGCGGCTGGTCTTTCGGCGTCTCCTCTGCCTGCTCCCGGGCAGGCGGGCTGGGCTGCGGCACCGCCTTCCAAGCAGCCGCCTCAACGTCGAGCCGCAGGTCCGTGGATCGCTCAAAGAGGGCCATGTATATGAGGGCCGTCGGGGCGTCCAGCCCGCCGCCGGCCCACTCCACCGCTCGGTCAACGCCCGCCACGGATAGGCCATCCTCCATCAGCCGCTCCTGGTACCGGGCAGCCATGATGCCGGCCTCCGCGCTTTCCAGGAACCCGTACGCGGTAGCCGCAGCGTGATCTCGCCACCGCTCCCAGCGTGCGTACTCGGGGGTCTTGACGGGGTCCAGGTCCATGTCGTCCCGGTTGAAAGCCAGCCTGGCCCGCTTTGCCCCCCGGCTCTCCCCACCAGCCGCGTCCGATGACCCATTCGATGTATCCCCCGGCATGGTAGTAGTCCCCCCGAAAGCACAGTCATCCATTGGGCTATGCGCCGCGCCGGCGGCTGCAAGCCCGCCAGCGCTACCAGGGCTTGCCCGTGCACCACAAACTGGAAGTAGGCTCATATGCAGCGCTCCATAACAGATTTGGGCCAAGCAGCCGTGATTGTCGCACACCCCACCTTAACCACCAGCTAGTGGGCCCGCCCAGCCATCCAACCTGTTGTCCCTTGTCCTTGTCGCCCACAGTTCCCCACACCTGCGCCGGGCGTTGACTATGTATTCTTGCTTTGGCATGAGTGTCCACAACCACCCCACCCCACCCCCTGAGGCCTAGCAGCCAGCACATTAGCAGGGTTGAGTGCGCTCTCCACATACCTAAGACCCACGGATACCCCCCGCCACCTCAAGCGATGCGTGACGCATTGAAGAATGCGCTGCTAAGCAACCACCAGAGTGGAGGCCTTGCCTCAAAGGACCTGGGCTATCGCCCCCACATTGTCGAGAACCAAATCAATGTGCCGGTAGCCCGACCTGCGAACCACATCCAGAGCACAAATGACACCAAACAGCTCGGTCGACTGCTGCATGTCCACCCACTTCGGACACCACCTGACGACCGGGCCTAGGGAACTCCACACACCAACAAAATACTAGTGTGGCTCTTGTGGGCATGCAGTAGCATCAGTACATATACACGGACAACACGGCCCTGCATCGGTTGCGGCTCCCAACCACGAGTCCCGGCAGCCATGGCCTCTAAGAGGCCCTTGCAGACAGCAAGAGGAACTTAGCGGGCAGTGGGAGGAAGGAAATCATGTTAAGGAGCAATAGTCCATGGGGCTTCTACCCATTCCATCACCTTTTTTTTTTATATCCGGCGCCACATAAGTTCGAAGTTCAGAGTCTCGCTATGAACAAAGGAGAGGCACTCATGGCAGGTTGCCTAGCATCAGTCTAGCTGTAGTAACTATAACCACAGGCTTCGTGCAGGTTATGCACGTCCATCAAGGACGCCTGTGGGGACAAGTTATCCCACAAGTCGGTTGACAGTGGTGTGCAGATGTGCTCTGCCACGGGCAGTGTCTGCCCAGTTTGATGTGTCAGGTGTGGCGTTCTCAGCGTGCTGGTTTTCGAGCCACAGGTCACGTGCGGTGGGTCCTGGGAGACCCAGTCAGCTGGATCTCCCACGGTTCTGTCGGATCACGGTCCCCAGTAAGCTGGATGTAGTCCGGGGTGTCGGAGTGGTGCGTCCTGTACCGCTTGAAACGCCGACCCAGTGACAGGTCGACTGCACTTGCAGGCCTCTTTTTCTTGTCCCGAACAAGGCTCCACCGCCCTGCAATTTCCTCTAACCAGGCTTGGTGTTCCATCAGTCACCGGCTCATACAGGTCCGCGCCTCTTCCAGTGATTCTTGCCGCCACTGTTTCATGGACCTATGTTGGCTGGTGCGGGCGAGTTGCAAGGCATCGCACATGGCCGCGGTCAACCACTTGTCTCTGTCCCCCAGCCTATGGGTCACCATAGCAGCCCATGTGCGGAACTTCTGGTAGGCCAGCTGTTGGTGGCTAATGTTGGCCCGGGCAACCGTGGCCGTGTGGGCGAGCGCAGAGCGCAGCGCCAGTTCCAACGCGTCCATGTGCCGCAGGGCCCGTGTGGTTAGGCGGCGCAGGCCGGACAGTGTGCCAAACAGGACACGCTGACGCGCACGGTGCGCCGCGTAGAGCGTCACGCGGACACTATGGTGGAACCAGAACCGTGTGCGCTGGGCGGACACGGCAAGCACCCTGGCACAAGTGTCCACGTGGGCGGCCCACGTCACTGCCACTCTGACAGTGACCTGTCGTTGCGCCAGGATCCCCCTAACAGTTCCTCTGATCAGTGATTGGGCCGTCTGCATCAGGTTGCTGGCCGCCATGTAGGTTGCCCCCGTGACCGGGCGGGGATCACAGACGGTGTCAAGTGCATGCCTGTGTTGAGGAAGGTCTCTTCTACCCATTCCATCACCCAGATTCACCCAAGGGGCAAGTCGTGCGGGTATCAGGAGAGCTGCTGCCCTGTATGACAAGAGGCTCCTCCCACCGTCCTTTATGTTTGCTCACGGGAAGCCCGTCCATGCCTCATGAGCCTAGCCGTGTGGTCAGTAGACGGGGTATCTGCCTGCATGCTGTACAGCATGGTGGAGTGTCGTGCATTGGATTCACGAATCCATCCGTGGCCAAGTGGGGCCATGCTTGGCAACTCCGTACACAGCCGCTGTGCTCTGTGCAAAGGATGAAGGTTAGAGGGTTGTGGGGGCCTCATCTCCACGGGTGGTGGGGCAGAGTACTAGACTTCGTATTGGTCCATGTCCTCATCAGATTCACGGTGAGTGTTGTCCTCTCGCGGGGCAGCATCGGGCATTGCATCCTCAAAAAGGGGTGCTAGCGGGCAGTGGGAGGCTTGGGCTTGTGCCATGCTTGTGGACTGGCCAAAAAGCACCTTGTCAAAAACTCCGCTAGCAGGTAAGGTAAGGTCGTGTCATTTAAAGGGAAAACAAACGGAACACTTAAAAAAAAAAGCATTGCGTGTAATTCTTTTTTTTTCGCAATAAAGGCGGCAACTCTCTGTGTTCACATATTCATTGGGGTTCGGCCAAAGTAAGAATATGGAGGTTTGATGGATGTACATGTGGAGGGAGGACAGGGCCACTTGTGGTGGAGCAATGCAGACCTCGCAGCTACCAAAGAGCAAAAGGTAGCTTATACACTCCACAATAGGGGGAGGAAATATTGGAACACAACAAGGCCACAAAACATGTACCGCTAACAAGCAGTTGCAAAATGCATGTTTGTACAGTCTTCGAATTCGACGACTTGGGCTTCGAAGTGGGGTTTTCCCTCCGCTCACAAGCCTCATACAAATGAGCTTTCGGCTGCAAAGATAGTGCATAGATGAAGTTCTCATCAGCACACTCCAGCTGGCCGGATGCATTTTTTGGTAGCTATCCGGCAATTCAGACCCACTTTCCAAAGATGAGGACGTGCTGACGGGTGTCCTTCTTTGTGGCGCAAGTGGCCCAGGCGGGTGGGTTGCCCCTTGGAAGCTTCCATGCTGCACTCAAAGGAAGCACCCTTGCCTTCGGCCGTCATCCAATGGTTTTCAACAAATACGGTACCACACCCATCAGTGTGGTCCTCTTCCAGCAATGTTTCCATGGTTTCTCTTAGTTCAATGTGCCGCAAGTGATGGCACGCGATGTACCGTGACGTGTGCACCATAAACATTTAGCAAAACCAAAATCGGTTTCCACAGGTCCGCATGAGCAACTGGTGTTGACGTCATACGCCAGTTGTTGTGTTGCCATTTCCTGATACCGTTACATCCATCCACTAAGTATTTGGAATCACACAACACTGCTATATGCTTAAGCATGGTGACTTCATGGAGGGCCTTCAACAGAGCTCTCAACTGTGCTCTCTCTATGGTCCGCGGTTCATGCATTGGAATGAACTCAATCACATTCATTTTTGGCAGTTCCGGTAAATATACCCCCAATCACCCTACCCATGGCCCGCTCAGCCATGGTCGAAAGGAATCATCAGTCCACCAAATCTCTCTTCAGTCCTGCCCTAGTTGTTCCAACAACATATGTTCTTGCGCTGCTTTCTCTAGCTTTCGCAGTGTGCACCTGTGTGCTCTGGTTTGATGGGGGGGTGGGCGATGGTGGGTGAGTCTGCGACGTTCCCGAGTAGATCCAATGTCAAGAGGACAAAAATTCCTTCAAAGCCGATGTAAACTTTGAAACCTCCCCTCCGTTAACATCGAATCTTGAGAGAGGCATGTGGCATCTAGTGCAAACAAAATAAACTTGCTATTCAAAAAAACATGCTGCACAGCTTCTTGTTTGTTGCACAAAGAGCTGCACTGCCGGTGCGGGAGCCTGGACTTCAATATGTCTCCCACCTTTAATTTGGACCACAAACTTTCATGTATGAACTCCTTGGAAGAGTGAGGCCTGAAGCGCTAAAAGATTGGTCACCCATGCAATGGATTTGTAACATTCTCAATTTCACCCCCAAAAACCCTTTTCCCATCATTGTGCAGGCACAAGAAATGACGGTGCGCTATCCGGCCCTTGTATGGCGAGCTTTTACCATATTGATTTTGACATTTTTGATTTGTTTTTTGTGCTGAGGCATGCAAGGAATAAGACAAGTGGCACAAGGGTGGGATGAATCCAAGCTTCCATGGGTGCTACTGTAAGTCCCACACTATCACTAATCCCTCTTGCATGACCTTTTTGGAGCAATAAGCAGCCATGCCCATTTCCAAACATGGCAGTGTAGTGTAGTGGGATGTCACCCACTGTCACATGTTCATTGATGACCCACTGTCACATGTTCATTGATGACCAACGGCAGTGTTCGCCTAAATTGAGAGTATGCTTTGCAAGACATTCCAACAGTGTTTAGTGATATTCATGGGACTAGCCCGGTTGCAAGGTGCGCAAATTCACCAAATCCAAGTTTAAATCTATGGAATGTGACCAGACTGTCTGTACTGACTGTACTGACCGTGGTGCTAAATGATGCAGCTTACTCATGTAATCAAGAAACAACGAATGAGATGAAACGGGGGAAATGTTTGGGTAGTAGCAAATCAAAGCCTCCCTCAGCAAGCCTTTGCCCACACTCAGTCAGGGGTACGCCAGTAGAACCCACAAAGGCAAGATCTAGGACTTCTCTAATTGTACCTTTTCTGACCGTGCCAGACCTAGGTCCCTGACCGCTGGCACTCCAATACAAGACTTTGAGATCGCTAAAGCAGAGATATTTGTCTCACCGACCGACCCTATCATGACACCCAAATACTTAATCTTTTGCATCACAGTCAGGCTCAATGATCGTACAAACTGTCCCAACTTGAGCCCCCGAAGCAGAACCTTGGTTTCACTCAAATTTATTCTTAACTTTGCAAAATAGACACAATGTCCGCTAACAACATCTCTGCATCTTCCTTTGAGCACGCTACGAAGATGACTAGATCGTCCGCATACATTCTGATTTGCATGTGTGGGTGGACCTCTTGAAGTATAGGGATGACTACATCCGGAGGTACAATGTGTCCATGGCTCCATGGCACATATTTGATATCATCGACGACAATATATTCTCACTTGAGAGTACACCACACCGGCGGTGTCAAACGTTTGACACACTACCCATCCTTTCCGATGGTCCGTCTAAGATTGTTCAAGATACTAGCACGGTGTGGGCCAAGACATGCAGTCCCACCCTGTGAGTAGGGCGGCAATAGCGGTGGCGGCCGTCACTCGTATCTTGGCATGTCCTGTACCTCACGCACGTAATTCCCCTGGTCCACAACGGTGAGGAGGACACTCACTGTACGCCTTGCGTACTGGACGTCCTCGGATGTCCAGTCTGCCACATGCTTCGGCATCACAAACTGCCCACCCCCCCACTGGTGCTATGGCCCACGGAAGTCCATGTTTCACGCGGAAGAATACTGCAAGGAAATTGCTATCCTTTTCGGGGTACCCCTCCCCCCTCAATGGCAACTTACAAAATGAGGTAGTGTATTTGAATATATGTAATAATTGGGTTCTACGACTGCACACAAATTCTACAAATACACATGCCAAATAACTAAAAAATGATGTTTTTTAAACGAACAGGCCACAGGATTTCACACGGGCCATGAGCAACGGAGACTAGGCTCGCATATACCCCCATGGCACAGGCGTATGGTCATAGCCACGACTCACAGTACATTGTGTTGCCTTGCTGAACTGCAGCGCAAACCAGACCAGTGCCGGATGTTGCCTTGAGGTCACCGCACAAGACGGCTATTGAATGTTCCATGGGCCGTCTAGGTAAGCTCTTCCCCCTCCCATAGGCGCCGGTTAGCGATGAACCTTGCACTCTAGGGTACATTCCCCACCATTAACAAAAAAGATGAAAGCGACGGCTCCGTGGCACGGCGACCGCGTGATCCATGGAGTGTGTGTGATATGCGTGTCCGGTATGCTACATTGCTGTCACCGTAGGAACTGTTTTATGAGCCACCCGCCCCCAAATTTCTTGTTACCCCTTTGTGTTCTCGAACCACCGACCAACACGTATCAGTTGCTCAAGACCGAAGGCAGGGTGGGTCCCATCGCCCCCGTGGGAAGCGGACTTGGCTTCCAACCCAGAGTGCACTAGGCCTAGTGTGTTTCAGGTATGCTCCTTCCCTTGGCAAAACATGAGTAATACGGAGGGAGTAGGGTACACACTTGCTCTCTTATGGATAGTAGCCAAGCGAAGCGCAAATAGTGCTTGCACAACAACCAAGGAGGAGAGAGGGAAATGTTGTGAGGTGTGGCACTAGGAGGCCACCGAGGTTGCCCAACTCCCCCTTCTTCGCAACAAGCAAATTGAGGTGGTGAGGCAATATTCGGCTTTTGGCACGTATTGGAGTTCATGACTGTTGGGGGGGGGGGGGGGCACGTACGTTGCCGGTTGCACACTCCTTGAGTTGGGTATGTAGGTCCACACACCCCTTCCCGGTCCTTCCATTCACCCTAGTCCACACCGCCCTTTTCCCTTGTGTAGCTTTTGTTAGGCCTTTCTCTCGGGGCACCCTTCTCAAGCTAAGTATGACGCTTATGTGTTTGAGTGGGGCCAAGAGTTGGTGTGACCCTTTGGTCTCACAAATCCTTGCCGAATGGGTGGCCTCTCCCATTCCCCCAGCCCATCCCCTTGTGGGACCGCTTGCTGGCCGTTGCAATCTTACAATCTTGGGCCCACTACATCCAATCACATCCATCGCTAGTGGACACCATCAATTGGAAGAGGCGCCTCACTTTCATCCTCCATGGGGATGCATACCTTTGTGTAGGTGGTAGCTGGATCCAACTATCCATTGGGCTCCTCAGCTAGAGCACACGGGGCCTCACACCCGCCTGTTTGTGGGTGATCGAAATGACCATGTGCACGGACAAAGACATGGCCGCCTTGGCTACAATATGGGCCAAATTTTTGCATGTATTTAGCCATTTCATTGTGCGCCATTTCTTGCGTTAATTTCTTTGAGGTTGATTTTTAATCTTTGGTTAATATTATCTAAAGTTTACCTGGGGTAAACTTGATATACTTCATATATTAACATTTTGAAACCATGTTGGTTTTAATGTGGGTCTCTAGGGATATCAAAAAGCATGCCATAATGCCAAACTCTTGTGGACACAACCCATGGCATTCTACCTGTAGTCCAAGAACTTCTCCAAGGGGATGCCATCAAAGATTCCAAACACACCGCAGTGAAAGAGATATGTTCCACAAAGCACCACCAATGCACCAAATTTACCACTTCATGGGGATACTACAACCCAACATAATTGTGTTCATTTGCGTGGAAATACATGATGTGCATTGAGCAGAGATTGTAAGAAGGGGAATTACACAAGATCAACCAAGATGGCCACTAGGAGACCCCAAGAAACATACTACCATTGCATGAACCTATTCCCACGAGAGAAAGAGGGAGATGAATGCACCACAGTGCAATGGTGGTGGTTTATGCTCCTAGTCCCGGCATTTGTTGGGGTCCAAAACAGCGAATTCTATCCACAGCACACGGCATGCCCTAAGCGCACCCTCCTACACCATCCCATTGAGGGTAAAGACATATAGCACCACATTTGCAACCATCTATAAGTGGTACTGGGCAAACACTATGATTGGTGTTGGGTATCACACACACATCAATAGGCGGGGGTGTTTGCTACTTTTATCATGACTTTCGCGGATTTAGTCTTCAACTTCACCATTACCCAATGAAGCCTCGGGCTTCGGAACGTGATGGCAGCTGTATTCGGGAGCGACTGCGAGTGGGGCTTCCATCAACAAGGGGGTCCAAAGGAACTTCCAGAGCGACGTCAATTGCGGGAACTGATGGGGATGGTGGTGGAGACTCCAGACTGGGGGTACGAAAGGAGATGGAGTCCATGGGGCATCAATGATTGACCACCTGCACACCACCTTGATCATACTCCAACTCCACATGCCCATCATGCAAAAGGCCAACCACCTTCGCGGGTACCCGAAGCCAAGGAAACCTGGTGTAGAACACCCTGTCCCCAATGTTCAACTCCCCACCATTCCCTGCCCCATTCCACCCACCCACCCACCCACCCAAGGGGTAGAATCCACCCCAAAAACAAGGGTAGGAAGCAGAAGTAGCCCAAAAACTTGCCCTGTGTTCGCCATGTGCACACTCTGCGCACTAACACTCCCTCATACAACACCACATTTGCAACCATCAGTAAGTGTTACTGGGCAAACACTGTAAGCAGTGTTGGGCAAACACATCAATACTTTGTCCCACAGCTATGGGTGCTCAGTCTACCTCAACACCAAACAGTTGTGTTGCACTTGGAAAATCCAAGGCATGGCATATTCTGCTAGGACTTAACCCTGATTGCAGACTGAGACAATCCACACAAACCCCACATCTGACAGGAATTTTCAGAGTGTATGCATCCCTCCATGCTCGTTGCAAGAAAAGGGAAATCTAAACACTTTAGGCACTAAGTATGAAATGGGACCAATCAGCACTCTTTTTTACCGTCTGGTGACAATGGGAAACCGTGCAAAACACAGGGTGCGCCTGCACGTCATACAAATGGTCTGAGTGAAACATGCGGTAGTCCCTGCAGCCCACCTGCTGTCCTTGCAGGGAGGGTGCATAATTAGGTCTTTAGAATTGAAGATGCGCGATCTCTGTGGGTGGGCAAAGGCCATCCAACCCCTTTGATGAGGGAGATCACAGCGCTTTGCTTTTGCACGTCCTCACTTTCTGTTGCTCAATTCCTCACTGGCAGCTCCAGTAGCCCAAACAGGGCTGGCGCAGGGCACGGGGCACAAGTAGCCTCAGGAAGTGTGGTATGAGTTTCTGGGACCTTCCCTCTGTTCATCCTAAACACAGGGCTATCATCATATCCCCCAGTCCCTCAAAAAGAAAAAAAGAACATCTGGACTCTTTTTTGTCTTGCGTTCAGGAAACAGAACCTGTCAGCCGTGAAGGTGAGTTCTCAGTCCAGGTACCTGCTACATTATGGTGCAAGACCAGAGTCATGTAGTACCTTTGACACAGGCCTATGCATCACAAAGGGAGGGGACATTGTCTTCTTCACATGATACTACAAAGAGAAAAAAATATAACATCTGGAATCTGCTGTGTCCCAACAACGTCAACGCAGTGCACCAGTGCCGCCTGTTGACTGATCACCAACTGCCCTTGGTGGACCACTAAACTCAGCAGTCCAACAAGCGGAGTTGGTAATAATAAAATAAAACAGAAAATTGACAGCCTCTGTCTGTTGTTGCAGATGTTGGTTTTGTTCCATAAGCACCAGCTTGAGCGGCAGTCTGCTCAAGACTGTGCAAACTGTTAGTGCCCAATCAGTCTGTGTTGTTGGCGCACTAATATGCAGGTTGGAGTGCCCAGAGAAATGGCACCTAGAAAACAGCAGGGACCCTGAGAGAGGACCTGAAATCACAATCGGCATCAAAGTACCGGCCTGCCCAGCGATTGCTTGGAGGCTGCTCAGGAACTCTTTTGATGGGTCAGTGAGTGGGTGGGTGGGTGGGTCAGCCATGACAACAGGACAACTCCCTTTGAGAGACAATGAACTGCTCTGAGCCCTGCAATCCCTGGCTGATCACCCACCCTCAACACATGTGGCATATTTGTGTAGCGGCTTTGTGAGGCGCATGGGAGGGGTGATCGCCCCCTTGGTAAGTCCACCTTCTTGCAATGCCACAGGAGGTATTCCGAACTCCCGAAGATACCAACCGACCTACCTACCTTGGGCATGGTCCTCTATGAACTTTGTGCACAGCGCATGCACAGCGTGCAATACCCCCATAGCAATTCACGTTGGTGAGATGCTTTTCACTCGTATGCGGGTGGGGAGTGGGTGCCCAGTTGCTGCGCACACAAACAACTACACAAAACCGCAAGCAAGCGAGAGCCACACTCAGTGGACGTTGAGTTGCCTCAACTTTGGATGCCAAAGCGTCTCACACTCCTTGCCACTCCAAAATGAGAGAGAAGGGGCAAAAATGTACACAACGACATCAATCACTATCTGAAAATGGGGTAGAAAAAGTGGGAAAAGGGTGAAAAATTGCTGGCCTTCAATGTATGCTGTGTCCAACAAAAATGATGGCCCCAAATACCACAAAATATGGGTCTCTATTATGGCATAGTAAAAAAAATTGTGCACAGCGCGCAGCGCACCACTCAAAACTGCACAAAGACCCCACTGCCCAAGCCCAAAACCCCAAATAGTGGGTCCCAAAATCTCTTTTGGCTCAAAGTTAAAAAATTCAAAAAAAACATGACTTTGGAGAATATGGGGGAATGTCATGAATTTTTGCCCCCGCACCCCAAAAAAGACAGTACCTAGCTATAAGGGGCTGTATGGTTAAAATCTGAAAATTCATTGGGTATCATTTGGTCTCCCAAAATGATGCTTTGCAAAGGGTTGAACATCCAATTTCATACATTGGGGTATGCTGTGCCAATTCCCCCAGACAGGGGGATGGGTCTATTACATGTGTGTTTAATCTAACAACCCTCTTTGAGGTTTTTTTTTCATAGATCAAGTGATGACAAGGCGGGGGGGGGGGATCCTCATATGGGACTCCCTCAGAAGCGCGGGCAGATCCATCACACTTACCGTACACAAGGGCACTTTCTGAGTTGCAGCCACCATCGCATAGGGTTGTACCATTGTTATTGCCCTGCAGCCTGCAACCACTTCTTGGAGGCTTCAGGAGGTTCAAATAGGGGTGATCCAAAGGATGATGGCGACAGACTGCAGACCAGACAACATACATGCGGCAAATGGGCACAACAGCCATTGTTTACAGGCTCCTCTATGACTGCTACTAGAGGTTGTGGCCCCTAGATGTACCCAACATTTACACCATGTGTGCATAGCGCTAAGACAACCCCTCAGGCATGCAAGCTTTTTAGGGGCTCTGACCCCTCCATGGGTAGGGGTCAAGCCACCTTGGGCATCCCACTGGTTCAAACACGGTCTTGTTCTTTTTTTTTTTTTTTGACAGGGCTGCCTGGTGGCTTGTTCACGTGCAATCTGTCCCCAGGGCTGCAAAGGTCCTGAAGCACTCCAGGCTGAAAGCACAACCAAAAAAGGACAAATACAAATGATGATACCAAAAAAAAGTATCAAAAAGGGAAATATTGATTTGGGAAATGCCGTTGTTTCCTGAACAAACCAAATGCACTTTCAGTGGACATGTAATCATGCACATTTGGTAGGATGGACTGATAACTGCAGGGCTGCGGATGTGCAGGTGTGATGGTGGGCAGTGCTGTGGGTGTTTGGCGGTCAAGGTTGCAAGGATACAACTGCACATGCTGCTCCTCTACTACATTTGCATGGCACTGCAAGTGACAATTGCAAAAATAACGACAGCACGCTCACAAAACTGCCATCAAGGTCGCGAAATCTAATGGGAAATATGTAATTTCGTCTGTTGTTGTTTGTAATTTTATCGAAAGGTCAAAATCTAATAGGGCAAACGGTCATCTCACTTATTGTTCAGGCGCTGTTGAATGAATATTATGGCATATGCGCAGTGCGACTATTCCTACACTAACCGTTTTCTGTGAGACAGAAGGCCAGCACATAAATGGTGCGAATTTGTCGTATGCACACGTTGAGCATGCCATTGCCAGACACTTGTGGAGTGTCAAAAAGAATGGAAATGTACCCCAAACCCTCGGCTTTTCTGTGGTTCAGGCATACCAAACCCAGCATTGTGACAGAAATGTGCTGGACCATTCGGCCAAAGGATTTGCGTGCAGGACACACATATACGCACGCACTCACCCAGATGAATGTCCATAAAAAAGAAGCAATGCCCTGTGAAAACCACCAAAAATTTTCAGCAAAGAAACCGAAAAAGGGGCGTCAAAAAGCAATGAAAACCAAAGAAAGACAAGATCAGGGCACTCAAATTAGAAAGATGAACGGGGAAATGATACAAAGACTCTTTCCGCACTCAACCAGAGGACAGGGTCATTGCATAATACCACTGACTGCTGAAATGTTGTGACCTGTGCCTGAGAGACACACTCTGATATGACGACACCTCAACTCTGTGTATTCTGTGCAGATGGAGGCCCGCGCTTTTTTTTTCCCATTCAATTGCACCACACAAGGCATGCCGCTTCAGTCCTGCCATGCTTTTGCACATTTTACAGAAACTGCGAACACTCTAAAACTCTGTGCGTAGGTGAAAGGCGTGTGAAAGGAAAGAAATGGAAAGGTTAGAATAGCCCAATCTATGGCACTCTCTCATTTGTGAACATATACAACCACTATCACTTACGCACACCTGCCGGCTGTTGAACATCAACATCTATCAGCCGACCACCAGCTGGGACAGCACCTGCCAAGCAACCGTGGGCCTGCAGAATCCCAACTAGCAGTCTTAAAACCAGACGACCTGATTCTTTCCAATGCGGTCCCAAATGTGGTGCGGATCTGAAATGCGGCATCTGAATTGTTGTGGTTTGGGGCATGGGGTTAGCACAAAAGGGATAAGGGGTATTCTAAAAGGTGGGGAGGAGTGATGGAGTTGCATGCAAATGCACACTGAGCACAAGGGGTTAAACTCAGGTCAACAGGGCTGAGGGGAAATTACCGCAGCTGTGAAGATGCATACTTCCCCTTGTGCACAATCCCGTGCATTCAGCTGCTGCCAAGGGCAAAAAGATGAACTGCGGCCAGAGGAGACTCTCGAATTAGCGACAACCCCAAATGCTTTGTGCACCGCCGTCCACCATCAATGCCAAACAAATGTGGCATATGAAAAAAAGGAACATGGCACCGCGCTGGTGCACTCACGACCGCTAGGTTAATGTGGGGAAAGGGATGGGGGCAACATTTGGTCAGCTATGCCACCACGCAAGCACACCTGCCTTTACAACCTTCATCACTCATCATGCAGGGGGGTTCTATGAAGGCTGGTTGGTTACGTTACTTGTTGTGCAACTGTGTCCAAATCCTTGCCTTTGGTGTGCCCTGGTGTTGCTGATCCAGGTTGTCTGTGATTATCACGAGGGGGGGGGGGGGTGCGCACGTTAGTTCCACTGCTTGCCATCATGCGGCCAATCATGATGCCCCCCCCCAAAAAAAAACAACTGGTAGGCTCTGCAAAAGGAGGGTCGTATGACAGTCACCACAAATAACCCATCCGTGCTGATTTTAAAACGGGACGCTGGTTTTTTTTTCCGATTTCTTTTTTTTTAATCCTCCTTCATGCTCATGCTATGTGCCCCAAAACAGAGCCAGCCACAGGAGGTGGAGGGGACATCCTGGAAGCCGGAGGGTCCTGATAATTTTTGGAAGAAATGGGTTTCCGGAGGAGACTTGCAGGGACAGATACAAAAGCGGTTACTGCTGAGCAGGAAAATGGTGAGGCAGCTTGAAGCGGTTATGATAGCAGTTGACAGGGGTTCAGACAACTGCCATTCTGGGTGGAGATGCAAATGGTTCTTCATGGGGGATACTTTCAATTCGCTGGGGCACCCCCGCAACTAAATTTCCACTTCCCGTTGGCGCCTGGAGCTTGGAGGCAGTGGTGCTGGGATTGAAATGGTCAGCTGTGCCAATGTCGGTGCATGAGAGTTGATTAATGTGTTATGTACATCAGAGTGTCGACCGACGCCGTGCCCTGCCTCAACACTGACGAACAGCACAGCGGTATGACTGCCTGAATCTAATTCGATGCCTTTCCCCCAAGAATAGAAATGTGAGATACGATATCGTGGGACAGCACTGCAATACGCTCAGTCTATTTCAGAGAGAGGGGAGTTGACCGCCATGCAGTGGGGAGCGAATCCCCTCCTTGGTATGCACTCTTTCTGGGGACCTCTACTTGTTACCCCTACCTAGAGGCAAACAAGCAGCTTGAATGAAAAATATCTCAGGCGTATGAGGCCTTAAGATTTGCAGCAATGCGGCATCTCAACAGGGCGGTCCTCGGACATTGGGGGACAAGAAAGGACCTGCTCACACTTCATTACCCTCGAACCTAAAAAAGGTCAAAATTTTTGGTTGGCTAGCAACTGCCTTCGATGGCCTGCTGAGTGCCGTTGCTTAACGGCCAACCGTCACCAGTCAACCATCCAACCGCCCTCCGTTGACCGCCGACTGCCGTCCAGGAACGCCAACCGGCTCAGCCAACCAAAAAGCCAGGGGTTTGCTAACCCAATGGGGCAAAATTCTGACATCTCAAGGACATTACAGATTATTTCCCCGTTGTTTTAGCCATGTGGCTTGATGTAGAAAAAAAAACGAGTCGGGAAAGGTCTTGCTTCCTTTCGATTTCAGGGTTTTTATGTGGGCGCCAGCACCACCAGTCCTGATAATGCAGTTAAGGAAGAAAAGCAACCCCTTCTTTTGCTTTCTTCCGCTGCGATTTTGCAACATCTACCCGTCGATGGTCCAACTCAAGAGGCCTGCACTGGTGTCTCGCTGTCAAGGCTGAGGAAGACAAATGCTGAAGAGGACAATGGTGCAGTTCATTATCCAAAACCCTCGAATTTCGTGCTCCTCCCGTCAACCGGAGAAAAATTCACCTGCCATGTCCCCAAGCGGTGTGAGTGGTGCAGGGCAGTCCAAATGGAACAGTACGCAAACAACCGCCAACTTCCGTCACCCTCAGCCTTCTGAGCACCGGCTCATAATCCAACTGCTGTCGGTCTAACCACCAACTGCTGTCAGTTTCATCACTGACTGGTGTCGATTTAATCACCCCAATGCGGTTGGTCTAATCACCAGCTGCTGTCGGTTGATCGCCAATTGCTGCCGGTGGTCACCAACTGCTATGGCTTAATCACAAACTGCTGACGGTCCTGCTATCCAAACAGAAGTAAGGAACACGACACATTCGTAAAAACCCCAGAAGATGGTTTCACCATCTTACAAACAATAAGACTGCCGCTGACTTGTGTCTTTCTTGAGTGCCATTCGATGTGTGCACCTCAGGCTTGGGATGGAATTCATGGTGCGGGCTCTCCAGATCCCCTCGTCTCATGCGCTATGGGACGCTTTCAATGATAATCTCACAACTTTGAAATTGTTGTTTGTATTCCTGTGCCAAGCTCCCAAGAGAAACTCAGAATAATAATACAGAGTGTCAAGTCTGATGCAACACAGTGGATCAGAGTGGATCGGAGTGGAGTGGAGTGGAGTGGAGTGGAGTGGAGTGGAGTGGAGTGGAGTGGAGTGGAGTGGAAAAAATCATCGAGTGCAACACACACAAGGCTACAACTGACTCCAGTGGTTTCTTGTATCCAGGTTCGCCTCAGGACGCTGCAGGGTCACCAAGTCGCAGAGTTGAGGTAGGTCTGTTCGATACTTGAGGGTACCGGACATCGAGTTTTTGTTTTTTGGGAAGGAGGGGGTGACTGCATTCCACCGCATTAGCCGGGTCCCATGCCGAGCGGCCCGAGGGCCACCAGGCTGAACTGGTACAATACAGTGGGCACACTCCTGTTTATATCCTTACCGCTGGTATTCCAGGGAGAAGCAGAAAAATGTGAGGGTTTGGAAAACCTACCCCTAACTGTCCATCTCCAGCGGGACATGGAGTCCACCTTCGAAAGCCCGTGGCAAGCAGAGTGCGTGCGTGCAAATGGAACAGAACCGTGGACTCGGGCAGGAATATCATGGAGCTGTAGCACCAGAGGGGAAGGGTCTGCATAGCTATGTTGGGCAGACCGGGCTGGACCACACCATACAGCCCTGCGCCGGCGGACTGGCGCGGCACAGTCGACACAAGGCTGCTGCACTGGATGGCCTTGGGCGAGGCGGAACATAGCTGGTCGCAGCCCCATGTGGCACCGGCGCGAGAGGGACTGGTACCAAAAGTTGGGCACGGGCCTTGTACGTCCCCACACCGTCTTTCGTAGGGGTGGTGCTCAAGGCTTGTAGGGGTGGTGCTCAAGGCTTAAGGACTACCTCTCACCCTCTTGTACACGCATGGTATAATGGGACCAAAAGGAAGAATACTCAGACCTTGAACCTCCCCACTGTTGTGCATGAAGGTCTGCCCCCGAGTCCAGGTGGCTGTTCTGGGGCCACGGTACAACAAAGTACAACGCAGCGAAGTAAAATGGAGCGACCAGTATCTACTGCCTGCTGGAGTCCCCGGTCACAGCGCCACGGTGGGACCCAGGGTTGCCCAAATCAGACCCAGGTGATCAGGGCCGCCAATCACCCGTGGTTTGGGGAAGTGGGCACAACACAGTAGAAGTGGCCTCAGGAGCTGAAAGATAGTTGTGGACCTTTACAGCAAGGAAATCTGCCGAGCCTTGTGGTTGTGTGCTGTGTGTCTCATGAGCATTCAGAGGGCACGCAAGAAAAAAGAGCATGCCTTCTACCCGTAATAGAAAAACACTTCCCTTTCAGGGTGAGATCCCGAGGTTTGCTGGCACCCAGGCCTGAAATCCCAAGCTCCTGATGGGAACATTTCCTGAAATCTCAGATATGGCGGCTGCACAATTCCTTCAAACGCACGATGCTGGTACCAGTCTGAGGTACGGGGTGCCAGGCTCGATCCCCGGTCATTGTGCGCTGCACTCAGGGCTCGCATGTGCTGCCTCCGGAGCTGCAGCCTCGCACTTGTCATTGTTCAGCACTGGAGCCGCAGACTCACTCTGTACCACCGAAGTTGCAGACTCACTCTGTACCACCGAAGTTGCAGACTCACTCTGTACCACCGAAGTTGCAGACTCACTCTGCACCACCGAAGTTGCAGACTCACTCTGTACCACCGAAGTTGCAGACTCACTCTGTACCACCGAAGTTGCAGACTCACTCTGCACCACCGAAGTTGCAGACTCACTCTGCACCACCGAAGTTGCAGACTCACTCTGCACCACCGAAGTTGCAGGCCCACTCTGTACCACCGAAGTTGCAGACTCACTCTGTACCACCGGAGTTGCAGACTCATGTTTTACCACCGGAGCTGAAGACTCTTTCTGTACCACAGCAGCTGCAGGCACACTGCTCTGCAGGGGAGTGTCAGCTGTCGCCACCGTGTCTTGCATCACCGCGTCACCCTGAGGGTCATTCCGGGCCTCACTCTTTTGCACGGGAGCGTCAGCCGTTGCCACTGCATCTTGCATCACCGTGTCACCCTGAGGATTGTTGCAGGCCTCACTCTTCTGCACGGGAGCGTCAGCCGTTGCCACTGCGTCTCGCATCATTGTGTCACCCTGAGGGTCGTTGCGGCCTGTATGGCTTGGGGATTCCTGAAGCACAGAAACAAGATGGTGACAAGACCCAGGCCCGCCCTTATCAAGACTTGCAACTAGGACCGAGCTGGGTCCTTATGGTTCTCTTGATCTTGGTTCAAGAAAAGCCTTTTTTCACTTCCAAATGTACCACAGCAAGGCACCAGAGTGTGAGCGAACACCCATTTGCAATCATCTTGATCTTGGTTGAAAAACGGCTCATTTTCACCACAAAATGGACCACAGCATGGCACCACGGCATGAGAGACGCCTCGTTGAAAACCCCATTTGCAATCATTTGACACCCCAATGGAAGAAGCCGGTGGAAACCGGTGGAAGAAGAACGGCCCTCATCAGAAACCCCTATATGACACACTGGTGATCGTCCCAAACTTTCAGCACGACCTTCCTGAAAAGTGGCTGAAAAATGGCTCATTTTCATCTCAAAATCGACAACGACATGGCACCACAGCGTGAGAAACGCCTCATTGAAGACCCATTTGCAACTATTTGATAGCCCAATCACCGTGGAAGAAGAACAGCCCTCATTGGAAGCGCCTTCATGACACGCAGGTGATCATCTTGTACTTTTAGGAGGATTGTCCTCAAAACTAGCTGAAAACAGCCATTCTTGGACACTAAATTGGCCATACAGGCTAGACGGCTCAAAATAACACGAAGCTTGTTTCAAGTGATGCACATTTCCTCTGCGGTAATTATGAGCTACTTGCTGGTTTCGAGCCACTGTGTCCCCCGAAAGATTTTTAATTGCTTGTGCTTGCTGCTGCTTGTGGCTTGCTGCTGCTCCTGCTGCTAAAATACATTGCTTGCCGTGGACTGTAAAATGGGTTGTAAAATCTCCATCAGGAGACCTATTGGGTGAATGGGGAAACAAATCTTTCCGCTATGTCTTACCCCCAAAAAAAATTGTACCGATCTAGTGGGAAGGAGCCATGTACAAGTGGGTATTTGGTAAAACTTAGTACCAGACAAGGTAAAACTCAGTATAATTTGGTAAAACTTAGTAGAAACGAGGTAAAACTTAGTAAACAAAAATTTTTTCAAAAAAATTCTATTGCCTTCGGCAGTGCACCTCGAAGAGTGGCTGGCAGTTAGCCAATCAGTCAGCTAGTCAGGCAAGCAGTCAGTCAGACAGTCAGTCAGGCAAGCAGGCAAGCAAACAGAAACACACAAACACACAGTTTGGGTTCTTTCAGTGGCAGACTCGGCTACAAGTAGTAGGGAGAGTACCTGTTAGAACAAGCAGTGGTCGAATGGTAAGGCATCCGACCCATATCACATCAGACCCGTAGGTCGGCGGTTCGAATGGCCGGCCAACCGCCGGCGGCTCCGGCCGGTCTGCAGCTCCGCTCAATCTACCCCCTCCTTCAAACCCCTCTGAGCACAAACTTTTTTAACCCCCCCCCCCAAAAAATTGATGTCCAGTTTCAGGGGATAGAGGCCTCAAAATAAAAAAACCCATTGGGGGATCGTTATATTGGGCAAAAGAATGATTTTACAAGGGGTTGGACATTAAATGTCATGCCTTGGGGTATGCTACGCGAATGACCCCCCAAAAGGGGGTATACGAAGCCCGCGCTTGCGCTTGATCTAACAACCTCTCTTCGAGGTGATTTTTGTAAAAAAAATTTGTTTACTAAGTTTTACCTCGTTTCTACTAAGTTTTAACCCCCCCCCCCCCCCGCGCGCCACCGTTTTAAACAAGGTAGTCGACACTTTGATGGTAGGTGGTACTTCTGTTTAAGGGCACAAGGCTCCCGGGTTGATCCCGAGCCACTTGTGTTACTGGCGCCCCACCTAGGTCAAACCATCATGCACACCAATTAGTTGGCACTCGGCCAACATAACAAAATATAATTGGGATCGGGCACGAGAAACAAAATCAGGCTCAAGAAAAGAGTCCTGACAAGGCCATGGCCAACGCCATTTCCAAGTAGTTACAAAAGACACGCTTGAAAATCAAGTCGGACTTGGTATCAACATGGCGCCGTTTGCCTCGCACTGTGGGATTATTTGTGCACATCCCAAACAGAGCCGCTTTCAACTCCCCTTGCGGCTCGGTGCAAAATGCTTGGTCATTTCTCAGTTGACCATCAGCATTTTGGGGGTATTGAGGAGGCACTGCATACCACTGGAACGACTGAAGTACAGAGTAACTTCACCATTAGCTTCACCATTTCACGCAGCAACCGCCATCTGTCATCCAAACAACGCGTCGAGATAGGGTACAATGCATTGTCAAGAGACATGCTGGATAGCAATTGACACCATCAATCTGCCCGATGGGTGGAATGCAGGGATACTTTGCAAATGCAAGGGCACCAAAAGCATCCAAAATCTTTGCCCTGCTGTGGTTGAATGCCTTCTCGCTTAGCAATCCACAACAACCAACTCCTTCTGGTTTGCCCCAACAATGTGTGGCCAGTCAAACAGGGGGGGTCAAACTTAAGGCAGAGAGAGGTATTCGCGAGTTGGGGCAATCAACAACAAGCGAAGCACCCAATGCGAATTGCCCAATCTATATACCTGCGCCACAATGAAGGGTGGTGCAAAAGACATATCAATGGATGTCGCTTCTAAAGTGCGGTCCACCCACGATCAAACAACTGCTGTCGGCGTTGTGGACTAGCACATGAGGCATTCCACAATGAGTCACGGACAACCCACACCACATGGATTGTGTCCCCATCCGCACTGAGAGCGGTTTGGGCAGCCCACTAGTAATACACCACAATGTGAGCACAATCTATGACATATTTCTCGGTGGTGAGGTCCCTTAAATGGCACGCTTCAAACTCAAATTGTTGAGGAAATGAACCCGGAATTGTGACATGTAGTGGCTACTCCCAATCGTTGCCAAGCAAAGCGGGGGGCAGAATCATAAGTGGCCCACAAGTGGGCCGGGTGGCTATATAACCCCTGCCGCCTCGGGGGTCCCCACCGCTTCGGAGCGGGGGGCAGAATCAGAGGTGGCCCACAAGTGTACCGGGTAGCTATATAACTCCTGCCGCCTAAGGGGTCCCCACCGCTTCAGAGCACGGGGGCAGAATCAGAACTGGCCCACAAGTTGGCCGGGTGGCTACATAACCCCTGCCGCCTAGGGGGTCCCCACCGCTGCAAAGCAGGAGGGCAGAATCAAAGGTGGCCCACAAGTGGGCCGGGTGGCTATATAACCGCTGCTGCCTCAGGGGTCCCCACCGCTTCAAAGCAGGCGGGCAGAATCAGAGGTGGCCCACAAGTGGGCCGGGTGGCTATATAACCCTTGCCTCTTGGGGGGTCCCCACCGCTGTAGTGCGGGGGGCTGAATTAGAAAAAGGCCCACAAGTGGGCCGGGTGGCTACATAACCCCTGCTGCTTGGGGGGTCCCCACCGCTTCAGAGCAGGGGGGGGCAGAATCAGAAGTGGCCCACAAGTGGGCCGGGTGGCTATATAACCCCTGCCGCTTGGGGGGTCCCCACCGCTTCAGAGCAGGGGGGGGCAGAATCAGAACTGGCCTAAATTCCCATGGCAATACTACCATAGTCTGAAGGCAGTGCTGCCCCATTCTGAAGGCACCAGCCGCCACTGGACCAGCAGCACAAGCATAAGCACAAGCACAAGCAGCAACAACAGCAGCAGCGATGTTGCATGTGTATTGCCAACCTAGCATGTGTATTGCCAGACTTTCAAGCACTGGCAAGGGAAGTAGTGACATGGGCAGCAGTGACACTTGCATCAGTGATGCCAGCACCAGCAACTCAGCACTGGCAGCGGGGGCAACACCTCCATATCATAGTCATGTGGGCTGACCCTACCTTTGAGACTAGAACTGGTCTAGGGACAGAGGCTGGTCAGTAGTTGCCACACTCCTGGTGCACCCGGCCAAGCTGTACCCTTGAGACTGGCACGGACTTGTCCCGGTAAACGGGCTTTGTGCCTATGTGCCCATCTGCAATTGGGTCTGGCGAGGCCTAGGTATAGAGAGGGAAGGGATGGTCGAGGATACCATTGATGGCTTGAAGGTGCAAGGCCTCGGTTACTCCCCTCCCGTGCCCCACCATACGTTTGACACACAACCTGCCACCTCACAGAGATGTCTCTGATCATACCACAAAATCCCCTCCACATACAGTTAACCCTCCCTGTAGTGCACTACATGGGCGATAAGCACAAGAAATCCACATTGGCGCCCGTTGCTCTGTTTACAACCCCTGGTCCAGAGGGTTGTCTGACTGAAAACTAGGTGCTGTTAATTCAGGACAGCCCTGGTGCAAGAGGAGCAGGGGAGGAACAGCCCTGGCAATCAGGTTCCCTTTTTGGAGCATTCATTCATTACATTCAGAAGAAAAAATGGAAATTCCGAGTGAATGCTGTAGGGCATGGGGAGAGGGCCAACCAGCACAACATTGATGACATCGTACATCTTCATGCTCAGAGTCATGGGGGTATCGGACTCCTTTATCACCGCCTCAGTTCCCGTCACGAAATGGCAGCGGGGCTCAGATATTCTACAAAGGCTGCAAAGGATCGGCACCACCTGCAGCAGACCACAGACGGACAATGGCGGAGAGCAGAGTAAAAAACAGAACACTGGCGACAGGAAGCCTCATAGGGCTCTTTGCCCTTTTGCCTTTTCATCTGTCACCCTTTTTGTGCGCACGTGGGGAAGACAGGCCCACACACTGTCGTAGGACTTATTTGGGTCCCAGAAGCGAGGGAGGAAGAACCACCGCTAACCGCCGGCGGTTGAGGCAAAGAGATTGCTGCCTTTTGAACAAATGCCTGATGAATACCCGGCTTGAAGAAGCGAACGAGAGACAGGACTTGCAAAGGCAGTCTGCAACATGATCACAAAGCATCCCTTGCCACCAGCAGGAAAAGGATTGACAACACACTCTCTCACGTGCTGGTACCAGCATCTAACCGCTTCACAGGCCTACCTGTGATCCTCTGAACGCAATGCAAACATGAAAATGAAGAGGCAGGCCAGTGAACGCCAGAATATACCACCGGGTCCTCGAAGTTGGGCAGCACCTCCAGCGTCCCGTCCACCAGCTGTTTCGCCCCGTCCGCCAGAACGCATAGCGGCCGCCCGATACCGAGACGTCACACTTGCCGAAAGAAGCAGCAACCACATGCAAAGAAGCCAAGGGAACCCACAATAAAAGCAACTGGGAAATCAAGAGCTCCCCGACCCCTCTTTCCGTGGTCTGCAGCGGTGTGAGGATCCGAGGAAGCACAAGGCAACACCGCAACAGGATGCTCCTGTCGCGCCTTGGTTCTCCACCCACCGGCATCAAACCTGTTTGCAAAGTTCCTGCCGCCGGTGCACCGAGACCAAAGTCGTGTCGTATGGGGTGCTTGTACCGTTTTGGTTCAGATTCCGTCTGCCCTCGTTCTGCACCTGAAGAATGGGGACAACCGGGGGGGGGGGGGGGCAAGTGGAAGACCGAACGAAAGTTCTGGAGTGCGCAGCCCTGTCCCCCCGCACCACTTGCAATCAGCCCAGACCCCAATGTGGCTGCTGGCATCATCATCACCGCACTGGAACTACATCGGAAGCACCATCTCGCCGAATCATTGAAGAGCGAGGCATGCAGTGGACAAGAGGTGTTGCGTTGAATAAAACCTGATGTAACATGTCGCCAACCAACAGAAGTGCAGACACAATCAGACCCATGGAAATGACGAACACACCTTCAAAAACAGCACCAAATAATCCTCAGACGGAATGCCACTCTGGACGGAACTGAGGTGGGCAGAGGTGAAAGTGCTCAACAGAGGCAGGCGGGGACACGGAAGCCGAGGATCAATCCACACTGCCTGAAACGTGATGGCCTCCTTGTCAAAATCCCAGTCAGTGGTGGGCAGCAGGTCACCTGCGGTAACGCCGAGGGTGGGGGGGGTTTGCAGGAGCGGGACTGTAGAGGGGCGGGGTCGGGGGGGAAGAGATGGGACGTGCAGGGACGAAGTGCACTGTAAGGCGCGGGGGGAGGTCCGCCCCGCCCCACCCCTTCCGTGGGCCCAACCTGCGGTCCTCTCCCGTTCTGCCCACCTCAACGACAGTTATAATCGACAGTAACCGCTCCGAATCGTTTTGCCAACCCCCTTCGATCGCCTCCCATTTGTTCCGAGGGAGTGTTCCCGTTGCAACCCTACTTATGGCAGTCAATGGCTCAGAATCGGCTGGGGAATCAGACATCAATAAAAGAATCGGCCACATCAACAAAAGCGTGCTACGGATCCTCGGTCCACCCGTGCACCTCGTCTCCGTAGTATCTGCACGACCGGTATCCCCCGGCATCCCCGACCTCCGTTGTGCCATCAGGCTGGGCACAACATCGCAGCTCTGGGACTTCCTATTGCTCCCTCGTTTCGCTTCTTGGAAACCTCTTCTCGTTTTGCGAATATCTACAAACGGCATAACTGCCGCTTCACCACCACCACCCGTCATCTGCCTTCGAGCCATCCTTACGTCATCAATTGATCACTTACCACGTCGGGTAACAATTAATCGCCGGAGGCCAACCGTTATTCGCCAGGAACGTGTTGTTTTGCCTTGAAGACACGGTAGATGACAAATCAGCTGGAAGAAATGGGTAAATATAGGACTTGCAAATCCAGTCAGAGCACATGATCACGATAAACCCCGTGCCCCAGCAAAGTTACAGACCACTGTGACCCCATACGAAGCGCATACCTATGAGGCGGTCAGACGCAATGACCCATCCGTTATGGAACAAGAAAAGCATATTCTTTTGCTCCAGCTTGAAATGCTGGATGAGTGTCTTGCCCTAAGGCCACAGAGCAGTGTGCAAGGTGTTGTACATGCAGACCATGATACGGCGATGCACAGAAAGAAAAAAGACAAGGGCTCATGGATACACGCCCCAGCTGTCGGTTGCACTCCAAATGCCGTCGGTGACTTCGCAATTACGGTCGGGTGCTGTCCCACGCCCGTTAGTTGCTTTCAGCCTCGCGAGATTCTCCAAATCCAGACCACTCGCAAACCCACATAGAACTGAGGACCGTCAAATCCGTCTCGCACAAGCCCCAAATGCCCCAGCCACACAAACAGACGCAAGCACACACCACTCTTGAGACTGGAACGTTCAGGGGCTCCAGGTCCAAAACGTGCCCACGAACAGTGTGGACTCCGATCCAAACGGTCATGACATGGTCTGCGCTCTGAAGGGCAGAAGAAGAGACGCAGTTGTGCGTGGCCTTCACAGTACCTTCTTCAGTCCAACAGAACGACACGCGTCCCCGGAAGCCCGGAGGACCCCGAGGTCTGCCTACCCCCCTCACTCAACACGTCAACAGCACCTGATCTTTGCCATTTGCAAGCGCCTCTTCTTGCGACTGAAGCGTCTGGCCAGTGGACTTTAACAATTGTGCCCTGAGCCCCAACTCCTGCTTCCGGGTCTCAAGCGCCTTGGCTCTCTCCTCCTGCGCTTTGGAGATGGCTGCATTCAATTCCGTGCATTTTTCAAAAACGAGCTTCCGCTGCTCCTGTTCAACGCAAAGGGGGCGGCATCCCTGCACGACCGAGACACAACTCAATACCAGCGAGACCACTTGAAAAGCACGACACAGGGGGCGTTTTCGCACAGCGCGCGCACAGCGCCAATTATTACGGTGATTATCCAGGTAACAACCCTGAAAACCACCCACCTGCGGAATCATGCACAATCAATTCAAAACTCAAAAATTCAAACATCTGATGCTTGCCATGGGTCCCAGGGACCTAAGTTCTGCCCCCTATAGCCCCGTCCACTGCAGCAGCCATTCAATGACGTCCTTTCAATCTTCTGAACTTACCGAACTCCCGGTGGTGGTGAACAGCCAACTTTTCGCACAGCGCGCGCACAGCGCGTGCACAGCGCGCGCACAGCGCACGGTACGCCCCCACAAATATCCCCACAGCAGTAAAAACCCAGCCATCTCCACAACACCAACACACAAAAATCGACACCGCCATTTCCGGCGCATCGAGACACAGCTATGCCCAATCAAAACCGAAATGCTGAGAGAGGGTATATAATGGACACGTGCATCAGACAGAATGTGCGCCCACGTAACCCAGAACAGCTTCCGTCCCGGTTGCCACGCACAATCGTTTCATGGCACATACTTTTGCGATATCGAACGTGGCAATGCACTCCAACAAGAACTGAAATCTCTCCAGCATTGCTTCGGTTTGTGTCAAAGTTTCTGCCTCACCATTCAATATCACCTCAAGCTTTCCCATTGATATACTGCGTTGCACTGCATCCGCAGAGCCTACATGAAGTGTCCGATGAAGGGACAGGTACACCACCGATGTTGCGACCAGAGAACAGGGACGGAGCCCTCCTTGAACAGGGGTTGGGCGCGCACCTATGTACATCTAGATACGTGCACCTCCAACCCACGTTCAAATATCTGTGCGCCCTCCCCGCGGGGTGACGTCTAGACCATCCCCGTTCCCCCCCTCTTGCCCACGATGACCGCTCAGCACCCCCGGCAGTGGTATCCAGGACTCCGGAGGCTGCAGGATGGCAAACAATGCGGACTGAATCGGCTGTAACGAACGTGCCCAATCGTCCGGAAAGGGGTACCAAGGCACATTCACATGGATTGCAAGCAGTACGAAAGAACATTCATATAAATTGCAACAAGCACTCACACACAAACGGATGGATTTTCTCACTCTGGAACATGTGCATTTTGAACAATGTGTTGAACACGGACTTGTGGCAAAACCTGCCGCCGTCTTCTTTGTTATGTAACTCTCATCGGCAAACCCACATGTGATATTCTGGGGCCTCCACTGCCAATGATACGCCATGAAGTGAAGCGAAGACAAAAGGGCACAACCAATTTTGCAGGAAAATCCTTTTTCTTGTTTTCCTTTGTGTCCGTGCAACGCTCGGCGTGGCCACCATCACCACAAGCCAACCAAACATTGATCAACAGTGCGCCGTGGGGCGAGCGGCGGATCCCAAACAGTGCGTCTTCAACGGTGCTGCCCACATGAGAGAGAAGGGGGCAACATGGACAGGCAAGGCCAGCGCCCAGGGGCAGCCATACCCGATGCCGCCCCCGCGTCCACGTGGTTCGAATCCGAGTTGCGCACGGGCTCTTCAGGCATAGGCTCCCGCGTCCCCAAAGGACTGCCGGCATCGTCGCTCCCTGCGGCGGCCCACTCTCCTCCGCCGTTGGCCAGGGCCTTAGTGCGCCGTTTGGCCCTCAGCAAGGGCTCCTCCTCGCTGTAGTTCACCTCCGCCTTGCGCTTGCGCAGTCGCCGGGCCATCAGGTCTTTGCGGTGCGTCTCCAGGACCTGCAGGAGCGCGGAGGATGGGCGGGGGGGTGGGGCGCGGGGCAGGGGCCACAAAGGCTCAGTAGGTGTGCCGGTGTGCGCACTGGTTTGGCTTTTCAAGAGGGAGCTGTCTCCACTGATTGCCCACAGATGGTGGGGAAACGCGTGTTTTCGGTTAGTGAGAGTGAGAGACCCGTCGGCTCACTGCCCCTTGGCTTCCTCCCCTGCCGGCGCCGGCATAAAGTCTTTCCCAATACAGTGCAGGGCCTCGACACCACAAATGATGTAGCACATGCAACACAAGGTGTGGGGGTTCCGGATCACCAAGTGTTACCCATCGGTGGGGCGCAGCACTTGCAGGCGTTGTACCTGTTGGGAAAAGGTAAGGGTGGCTTGGCTGTGGGTCGTGGGCAGGGGGCTTCCTTGGGGGTTAATGTTCCCATGCATGCCCGGGCAAAGGGGGGGGGTTACCATGGTTAAGTGTGCGTGAGGGGGGGGAGCTACCATAAAGGCTGAGTAAATGGGCTGGGGGGGAGGGGGGCTACCACCAGTGCAGGGCATCTGTTATCAGAGGAGCAGGGTTTACCACTGGCTTGGAATAAAAAAATTTCTGATTTGCAAATATTCGAAATGGAAAAAAAAACATTTTCTCTTTGTCCTTCTTGCATGGCTGCTGGCAATTCCTATCGCCCTCTGGACACTCGCCGTTCATTTTGGTGCCTCGTGGATGATTGTTGAAAATTCCTGGTGCCTTGCAGAAATCTTTACCACCTTTTGGATGCTTGCCGGTAATTCCCGGTGCGTACTGCTGCCGACTATTTGTTGTTCGTTCCCGAACCAAGTGCCAGCTGCTGATCTCTCCACAAATAAACTTGCCCAGCACTTTCCCCCGTTGCTCTTCTGCGAGGTCAAGCCTGTCAAGCCTGATTTTTGTGCGCCTGGGCCAGGGAGCGCAAGCCTGCCAGGGGATCTCTGCAATGGAACGCGGGGACGGGCAGAACCAGGGGAGCCGCCACCACTGGCAGCCAGAACCATGGCAGCCGGAACCAGAGGTCCCCAAGCGTCGCAGGGTCCATTGAGTGCACTAGGCAGGGACTGGGAGGTAAATTGACGGGGTGGGGGCGGTGGCAGTGATGGGGAAACACCTCCAGGGTTTTCCACTGGTTCAGAAATGAATATTTCCAAATAGTTCAGAATATTTCCGAACCATAGCCAGGGCTGCTAATTCCGAACATGGCGAATATTTTTGAATATTTCCGAATTTCATGGGGGTTGGTGTAGCATCAGTGTTGTGCACTGTTTGTTTGTTGTTCGGTCTGTCAGTTGGACTGTCTGTCAACTTTTTGCTCCATCCATTCAATCTCAGGTTGACAACGTTTGCAGCTGGCAGCTATCTCATGGTCAGGGTCAGATTTCTTGCACACCAGTCTTGCGGACCCCCCCCCCCCCGTCCCTCGCTTCCAAAAGGGATGCTGTGAACGAAGCCTAAAACACGCTCCAGAGGAGCGTCGGGAGGGGTGTATGGGTACCCCAACATACACCTCAAATCAATGCCCACGACACACTCCGCACTGATTGTCGCGCAGTATGCATCACGGTGAGATACGTGTCTTTGTTTTGGACAGTTAGCCGCCAGTGCAAGCTTGCAGCGCTGCCTTTTACTTTGGCTCAGTTGCTGCGAGCCTTTTCAAACCCCAGCCCCACTCTGGGGCGGCCAAGCCCCCCCCCCCGCTTCCCCAAATGAAGCTTTCAACTCCCAAGCGGATCCGAAAAAGGGGGACTTCGACGAGAGCGTCCAGTCCTCTGATATCTGCAACGTTCGTGTGCCAACGAGTGCATGCCGGAAATTTTGCATGAGTCCCTTCGGCATTGCTGGCAGAAAGTTTCATCAATTTGAAGCCCCGATCCCATGGGGCAAAGGATCGAAGTTTTTGTGAGGGCAAGTCTGATATGGCATGTGACTTGTTGGTACGTGCCTCCAACACCAAAGTATTTGGGAAGCTGCTGCACCGGGAACCGGAACACTGTCCGCTGCCTTCTGCCTCGCCGGGCCAACCGAACAACGCAGGCGTTTGACCACCCACCGCCGTCCGCAAATCGCCACCTGCGGACCACCAACGGTGGACGGTCAGACGCCAACTGCGAGGGGCCAACCGCTAACCCGGCCCCTGAATGCCCCACTGCAAGTGCCCAGCGCCACCGCCCCGACTTTACACACTCACAATGT